>CM031235.1:327156476-327756476 GCA_018340775.1 Taxus wallichiana var. yunnanensis | reverse complement strand
ATAAAGGTGTTATACTCTCGTGTTCTTTGATGTGCTCATGTACGGAGAGGATCCACATGAGATATGCCAATGTCCTAAATACCCCTTGGATCACCATTCCTATTATTCTTCCTTATAATACATCATAAAAAAAAAAAGATGTTTTTCAACGTGGGTACGACTACGTACTGGGTATGCACCCACAAAGGCAGGATACGTTACGGGTATGGTTTTCGGTACCCATAACGCACCCCCTGCCCCAATGGGTACGTACCCACAATGTACACATACCCGTGCCAGTACCTGAAACGTTTCCAAGCTAGTACGAGGCAAGGGCGTTTCCATGCAGTCTAGGATGCCACCAATACTGACAAGATGGGCGTTCTCAATTATCATACAATATGCATTCAATACTTTCTTACCTTGTGAGTCAAAAGTTAGAAAACTCTGAAATGATTCTTCTCGTCATCTCGTGGAATATTTTTTTACCTTCTACATTATAAAAATAATTTAACATAAATTTCATTTCTGATTGACAAAAACACACCTCCCTTTTATCAATATGGTTATGTTTTAATCAATCATCATAATCTTTATGCAATTAAGAACATGTATTGAGTAATAAGAAATTCCAAAAAGAACCTGCACGCTGAGGATCAGCCGTGGAGTTTAACCATTAATGCATATGGAAAGGTGGTATATGATATCCAAAAATTTGTCCACATTAAGCCTGGCCAAAACCTGGCAAATACATCCAAGGTGGTGCCCTTTGTTGGATGCAATCTGATACTTTCTGTCCCAATGTCACACAGAATTTAAGAGCTCTATCTCATCCCTTTCCAGACTCTCTATATTTTTTCTCAATTCAAATATCCAAGATCTTCCTTGATCTTGCTAAATTTCTGAAACATATGCCAACAGGAAACAGTTACAACCAAGCTACACATTGGTGTTCAATTCCAATAAACTATGTTCGCAACCCATTTCCACACCGGCGATCAACCCCAAGTGGACATTTGTTCGTAAGCATATTTCTTGTATGACACAACACTGTGTAATCATTTGTGATTCATTTCTCATACAAAATATTATCACATCACATCACGGTGAAAACAAAACATCACTAATCGAATATTACTCCCATCATTTCAGAATATTTAGCTTGTTCAAATGAGCAAAATATATTTCAAATAATTACATGCACCTTCCATACATATCTTTCATAACATTTAAACAATTATTGTTATAAATCAATATATATGAACATGTTTACCAAAGTTACTACCTCTCTAGGGATTCATCTCCATTCTTGGAGATAAATAACATACATATTCATGAAGAACAATAGCATGCTTCTTTGCATAGTCATCTTAAGTTTTAACAACAATTGTTAAAGTACACAACACTAGTTATACATATTTAACTTTTATTCGGTACTTATTACTGAGTATCGTCAACTAAATCTTGCCACACATGCAAAGCCACTAAAGTCATTTGAAACTTAAGTTTAAAGCCAAATTCAATAATAGATGTATAAGTCACATATGTGACATCTCACCATTTGTGAGATTCAACAATGTTAATACTAACATTAATATTAAATAAAGATTCTTGTTTTTGAACCAAGAACGATGCACCTGATTTATGAACATTTTTGTTTGCCATTACGGATAAAATGAAGTAGGTTTTGTAACATTTCATTTTAGCACGAATGATGTTTTCTTAAAATTTTGTTATTGTGGTGTTTCTTATCTTTTACCTTTTTTTTGTTTAATTTATTTTTCTTTCACTAATCTCAAACCTATTTCTCCTTTTCTTGTCAACGAATTTACTTCATCATCTATTATATTCAATTTGAATTACAAAAACATTTAAGTCACTAATCCTGGGTGCATTTAGAAAAGGATTTTAAATTCATCAAAAGCGAGGTATCGTGACAGCAGTTTCCTATTTCATTGAGCTGTGGGAGGTGCCGTGCACCTCAGATGCAAACCAGTTACCTCCTCGATAAAGCGTGCATGTCTTCACCATTAGGGACACTAAAATTGAGATGGAAAACATCCCAATCTCTAGAACTGTTTCTTGATTGGCTTCATGTAACATACTATTTTATTTATTTTCAATAACACGAAACCAATTTTGCTTTTTGCAAGTTTTCTAGCCGTTTGAGACTTACCCTATTCAACACAATCTATGGCATTCTCTATGTTTTTGTGATTCATTCTATCTTCTTCTAGTCTTCAACATTTACATTGGCTATTTATTTTCCTCATGTCTCTTGGGCATATGTTCCCATCATTTGCATGCAATTTAGGTACATCTTTGTTTTAAATATACGTTTTAATGAACAAACATAAAGAAATTCAAAACCTTATACCGCAGGAGGACCTGTTTAAGTTGTACTTGGAAATGAAAGGACCAATTTGGCATCATGGGTAATGGATATCTAGGTACTTTCCATATCTCAGTATGACACACATCGGCTTTATCTCAGTATGACACATATTGGCAATGGATATAGGGACATTCCATGTCTCAGTATGACACACATCAGGTCTGAGATCAATTGGATTGTGATCCCTGAGGATGGACTCACCTTAAAATAGTCCAAAACGTTGGTTTAATAAAATATTACACAGGTTTTCCAATTCGTTTGTAAAAATTTCTGATTAATGTTCTTATTATTCTTCCTTCCAATACATTACGATATATCATCCCTTCAAATAATATTCTAGAAGACTCCCATTTCCCATGTTGCTCCCTTTAAGTCCATTTGAAAACCCTTTATGCAATTAAAGGAGACTCCAAAACATATCCTATCAACCTATCTCAAATATATATCTATTATTATGATTTAATTAAAATACTCTAATAGATATATGTTTATAATTTCTTATATATATATTCTCTCTTATTCTAATTGCTTTATAGACTTACTCATAGGGATTTTGTCACAAAGTGCCACAAATACTTAAAATCAATCATAAGGTCGTCTTCTCTTTGTTTCTTAGTCATGACTGCTTTTGAATTGGCTGACCTTTTACTTAGGTACACTTCTATCTTGCAATGTGTTGTTGTCAATAAGTATCACTGTCCGACCTTCACTTTTACCCGAGTTCTCAAAGGCATTATCTCCATAAATATTTTCTGTAAAATGCTACACTACCAAAAGAATACTATTGAGAATTATAAACACATACCATGACCATATGATAGAAGGTGGGCAAACTAACAACTTAGTTGCATAAGGTAGTGTACAGTACAATGCTCAGTACAGAGAGGACCTGTCAAATCAGCACACCAACCCCAACATTCAACTTACTATTTATAAGACAAATGGTACCAACATCTGTTGGTAAGACACAATTACTACTCCAACCATACATAACCAAAATATGCTTAACACACACTACATAAGCGGACAATACAATAAATAACAAGATAACTAAGTCAGCTACTAAAACATATTTTATTCATATTCTGATGATAATAATACTAACATGACGGACTACAATAAGACCCCAAGGTATTGGTAGAGAAGTGAACTCTAGTCACAAAATCATTTCCTCGAAGGTTTGTATGCATTGCATAAGTTAGAGTGCCTATTCAAGAGATATTTTGTCATGTGTTTTGATTATACTAACTACGAATAAAGCTAGTGATAATAAAGAATTGATCATACAAACATGTATTTACTTGTTTCCTTATCTAATTTTGGGGGTAAAAATGGGTTGGGAGGTCATATTTGTATGGCCCATTCTCAATTGTTGTTCCTACCATCCCCATTTCTATATGTATGTGTTGAGTTGATCTATTCAAATTTCTTCATCCACGAGTCTATTGAGCATATTAATGAGAATTGGGCCTGAGCATGTTGGAGATGTGCATTACAAATTATCAATGAAGACATTCCTATATCCATTATAGTGTGTTGTGATTATTTTGCATATGACATATGTGCATGTTTCTCTTAGATATTTGTGTATATGTGATGAATGTTTTGCTTCCTATTCAAGTTCTTTGTTGTAAGATTAAATAGCTGATTTTTAGATACGAAATCAGCCGATCCTTTAATAAGCCCATGTTAAGATTGCATTGTTGTTATCACTAATCGCAGCGGTTGATACCCCGGATAGCTATAGCCGGTCTCAAAACTTGAAAAACTCAAAACAAAGGAGAAAAATCACTAGCGTGAAGTTAAGTGAAAAGAATCAAACAATGGAGGGAGAATGAATTAATAGGACACTTCACTTACCTCTAGAGTGTCGCGATCGACAACTTACATTAACAAGAAGTTGAAGACAAACAGGTTACTCCATAAGAAGTTGATGATAACCTTGTTTGGAAGGGACACATTTATCCGTTCATGATACTTTTATGTCAATTTCTTGCATGTCAATATATTGATTTATAAAATGATGTGTAGAGCATGAGCAAGGTGTTGAAAGGCGAGTGAAAAAATATTCCAAGCTGGATAGATACAAATCAATAACAAAGAAAAAAACATAAATGGGTTTTGTGTTCAAGGCTCATAACAATATATTGATTGTAATTGTCAAGAAGAGGTAAGAGAAGTCTCGCCCTACTATAATATCACCTTCTTGAAAGCAACAGGGTTGAAGATCCCTAGCCTAATTTTGTTTCCCAACGGCTAAGGAAGTAAGAAAGAAGGAAACTAGTCCTAATAAATTAATTTTAAGTGCATAATGAAATTTTATTATAAGCACTTGAATTAATTATTAGTGACAAAATAATAAAAGAAAAAAAAAGAAGTCACTTTATTTTTATTTCCCCTAGAGGAAAAATGCGACCCATATAGGGACATAAAACAAGGGGATAAAGAAATATTAAATAAAGTAAAGCAAGGGGAAAATATTAAATAAAGTAAAAGGAGCTGATTGGCCCTTTTGTGTGGCAAATATGCCAAGGAAAGTTATAAAAGCAAGTCGCCACACTCTATTGAGGCATCACTTTTATATATTTTCATATCTGAAATTTGGTTGAGCTATTTGCTTTCCATTTTACCTCAAATGATGAAAACCCTTTGATGTGTTGCATTAGAGGACGAAAACCCTCTATTGCCAAGGTTGAAGAATGAAAACTCTTCATCCTTTGTGTGAGGAAGCTCTATTCAAGGGTTTCTATTGAGCTTCAAGGAGTATTTCAGAATTTCAGCAGTGATTGAAGACCCAATATTGCAGATTTGAGGCATTTCCAGCTAGGGTTTGAAGACACAAGTGTTGGGGCAGATTTCTACCTTCAAATTCAGCCAGATCTAGGGTTATCTACACCCTTGTGGGTGGAGTTTGACACATTCTAGGGCACGGCTGTCCCGGATCTCATCACCAACATCTTTGTCATAATTTTGGAGGCCATATTCAGCTTTGTTTCAGTGGATTTGGGCTTGGGATCACTTCCTTCTGGCCATTTTTGTAAGTTGTACTTTTGCAGATTTTTAATAAATTTCCAGCACTTATTTTGGGTCCAAAAATTATATATTTTGGTATTCATACATGCATAATTAATTCTGATTATTTTGGCCAAGATTTGGTTAAGTTTAGATCAGATTTGAAGGTTGTTCATCTCTAGATCAAGTTGCCATTTTAGGGAAAATTCATATCTGCATAAAATATTTTTATTTTATTCAACCAATTGGCTGTCATAAATCAGATTTTACAGGTGTTCCCTTTTGGGTTTGAAAATCCTCCATTGGGGACATTACACCTACTGTCAAGCAGCTAGAAGATTGGAGAGATTGCTCAAGAAAGAAATGAAGAAGTGAAGGCTATTGAGAAAAACAAAGAGCTTTCAAGGAAAGGTTTTGAGAAGGAAGGCTTGGTGATTGAGGGCTTACAAAAAAGTGTGCCCAACAAGAAAAATTTGGTGATTGAAGAAGCCTGAGGGTGGAAGAATTAGAGAGAGAACTAACTCCTAAACAAAGAGGATATATCATTTGGGCCTCACAATAAGATAACTAGGGCAAGGGATTAAGAGTGAATTTGTAAGTTGATGGAAGTTTGAGACTAAGGGCGAATGGAAGGGGCAGGTTGCAAGCATCAGGTAGAACCCTGATAGATTGAGAGAGAGATACTAGGATTAGTAGTGTTGAAAGGAGAACTCTAGCATGGGTACAACATGCCCTATTCTGCCATAAGAGGATAATGCAAGTCGACATGAAGGGAAGCTAGACTGGACAAATTGAATAGTCAGAGGGTAATTCCAAGGAGCAACCAGTTAACGTCATGGCAATTTGAACTCCATTTGTGTACTGTCAAAGCTACCCTAGTTCACAGCTGGTGGCTATCAAGCCTCAGTTTGTTGCAACACTTGTGAAACCATATGGAGAACCATGAACAATTAGACAAAGCATATTGGATGAAAGCATTTCCAGCAACTCTGAGAGGTGTCAACGTAGATTACTTAATGGATATGAAACATCAATGATATTCCCAAGACTGTAACATCAATCACATTCCTCTTACGCTTTATCACACTGTTATATCACCAGATCTATCACTATTAAAGTAAACTTAATATTCTTAGTAAACTTAATATTCTTAGCAAGTAAACTTAATATTCTTAGTGCTGGGCTTAGGTAGCTCTATAAATTATTTTGAATAAAAAATCATTTTCTAACTGGCAATTGATCCTTGTCAGTTCATGATTTTGTTTTGCAAAATTTCACTATCAGAACATTAACCACAATCAAAAGAAGCATATATTTAATTAAATGGAAAACTATAATACTAGTACTAGTACAGAGTGTGGAGTGCATAATGAATTGCATTAATTCTTGAATCTATGATCTATGATGATGCCTTTTTGTTACTACTCACTGCCTTTGAGTCATTACGGAACAGGAATGATGCAGGACTGGCTGCTGCTGAGTTGGCCATGGCAGTTGAAAAACATGTTTTGGATTCTGGCTCCGTGGACACTGTAGGAACTACAGGTGTGCTATTCATTTATCACGCTATGTACGTGCTGTGTAGGGAAACATAAATTTTAGAAAACATATGGAGAAGACTGTTATAAGTTATAGCTCATCTTCATTTGGTTTCAGTGCATTAGGAGTTTCATAGATGATTTTCCTTATCAATTCTTCATGCTCATGACTATTATTTCGGTATTTTTGTAATTCTGTTTATGTATAATATGTTATATCAGTCACATATATCACTTTTTAAATTTATAGTAGAGAATTACAAGATCACAAACAAATCCAAGATGACCATCACAGGCTAACCTGAGTATTAACCAAAATTCATACTTGTTCATACCCGAAATTTTTCCTTTAAACAATCACATGCATTGCACTAGATGGATTACATTCTTTTGCAAACTAATATTGTCACAATCCATAAATATTATCTTGGCAATTTCAGAAAGTCTGATAAAGAAGGATATTCTAGATTCTCTGTATTCATGTGTTGGTGTGCATGTGTGAGTGCGTCCATGCATCTGTGTTAATTTACATATATATACACACACGTGTATATATATGCATAGATAGATAGGTATAAAAGAAGGAAACTTCTTGAAACACACCTTCACTAAGAAGCTAAAACTTCCTAATTTTTCAAAAAAATTCTATTTAACATTGAGCCAATAATTATCTCAACTAGCATTTTAAGCAATAGCGGTTTTCTTAATATCAATCTTTTTATACAAAGGTTTGATTGTCCATGATCTATACATGGAAGGAATATTGAACTACTATAAGGAACATACTCTATACTGACAGGATTCTCAAACAGAGAAGCTCAGTAAGGTAATTTCATCTTTGGCATTTTACCTTTTCCTCATGTATCCTATTCGTGGATTCCTTCTTGCATTATTCCTTTAGTATAAACATGTGATCAAGAACCCATTTATAGAATCCTAGGAATACTAACTCTTTTCATGTTAATAATTTCTGCGCAGGGCTCACTTAGATACTAGCTAACATTCCTTGTGTATTCACAATAATCATGTAGAAATAATTCTACATCTGTTTTGTCGTAACTTTTGTACCTTCTTGAATGTTAAATATTTCCACAAAATATACATGGTGAACTACGTATAAAGCTTGAAATTAAGCGATCTAACATACAACCCTTAAAATTAAGCTATCTCAGATTCTCAAACAACCCTAGAAATTATCATTCATTGACAGACTTATATGGGAATGCAAATAGTAATGATAGTAGACTTTCAATTTATTATGAAACCCTTTATATGCTCAATCTTTGTTCATGATTGATGACCTAATTTTCTATGCTTCACATGTATGATTATCAAGTATATGACTAGCATATCAAACAAGAGGAATGCCTCAGCTAATGTGTACCTCATAAAATGCATTCACACAGTTCATACTTGATAACAGCTTACATATAATCCATCACTGAACTTTCATCGTGTTACTCATCACTCAACATTGTTCAAGATTTTTATGTTTCAATTCCATGATTTACTAATTCATAGACAATTAATTGTCAGGAAATGTTTTCTATTTCTTAGATTAGAGAAAATTTATGCTGTCAATAAGAGCTTCTCATCATTCAATTTCATAATTATTTAAAAACAATCAACCATAGGACTAATAACTTCTCATCCAAGTAAACTCATCTCATATGTGCAGATTGCACAAATTCCACAGTTTGCATTTTTAGAGGTATGAAAAGTAGATGACAAACACTGGATAATATCAACATATCCATGGAAAGGAACAAGTGCACAAATCACATCCTAAAAGTAGAACACCAAATTTGAGCTTTAAATGGGAAATCCAACTAGGAAACTCTCCCTCCATTTGGGGAAATATATAATAATAATATCTTTGTTAATACTTTCAATAATAATACAATTACACATTAACCTGAAATGGGTGATTCACTCTCTGCTTTCTCATTTAAATAATATTGTTATGTAATTTCCGTACCTTACATCCTTTTCCTATGCTTAACTTTTTTGTACATCCTGCCTCCAAGAGGCTACATTAGACTCTTGTCCACTGATTTAATTTCCAATTTAACATATCACATCTTATTAGTTTACTAGCTACCTTGTATATATTATACTCAATTTTGGCTTTTACATCTGCTTACATGAGGCTACATCACATTGCAAAATTAATGTGATCCGTGCATGGCCTCATAGTGTGCCTTGCAGCCGCACAAGCCTCCTCACTTCTCTTGTAGAACTTGAGCTTGAGCTCTCCACCTTTGTGGCATCTTGTGGCAAGCTTAAAGCCTCGCGACATTGCAGAACATTGGCACAGCCCTTTGTTACATACCAAGCTGTTCCCACTTGTCTTGCAACTTTCCCAACACTAAGCGCAATTCACTAAGTGTCATGGTGCCTTGGCACATGGCTCCACATAGTTACAAGCACGCTGCACATCTGCTTCACAGCCCTCATAACTTCTTCTATTCTGCCCAATGCAACACTCATTGTTTCCGCAGCCTTGCATCCTTCACTGCAAAGCACTCGCAACTTTTGCAGTCTTGCACCAACTCCTATGCACCATCCACAACTTTAACAATGTTGCATGTAGTCCCCGCAGCATTGCACCATACCTCACTCTTCATGGCACCTCAACACACTTGAGCCTTGCTTCTTCATATGCCTATAGTTCCTGCCCCCTGCACAGGTGTTGACAATCAGCATTTTCTTGGTAGCACTTCATTGCAGTGTGGCCAGGTTGCACATTCCTTGCCAACACCATGGAAGGCCATCTTAACAACATGCTATGCATTGGATCACAACCATCACTCAGCTAGGGAAGACGAAGCATCCTACAACTGTTGTCAGTTGCATCTGCCTACTATATAACTGTACATTGGATAAATATGTAGTTGTAGGACACTTGGGTTAATGAACAACTGGGTTCTCAGTCCCAAGCCAAATAATAGGAATATTTGCATGCTCAATGTATCTTGTAATCCTGCATTATTCTATATTCATTCAAGCCTAAACAAATCAGCTAGGAGCATTCCCTTGCTGATTACAGGAAGTTGCACTCTTAGCCTTACTGTAACATTGTGCACATCTATACTATGCACATTCTTCCATTGAATAGAAGTTGTTTTTCTGCATTAAGTCTTTTGCATTTGAATGTGTGTATAGATTATTTTGGTTAATATCTTTTGTGAATTACACAATACATTACTTGTCTCCAAATGTGCTATTGTCCACCACAAGACTGGTCCTGGGCACCACCATGCAGATCATTGATATTAGAACATAGCTCTTCTTATTCCTGTAAACATGAGCACAATGTGAGGACAACAAGTCTTTTGTTGTTCAAACTACACCGAAAGAATGCCACAGCAAGAGCAAGATGATTGATCTGAAGAAGCAACCTGAGGAAGCCCCAAACATCCAAAACCTCATTAAGGATGCCCTAGAAGCACAGCACATGAAACTCTTTTTCCTTTTTCATGATTTGATGTTTCAGTTCAACGTGACAAACAAACCATTGTTTTCCCAGTCATATGACTACCGGTTTCAGCATCAGGCCCCTTTCAAGGTCCAAGTGAATCTCGACATCCCACTGTTCGAAGGAAAGATTGATGCTGCAGCATTGGATAAGTGGATTCACCAACTCAAGGCCTACTTTTTCAACCACTTCAATGATGAATAGAAGATCACCTTGGCAATGCTGAAGATGTCCATTTCAGTGTCCCATTGGTGGGAAACATTCAACGCACAATGCAAGAAAGCCTTTGAGCCCATTTGGACTTGGGAGGACTTTGTGAGCACTTTTAGAAAGAATTCTGCCTCCTTAAACACTATGAGGATGAGTACATGAAGCTCGAGTAGTTGTGGCAATGTAAGGAGCATGTGGTGGAAGAATACACGAACGAGTTTTATGACTATGTTGTGTGTGTGTGTGAGAGGACCTCACGGAGCAACATAAGATGCTGAAGTACATCAATGGAATCTCACCTTATATGTGTGCAAAGATGGAGTCTTTGAAATTTCACTACGGTAGTGCCCCAAAGATAGAAGCCAAGGCAAAGATGAAGTAGTGTTTCCCCTCTTCTTCTAGCGTTGTGTGTAAGGGCCACCCTGCACAATGCACCATCGCAAACCGCTTCACAACCCCAAAAGGATCTTGCACCTTCTACCTCATGTAAAGGCAAGAAGAAATTAGGTTACAAATGGTGCCACTGACATCACTCGCACAACCATGGTATCTTGAATGTTGCACACAAAAATTCATTGTTTAGGCAATCTACATCAGGTCTTGCATCCATGGACGACAATGATATGCATAGTTCTTGTCTAAGCACAAACGCGATTGCCACTAAAGCTTTTGGAGAAATGCAAGCATCTCTTCCACATGAAGTTTTGGGTCAAAAAACAACTTATCCATGTTATCATTGATAGTGGGAGTAAAAAAAACATATCTCCAAATGTAGCTCAACTCCTTGCACTTCCTACTTCCGCACATCCTCGCCCATACTCGTTTGGATGGTTGTAGTCTAGAAAAGATATATAAGTCTGACGACAATGTAATTTTTAATATAAATTTGAGGCAATGGAGGATATTGTCTATTGTGAGCGTCTCTTGGGAAGACCATACTTGTATGACTGTGATGTTGCATATCGGGTCAATTGGTAAAGATGGACTTTCATGTTTTAACCTCTTTGAGTCATCGCCAACAACCAAAGTCACTTTGGTCTCTTCCAAACAATTTCGCAAACTCATCTCACACACACAAAAGTTTGTGTTACTCACTGTCCATCTCTCGAAACACGTGCATGAGAAAGCGAGAAAGCATTGGAAGTGCACACCAAACAATCATTGTCACAATAACACCAACTTGACAAGTTATTGAAGAAGCACAACAAAGTCTTCGCAAAACCAAAAGGCCTCCCAATGCATCGTGCGGTAAAGCACCACATCGATTTGGTTCCTGGATCTAACCCTCTCTCTGCATGTCAATTCAAGAGAATGATGAAGTCCAGGGCCATATACAAGAACTCCTAGATCAGGGAAAGATCTAACCTAACTCTTCGTCATGCTGAATTCTAATAGCTCTTGCTCCCGAAAGACAGGACTTGGTGCCTTTGCATAGACTACTGCGCCCTCAAAAACATCATGGTGAAGAATCAGTATCCACTATTACGCGTTGACAACCTCTTGGATCAACTCTGAGGCACTCAATACTTTAGCAAGATAAACTTAAAGTCAAGTTACCACCAGGTTCTAGTCCATCATAAGGATGTTTGGAAGGCAACTTTGAAGACACGTAAGTGATGATACGAATGGCTTTTGATTGACAAACCCATTAACAACATTCATGCACCCGATGGATGACATACTCTCGTTGTCTCTCAATTCCTCCACTATTGTCTACTTGGATGACATCATCACCTTCAGAAAGACTTAGGAAGAGAACATGGAACACATCTTGCATGTTCTCGACACTCTGCCACGTATAAGTTGCGAAGCCAACTTAGCAAGTGTTCATTCAACATTGCACGCATATAGTACCTATGCTTTACATCATCAACCACAACGTTATTCATGTAGACTCCGAGAAGATCAACTTGATCCAAGATTGGCTTACTTTGCGTAATCTCACGGGGTGAGGAATTTTCTTGGACTTGATAACTTCTACGCAAGTTTGTTCTTGGATCCATTCACATCGCATGGTCTCTTAGCCAAATCATTCGGGCCAAAGCAACTTTGAATTGGAATCCTAGACAACAACACGCTTTTGAGGTTCTCAAACAACGACTTTGTCAACACCTTTGTTCTTACAATTCTGACATTGCACATTGCTTTGAACTTCACACCAATGCATCTAATTATGCACTCGGAGTGGTACTCACGCAACATGGACTCGGTGACAAACCACTCAAAGACATTTAGCAACAAGGTTTAAAGGTGTTGGCTAGATTTTTTGCATAGCATCAAACCTAGGCAGTCATGAGATAAATCTCCCTCATTTAACCGGTGAGGCTCCCGTGTCAGATTTGTCAATTTAAGTATGTTAATATCTAAATGGGGTTTTACTTTAACTACTCAGTTCATGAACCATAATTGAACAGTTCTGCAGCAAGTAAGCAGTTGTTTAAAGAAAGGAAAAGTTATAGAAGAAGGTAATTACATAAACACATAGAAGAAATGGGGAAGATGTGCATCCCATTAGTAGATGGTAGAGCTGATTGCATGCACATAGAAGAATCCAATAGATATAAACACATAATTCTAAAACAAAGGCAACTCTAGATCTAGATCTAAAATAACACAGTTTATTAAGAGATCTAAGATTAAAAGTAAGAAACACAGTACACCGTGACACAAAGTTCTCCGGAAACCTACTCCTTTGTATTCCTTTGCTCCAAGTGGCTCTCAAGGGTTCAGCACAAAGTCTAGAACACAAGATTGCTGCTTACAAATTCTGATTCTTAACCCAAAGGTTCTTCCTCTACTTATAGAATGTAGAGGGGCAAGTACAAATGGGAAACTCAAACTGAACCGAAACACAAACAACAAGTAAAGATGACATTTGACAATCATCCTCCACTAACTTCTCCTTAAGTGACACATGTATCACTTAACTAATAGAATGGTTCCACATGACTTTAAGTAATGGTTGTAAAACCAATATCTTAAAGTTTTACAATTTCATCCGGGAACATAGAAAATAGAAGAAAAAGAATAGAAGAAGTCATGCCAGTTGATAACATTTATGTCTTCTTTTTGTTCTTATATCGGATATACTTGTCGAACATGTGATTCAACATCTTTCCATTTGTTTTAGCCACTGCTTCCTTCTCTGTCCTAAACTACAACAATCCTTCATTCAACACTTTGATGCACGCTTCCACATCTTCCAAGCTCGGCCCAAACCTTGCAATATCCGCCTGCAGCGCCACCAGTCTACTAATAGAATTCATCGTGAAAGGCTTAGTAGCTTTATCAATTCTCTTTTGTACCATCAGAAGAGACCCTTCCAGGGAATTAGGTACCTTGCTAGGAATGATCCGTACGTATGAAGTAACATTCCCGTCCACTCTCTCCTCGGTGAACAAAATGATATTGTGCAGGTAAGGATGTCCTACTCTCAAGTGCCTGCATCCTCTTCAGCAAAACTCTGCAGATTTCCAAACGGAAAGATACTGCAAATTCTAGCTGCTTCCCCTTCTCGACTGATCCGTCTGGTACAATTTGCTCTGCAACCAATACATCTCCTGGCAGCTTGTTGATCTCTCCCAAAGTACTCAGGTTACTCTCAGCAACTGTGTTCATATCTACGATGCTTGTCACCAGTTGCTGCAGCTGATTTGCCGCATCATTCATAACCTTTAGGCGGGCTGGCACTTCTCCAAGTTGTACAGAAGCTTGACGAATAATCAAATCCTTCCATTCGTCAATAGCTTTTACTTGATTGCTTGCATCCTCCATTTCTTGCATAAGATGATCACTCACCTGCTCTGAAATGGGTTGAATGGAAGGCTTAGCAACCTTGGCTATGATCTCGCACAACTGAGATACCTACTTCTGAAGTTCTTCTTTCTCCGCCTTTTCACTGTCAAGCCTAAGGAATAGAGCATCCATCAATGTCTGCGTGTCCTGCTTCAATCCTTCAGTGGTGGCTTGACCGAGGGGTACTTTGGTTACTGTCACATCTTCTGCCGTGAGCTCCTCCTCTATCTTTCCTTCTGCCGGAATTGATATCTCAGCAAACTTCTCTCCCGAATCTTCGATGATCAACCTAGAAGTTGCTTTGGCAACTTTAGGCCTTCTGTCTCTTCTGCCCAGATTCTGGAGTAGCTGCAAGTCGTGCTCCTCTAAGTTCATCTCCATTCTCGCTTCTGGAACCAACTGCGAAGCCAACCATTCCGAGAAGTTACTTCTCGGAGAATGAGAAATCGCTGAGTGCACCACCATCTCCTGCTCTGCATCCTCTCCGTCAGAAAGTGCCACAGTGTTATGGCTGCCATCCTCTGAATCATCCAAGGACAAAGCTCTTTCGAACTCCGCCATCTGCAGCTTCAACATCTCTTCTGGAATAGGTGCTGAACGGAGTGGCTGAGGAGAGAAGATGAATGTCGCCGGATTCAGTGGAGGCATGGAAGTGTCCTGCTGCTGCGGTGCAATAGTTGGTGAAGTATTGGGTGCTGGAGAAGCTGGAACCAAAGTCATGTCCGTGGAAGTGATCTTCTCCTTAGATTGAGATCTTCTGTGTACTTTCAACTTCTCAGACTTTCTGCTGCTTTCTCCTCCGTGCTTCCTATTGTTGCAGAACTCACAACACCCCGGATGCGAGATCGGGCTTCTAGGTTGATCACTCTAGCATCCGGTGTGATTGCACAACATGGAAACCTCTCTCCAGTGTGGGGACTTGTGAAACTGAGAGAGGAATCTCCAGATTAGAGGCTGGTTCCTCAAACTCCTCTGATTTAGATCTATATTTTGCAAAACTACAGAGGTTCAGATCCTAATCCTACTCTAAATTGCAAGAGGGCAGGGATAGAAATGCAAAAATTGAAACTAACTGAAGATGGTGATGCACCAAAAGGAGTGGTGAAACATTTCATTAAGCAAATAGACACAAACCAGAGATTTGCAACATGAAACATACACAGGCTGATAAGATATAACTTAGGATCTGAAATGAAGCAAATAATACAAACAAAGGACTGAAAACCATTCACAAAGCTTGCATTATCATTTCCGATTACCCAAATCATCGCATTCTGACCTCGAGAGAGGTAAAAATCTGTTACAATCTTTTGGAGAGGTCTCGATTCTTGCATCAACCACTGCTGGAGGTGAAAGAAGAAGTTCTTTATGTCAAAAATTGTTCCTCCTTTGAAATGAGCCAAATCGGCTTTTTTAGTGCAAGGCTCGAGCCCGGGGACAAAAATGTACAAAAACATAGAGCCCATCCCTCCTCGATTGCACAGATGCATTAAAACGGCATGGGGGACCTTACAAACCCGATTAACCCTAGAATCACGTAGAGAATTTCATAAGCTTTCCGTTGATATAAAGAACGTGCAAATCCGAGCTCTGGATCGAAAGATATGTCGATCTGAAGATTTAGGGCACAAAACAGTAAAATGTGTTTTGAAAATCTTTCCGCACTCTGCCACTGGATGACACGTGTCGGCGCTGATTGGATGTGTAATTCTCTCTCCTTCCTGCTTCATTGGACATGTGTCCTCTTTTTATTAAGCTCGGTTAGTGCTTGAAACCATAGTAGGAAAACTCGCCAAAACCAAAAACTCGCTAGACCCCAAAAAAAAAAACTTCGCCAATATTCGGCCAATACTCGGGAATACTCGGCAACTTAAAAAATACTCAATTTTTTTTAAAAAACATAAATTTTAAGCAACACATAGCTACAAAATGTATCAAATGAGCCCATAAAATGTTGGAGAAGTGTTTTCTATTAGATTTGAATACAAATACAATACAAAATCGCATCATCATGCGAATACGACAACCGGCTGATAAGTAATATGAATTTATGATGATTGACATTGAAAAATATCATCATAAATTTCATATCTATCAAGTTCTGATATCTGATAAATTACATTTTCCTCTTCCCCAATCTAGAGAAATATTGGGGAGAGGGTCTAGTGCCTCTGGCTCCACTAGTCCCCACACTCGGCTGCGTCTCCACGCTCCTCCTAGAAGGCTGCGAATCTGGCTCGATCATAGAACTAGATGGTGGTGCTGGTGGCTCCTCTGCTGCATGTTGGAGATCACCTCCAAAGATGTCATCCACTCCAATATCTCCTCGGAGTCCTGCTAGTGCTTCTCCCTCCATAGCCTCCCTCTCAAAAGAAGCAATCTCGTCCGCTGTGAATGCAGGGTTTTCCTCTTCTTGCCCAGTCCACTCACTATATGGATCTATCTCATCCAATCAATGAGCTCCTCTGATGTGGCCTCAACTTTTTTTGTGCGAAGCCGGAGATTGTATTGCACAAAAACCAAGTCGTTGAGCCTTTTTTGAGTCAACTTGTTGCGCTTCTTCGTGTGAATGGCCTCAAACAAACTCCAATTGCGTT
The DNA here is from genome assembly GCA_018340775.1 of Taxus wallichiana var. yunnanensis. Classification (NCBI taxonomy): domain Eukaryota; kingdom Viridiplantae; phylum Streptophyta; class Pinopsida; order Cupressales; family Taxaceae; genus Taxus; species Taxus wallichiana. The sequence continues at coordinate 327,739,472 of CM031235.1, read as the reverse complement.
CACATCCAGAAGCGCTACTGAGGTTGAGATAAATTACGAGGGCTAACTTTTGAAGATTTGGGGTATTCCCTCCCCATCCTCCCACGAGAACCTCTGAAACATTTAACAAGATAATCAAAAATTTATAATTAATTAATAAAATCAAATATGTAACTAATAAGTAACTTGGTAAACATTCTAAGTAACTTGGTATTACCTGGTGACTGTGTGGTTCTCCCTCGAATAGCTAGCACCGATGAAAAGAGTCTCCCCCTACCATGTTTGTAACTCTGCAGCTCTAAAATGACGAGGTCCCTCGTCTCAACATCCGGTATCATCCTCTCAATACATGTTGAAAGGCCCTCCATAACCTCTCCATTCACATCTGTGAAGCTGTCAGAGTAGAAATACTTGGGGTTGAGGTAGTACCCCGTTGCATGAATAGGTTGGTGGAGTTGATTGTTCCACCTCCGATCAATAATCTCCCAAAAGGGACCATATCTGACGATATCCCCCCTGTAATAGTTTTGGATAGACTCTTTGGTCCTATCCATGGCCTCATATACAAACCCCATGGGGTTTTGCTCCCCATCAACCAAACGCAAAACTCTCACCAACGGCTCTGACACCTACACACAAATTAAAATGTAAGATTGCAAACTTACAAGTTACAATACATATTAGAAATGAAATAAAAAAGTGAAAAGTAGAACAATATATTTAATATTTATAATTTAACAAATTAAAATAAAGGAATGAAATATAAATCGAAGTTTGAAATTACCTTGATGATCTCTATAGCTCTCTTTGCAAAGATATCATCAAAAACTATCTTTGCAACCCTCTCTCCATCAGCTTTCTTTGAATATTGTGAGTCTAGCCATGCTTGACTCACAAACATTTGTTTCAAAGATGTCAACAAACTAGAAATACTTTGCAACGTCAAGAAGTTAGTTGCAAACCTTGTGACACCGGCTCGAACAAGTTCTTTCCCCTTTGTGTGTACTCTCATCAAGCTCAAAACCCAAGGGTGATTGTATATGTACTTCGTTATAGATCTTGCATCTTCTACAACCGGCCTCACCCATCAATTTTGCTATGTCCTCGAAAAGAAGGTCAATGCGATGAGAGCTGCCTGAGGAGTCCAAAAGAGTGATGGATGTCTCTCTGCGATAGTCTCCCAGTGCCACATATCTTTGCTTTGCATTATGCGTGACAACTTGCACAACATTACATACACCAACCTCTAATCTGTTGTCTCTAACATAACACTCAAATTTTACGCATTTTTATTATGTTAGAGGCATCGATAGATTTTTTAAAACACCATCTCACCGTTTGAAGGCTGCTAAAAAAATTAACAAGGGTGCGGTTCCTTCCATCCGTCCACCCATCGAAAGAATGGTGCATCCGAATTTTTCCATTGTTTCTTGTGCTCTTCTAGCATGGTAGTGGCATCTGCTGATCGCACCCTCAAGTAATTTCCGCTCAAATCTTTTGGAGAGGGTGCCTTGTACCCTTTCCTTGTAACTGTCATGCAAGCCGTTGTCACCAAGTACTCCCAGTATGGGCTCTTTGCCACATTGAATGGCAGGTTGTTGTAGTACCAAAAATTTGCACAAGCTTTATCCACTTCCTCGTGCATATCTTTGTTCCAGAATGTACCATCCAATGAAGGTTGTGCTCTAGGTGTGTTCCTTGCCACAAAAAAACTCGGTATGCCTTTGCTCGAACTCGATGAAGATGAGCCTCTTCCGGCTCTTCCTCTTCGTATGCGTGGACCACGAGTAGAGCCCACAATTGTTGCTGCATCATCGTCTAAATTCTCTTCCATTGCAGCCCCAGGTCTAATAGCTTGTGCTATGGCTGCCTTCAGCCTTGCGTTCTCTAGTTTTTTCTCCTCTAACTCTGCCAGCTCTGCTTTAATCTCTCGCGTTGCCTCTTCTGACACGTTGGGGCAAACTGTAACATCTCGGCAAGGAATAGTTGAAAGGTGATATTTCAAACGATTGATGCCTCCATTCATTTTCTTGTTACAGAAAGTGCAAAAAATTTCGCCCGCACAAGTTCCACGTACAACATACTTCCATGCTATGGAACGGGCATTCGGAGGAACGGTCCCTGCTAGTGATCCAGATGCCGAACCTGATGCCGAGCCTGATGCCATTGTTAAACTCTAATCTGTAACACAATGCACATTTAAAAAATTAGAAAACGTAAACTTAATTTAATTTTAAAAACAAAACATGCCTGAATAACAAATTTGCGTAAGTAAAAAAAATACATTACAAGCATTCAATTTTACATTACATGTATTTAGAATTACACAACGAATCGATTACAATACACATACATAAAATTTAACTAATTTACAATGAATTTGCGTTAATTAAAAAAAAAATACATACCTCTGGCTGCAAATGAGTATTAAAAAATTACAAGCATTCAATTTTACATTACATGTATTTAGAATTACACAACGAATCGATTACAATACACATACATAAAATTTAACTAATTTACAATGAATTTGCGTTAAAATAAAATAAAATTACATACCTCTGGCTGCAAATGAGTATAAAAAAAGTACAAGCATTCGATTTTACATTACATGTATTTAGAATCACAATAGGAATCTATAAAACCTAAATAATATATTCAAAATTTGGAAAAACTTCAAAGAATTAAAAAAAAAAAAAACCTACCTCCAAATGCAAATCTCCAAATTCTCTCCTCGAATTCGCTCCAAAATCCACTCAACACAAGCAATGCAAGCTCAAATGGTTGTGTGAGTGACAATGAGGGAGTTGAGGGCCTTAAAAAGAGCCAAAACCGCGTAAAATCAGTGTTTTTTTCCTTTGAAAGCCGTGTTTCCGCGTCCAAGCCGCGTCTGGCGAGTTTTTTGCACGGGCTCGCCGAGTTTTGGCGAGTACTCGCCGAGTTAACTCGGCGAGTACTCGCCAAAACTCGGCGAGCCCTTTTTTCATGGTTTTGGCGAGTTTTTTGGCGGTTTAACCGTTTTCCCTGTTTTTTGGCGAGTTTTTAAAAACTAAATGAGTTTTTGGTGAGTTTCCATCTATGCTTGAAACCTCGCCCTTTGACTTTTGGACTTTCTCCCTTGTGACACGTGTCGTGATTTGATTGGTCCGCGGAGTGCGCGGCTTTTCGCGCCTTCGCGTCTTCATGTCTCGGATGTCCCAAACTGTTTGGGACAAAAACTCCCGATCCGCCCGAAATGGGCTTCCTTGTCCCTCATTCGGCCGATGACACGTGGCGTTGCTTGATTGGCTTTCGGCTCCTTCGGCTCCGCGTCCCCACGCGTCCCTTTGTCCCAACTGTCCCAAAGGCTTTGAAGTTCCCGTTTGGCCGAACCGGCCGGTTCGCGTCCTTCGCGTCCATTTGTTCCAACTGTCCTGGACTGTCTGGGACAAATTCTTCCGAACCGCCCGAAATGGGCTTCCTTTGCTCTCGGCCGCTTCGCCTTTTCGCGTCCTTCGCGTCCTCGCGGCCCAGATGTCCCAACTGCTTAGTGCGAAAGTTCTCCTTTTCGGCCGAACCGGCGGTTCGCGCCCTTCGCGTCTTCATGTCCCAAATGTCCCAGAGCAGTTAGTCGATTTTCTTCTCCTTCGGCCGAACCGGCTTTCCGCGTCCCACGCGTCCCGACGGCCCGGATGTTCCTTTGCCCTGTAGACTGCCTGGCGGCCTTTCGGCCGATTCGCGCCCTGATGTCCCTCATGTCCCGACTGCTGCGAGGACTAGGACTTAGCCAATTTTCACAATTTTTTCTAGCCCAAGCTTGTTTTTTGCAGCCTTTTCACCTTTTCTCAGAACTTGCTCTTTTCAACCTGGACAGGAGAGTTAGAAAAAATTCTGAGGGGACCCTAGAAACATGATTTTTGCCCTGAATCCATCCATTTGCCTGGGACTTGAGAATTCTGATGTATGTTATCAAATCAACCCTGGGGGTGAATTTGGATAACAATTTGGCGACTCAGCGGGGATACCTGCCTGCTAGGTAGAAGATACCAGTTGCCTGAAGCAGTCCATTGGGCATGGAGTCATCAAATATTCTGTTTAGAACCCTAACTGACTCAGAATGTGCAAGGAGGAAGATGGAATGTCACCTGATGAAAGCAAGGACTGCTTAACATCTTCATGGATAGCAAGCTGTGCCAAAGCACTTAGGGAAAACAAAACTAACCTACAACAAAACAATGTGCACAAGCACTTGGAGGAAAGAAAATCTAATCTAATATTTACAGAGGTAGTGAACTTCCCTCTAGAAGCAACGCTTGAGATAGATTCCATTGACTGGAATCTGCAGTTCTTCACCCTCCAGTGAGGCTAATTGGAAAGCATTGTTGTTCTTGCACTTTGTGACCACGTATGGGCCACTCCAAATGGCATCAAATTTTGAATGCCTTCCCGGTTTTGCTCTGTCCACATCCCATTTCAACACTAGATCTCCAACTTGAAAAGATCTATCCTTGGCCTTTCTATCAAAGGTCTTCTTGATCAAAGCTTGATCCTTTTCCATTGCTTGGGATGCCTGATTTCTGATCTCTTGCAGCTCCATCAACTCTGCATACCTCACCTCCATGGGCTCAAATTCAAGCAACTCCAGCTGCTTCATGAGTTCCAATGTTGGCAACTCAAGTGACATGGGCAAGATTGCCTCTCTTCCATAGACAAGCCTAAATGGAGAGTTACCTGTGGATCTTTTGGGAGTTATCCTATCAGCCCATAAGGCTGATTTCAGTTTGGTATGCCAAGACCTCTGATTCTCATCAAGAGTCCTCCTAATGATCCTCAACAAGTTCTTGTTTGTAGACTCGGCCTGGCCATTACCCTGAGGGTAATAGTTCGATGAAGTGCTTAGGTAAATACCGTTCTTGATAGCCCACTCAGTCACCTAGATCCAATGAATGCCAATGCATTATCAGAGATTATTGTAGTAGGTACACCAATTCTGGTTGTTATCCCCTCATAAAAGTCTAAGATGTTTAGACTCATTTGCCTCTTTGAGTGCTACTGCTTCTGTCCATTTGGTGAAGTAGTCTGTGGCTGTCAAAATCCATTTGTGCCCTTGGCTTGAATTGGGATTAATGACTCCAATGAAGTCCAAACCCCATTGCATGAATGGCTGGTCAACTGAGATTGGATGCAATGGAAGGGCAGCAAACTTCTCTTTTCCTGTGAAGAATGCACAATTCTTACACCTCTTGATCCATGCATAACAATCACTGAATATTTTAGGCCAATAATAACCAGCCTTCATGATTTTTAGAGCTGTCACTCTTGGTGCAAAATGGCCACCAGCTGGTCCATCATGGAACTCTTCTAATACCCTTTGAATCTGACCTGTGCTAATGCATCTCAGCAGCACTCCATTTACATCTTTCTTGAACAAAACTCCATCAACAATGGCATACGGGACAGCCTGCAATCTGAAATGTCTCCTTTGGGTCTTGTTCATCTCTGGAGGGCATAGGCCTGTGCCTAGGAAGTGCATAATACCTTGGGTCCAGCAAGGAGTCGGGGCAGCATTGTCTTCTTCTTGCCTGCCACTCGGCTCATGGCTGTCTTGGACTGTCAAAACAGTTTCTTCTTTGTTGCATACTTCTTTTTGCTTCCCCAAAACCAGCTGCTCACACAATCCTTTCCCTCTTACCAGCTTGGTGATCTTGATCTCAATGTCATACTCCATGACACGGGTGATCCAACCTGCCCTTTTCTCATTCAAATCCTTGTTGAGGAGGAAGTCCTTAACTCCAGCATGTGAGACCAGCAACTGGACCTTGTTGTTTGAGACTAAATGCTTGAATTTCTTCAAGCTTCTGATTACTGCAAGTACATGCTTTTCAATAAAAGAGTACCTCACCTCATAGTCATCTAGGCTCTGGCTGAAAAAGGCAATTGGCTGCTCATCATTATCTTTGTTCTGCTGTACTAGAATGGCAGAAATAGTGTCATCACCTCCAAATGCATAGAGGATGAAATCCTTGGAGAAGTCTGGGTTGATGAGAGTTGGTGCTTGAGAGATAGCTTCTTTGATTGCTTCAAAACTCTCCTTGCCTTCTGCTGTCCACTTAAAAGCCATGCTCTTCTTTAACATTTTGGTGATGGGCTTGACAAGGGCTGCAAAATCTGGGACAAACCTGCGGACAAAATTGATCCTTCCCAAGAAGCTTTGAAGAGCCTTCTTGTGACTTGGCAATGGTAGTGCTCTTATGGCTTCAACCCTCTCTGGATCAATTGCTAGTCCCTCTTTCGAGACAATATGGCCTAGAAGTTTCCCCTCATGAGCCAGGAATATGCATTTTTTGGGATTCAATGATACCCCAAATCTTCTACACCTCTGAAATACCTGCCTCAGATGAAAAAGGTGATCCACTGCATTTTTGGAGAATACAGTGATGTCATCAAGATATATCAAAACTATTTTATTGATCAACCCCTTGAATGCCATATCCATTGCCCTTTGGAAAGTGGCTCCAACATTTGATAGGCCAAATGGCATCTTCTTGTAGGCATATGTTCCCCATTTGGTTGTGAAGGCTGTCTTGGACTGATCTTCCTCCCTCACCATAATCTGATTGTAGCCTGAGTAGCCATCAAGTAGTGAAAACCTTTCTGAACCAGCTACAACCTGCAATATTTGCTCCATGGAAGGGAGTGGATAATGATCCTTGAGAGAGGCTCTATTCAAATCTCTGAAGTCGACACACAACCTGATCTCTCCATTCTTCTTTCTGACTGGGACTAAGTTGGCGACCCAACTTGAGTGTTTGATGGGGAAGATGATACTGGCCTCAATAAGCTTGCTTAACTCTTTTCTCATGAGAGGTTCAATATGGGGATTCACTGGCCTTTGCTTTTGCCTGACAGGCTTGGATTCCGGATCCAGCTCAATAGTATGTTGTGCCAACTTTGGGTTGAAACCTCTTAGATCTTTGTAAGTCCAAGCAAAGACATCTGGGAACTCTTGACAAAGCTGAACAAAATCAGATTTCTCTTGTGAGGTACTTACTTTGCCAATTTGCAATGTTTTGCCTTCTTCCACTAAAATAGGCTCTGAATCTTCACCCTTTACTTGAATGTTCGCTTTCTCCTTCCGGAACTGATCATTCGGGTTGAAGATTGACTCCAAGGTTATGAGGCCTTTTGGTAACTTGTTAGTTCTCAGCTGCACCACTTGGTCACCATACTGCTGATGCAGCTTGTCTTGATTCCTGGCGGAGAACTCAACTTCTTCTTGTAGGAAATTAACAATTTGCTGATCATTCTCGAAGACTTGCCAACTTGTGTTGTTATCCGGAACAGCTGGTCTCACAACCAATTTGATATGAGGCTGAGATTTTTCACTTTTGATACTTTCCACAACATCAAATGCAGCCCCAATTGCTGCTAGCCTGTCAGTGGCTTCATTCTTTTTTCTTGGGATGGAATTGATGCTAAAAGCTTCAAGATCTTCAATAAGATCCCATACCCGATTTTTGTAGTTCTTCAACAGATCATTTTTGGCAGCATTTTTTCCTTTGACTTGGTTTACGATCAGCTCACTATCACCAAATACTTGTAAATTCTTGATGCCTTTCTTCATTGCCCAGTGCAGTCCATGAATTAAGGCTTCATACTCAGCCGTGTTGTTTGAACAGGAAAACTGGAAACGGAAGGCTGAGTAATACCTTATACCTTGCGGTGAAATGAGCATAGCTCCTCCTCCTGCACCTTGTCTACTCCTTGACCCATCAAAGAACAATTGCCATACTTCATTCTTGTCTTTATGATCCGGCTTGGTGATGCTGGGGAGAGGTTGATTCCCTTCATGTAAACAATAAACTCCTAGCGCAGATTCTTCTACTTCTTGATAAGGATCAAAAGCATGTATCTTGTTTGCCCATTCATCAAGAGTTAGATCCGGGATGCTTCCAATCTTGGTGTCAGCCTCATCAGTGCTAGGGTGATCTTCTTGATCAAATGCTGAGCAATTGGCATTAATCTGACTTGGAGTGTAAGGCTCAATATGGAAGTTTGCAATAGGTTCGGATCTGATTGTGGCCTTAGTTCCATATCTTGTTCTGAATAGCATGTGTGACCAATCAGCAGACAAATACCCCCCAATCTTGGCTGTGAAGTCCCTTGACAAGCAAAGGGCAAAGAGTGGTGGAAGGTCTATGATTGATACATCTTGTAAAACAACAACATTTGGACATGCATGCAAGGTAAGACTCAAGTTTCTAATCACTCCAACTGTTGCTACTGCTGTTCCATCTAACTGCACTACCCCTTTGGATGTTATTTCATACTGGAGCCCTAGCTGATCAGCTATTTGTTTGGGCATGACAGAACTACTTGCCCCGGAATCAATCATGCAATTGTGTACTAGCTGATTTCCAATGATCAACGAAACATAGAAAGGAGGGGGCTTCAACATCTTACCTTGTTGTCCTCCATGATTTCCCCCAGGCTGGGCAGCGTTTGTAAGCACTTTGTCTTGCATCTGAACCCGCTGATTTGAAATTGGCCAGTCCTTCATGGCAGCTTGCAGCAGATCTCTTTGTCCTGGGATGGATAGGGATTCCCACATTGATATATTGACGTTAGTCTTCTTCATCTGTTCAATGATACTGAATGGGGATGAAGTATCCTTTTGTTGTCCCTTGGTTTGCACATTCACCCCTTGCACGTGGGCAGCAACAGCTGGCATTTGAGTTGGCCTAGGGGCTGTTCTTGGCTGCCCTTGTGCATTTGAAATGGGACTTTGCTTGCCAATCATTTGTGGAGTCGTGGAAGGTTGTGGATTGGTTGGGGCTAATAGCTGTTCTTCACCCAAATTCCTCCTTTTTGACCTTGTGTTGGCTGCAACACCTTGAGAAACTGCTTGATTCATGCCACGAAAAATCCTCTTGCTTGCCGGTTCACCAATGTGGTGTCATTTGGGGCTGATTCTTTGTTGGAATGTTTCTTGTTGTTGGTTATTTCCTTGTTGCCCTCACCCTCCACACCGGTAGTTGTCACCATCATGCTTGATTGAGAGCACCATTGAAACACATGGATTGGTTATGAGGCTCGTTGCATGGAAAGCACCAATCATATTCTTGGGCCATGTTATTTTGGTTGGCACTAATGCTTTAGAAGCAGATATGACATTTGGATTATAGGGCTGAAATGGTCTATTAGCGGGAGGCCTTACTTGGCTTTGATTTTGATTTGCAGCTGATTTGGTGACCTATTTTGTTGGTATGGGGGCTAGCTACTAGCACGGTATTGCGCTTGATAAGATACGGTTTAGCACTTTGAGCTTGCTGTCTTTTGATAGTAACCAGCTCATTTCCCAAATTTTGCAACTGTTTCATGACCTCTTGGAGTTCATTTGAAGCACTAGAGGATGAAGTAGAAGTTTCACTTGAACTTTGATTTCTAGGGGTGGGAGAAGAGCCAAAGTGGGTGCTTGACTAGTGCTTGGATTTTCTAAGTTTGGATACAAGGGCATGGGAGGCCTAGGGCCGTTTTACCGGCTTGAATAAGACAATTTTCGCTCTAATGGCAATCTTTATAAGCAGCGAGTAAGGTTATGTGCCTCCCATAGATTGAATTAACATAGAAATATCAAATTCAAAGCTTTAAGGTAATATAGAAAAGCACCTTCTTTGTTGGCACGACTACCACTGGAATCCTATCCCAAGACCTTTGAAATCTGAAGTTGAAGTCGATCAATTTGCTCGTTGGGGCTCTCTTGATAGTTGTCACTGCTCCAAAAGAGACAAGTTGTCTCCCTTCTCTCCAAATTGCTCGTGAAGTGCAATACACGGTGATTCCGGTTTGTGATAGAACCAGCTCAAGGCTCTAAACCATTGCAATGCTTTACCCTTGAATGAAGATGCCAGTAACTTGACAGCCACTTGCATTTCATTGATTTCATGGATTGCACAAAGGTTAGCAATATCTTTAACATGATCACCTGGAGTAGTCTGATTTTCTCGGTGAAGTACGGAATGTTCTTCAAGGCTGCAATAGGAATTGGATGTTGTGCATTGAGGGCAAGTGGGCTGCTTTGCTGTGAAGTTGACGTAGGGATTGTTTTGAGCCATTCTAATCGGTCTTAAAACCCTTGTATACTGAATGAAAGGCCTGTCAGGTGGAGGAGTTGAGAGAGTTCTGTTTGGTGGAGATGGAGACCTTTGAATCCTTCTTCCTCTTTGCCTTCTTCTTGGAGATAATTGTAGGTATTCAAACAACACTTCTTCTTCTCCAACTCTTGACCTTGTGGTGATTCTTCTCATGAGTTTTCAGGCCTGCACTTGGAACCAGATTGATTCTTCCCCTTGGAGTCGCCAGATATGCAAATAATAGCTCTTTTAAGCAAGAAAATTGCAGCAGATGCACATCAACTTTGCTGCAAATAAAAATGAGACCTCTGGTCCCACCGGCGTGCCAAAACTGTTGTTGCAGACTCACAGCACCCCTGGATGCAGATCAAGCTTCTAGGTTGATCACTCTAGCATCCAGTGTGATTGCACAACACATGGAAACCTCTCTCAGTGTGGGGACTTGTGGCGAGAGAGGAATCTCCAGTTAGAGGCTGGTTCCTCAAACTCCTCGATTTAGATCTATATTTTGCAAAACTACAGAGGTTCAGATCCTAATCCTACTCTAAATTGCAAGAGGGCAGGGATAGAAATGCAAAAATTGAAACTAACTGAAGATGGTGATGCACCAAAAGGAGTGGTGAAACATTTACATGTCATGCAAATAGACACAAACCAGATTTTGCAACATGAAACATACACAGGCTGATAAGATATAACTTAGGATCTGAAATGAAGCAAATAATACAAACAAAGGACTGAAAACCATTCACAAAGCTTGCATTATCATTTCCAGTACCCAAATCACGCATTCAACCTCGGAGAGGTAAAAAAAACTATTACAATCTTTTGGAGAGGTCTGATTCTTGCATCAACCACCTGCTGGAGGTGAAAGAAGAAGTTGCTATGTCAAAAATTGTTCCTCCTTTGAAATGAGCCAAATCTGGCTTTTTTAGTGCAAGGGTCGAGCCCAGGGGACGAAAACGTACAAAAACATGAGAGCCCATCCCTCCTCGACTGCAGATGCATTAAAACGGCATGGGGGACCTTACAAACCCATACCCTGTCACTTTGACCGAATTACAGGAGAATGCGACCCATTCTGCATTAAATCTGGTCGCTGAAATGTCACTTCTGGCCATGAACACGCGTCAGAGCCATTTCTCAATTTTCTCTCTCCAGACTGCACCAAAATTCAAGATTAACCCTAGAATCACGTAGAGAATTTCATAAGCTTTCCGTTGATATAAAGAACGTGCAAATCCGAGCTCTGGATCGAAAGATATGTCGATCTGAAGATTTAGGGCACAAAACAGGTGAAAACGTGTTTTGAAAATCTTTCCCGCTCTGCCACCTGGATGACACGTGTCAAGCGCTGATTGGATGCGTAATTCTCTCTCCTTCCCTGCTTCATTGGACACGTGTCCTCTTTTTATTGGCTCGGGTCAGTGCTTGAAACCTCGCCCTTTGACTTTTGGACTTTCTCCCTTGTGACACGTGTCGTGATTTGATTGGTCCGCGGGTCTGCCGCTTTTCGCGCCCTTCGCGTCTTCATGTCCCGGATGTCCCAAACTGTTTGGGACAAAAACTCCCGATCCGCCCGAAATGGGCTTCCTTGTCCCTCATTCGGCCGATGACACGTGGCGTTGCTTGATTGGCTTTCGGCTCCTTCGGCTATCCGCGTCCCACGCGTCCCTTTGTCCCAACTGTCCCAGTGCTGAAGTTCCCCGTTTCGGCCGAACCGGCCGGTTCGCGTCCTTCGCGTCCATTTGTTCCAACTGTCCCAGACTGTCTGGGACAAATTCTTCCGAACCGCCCGAAATGGGCTTCCTTTGCTCTCGGCCGCTTCGCCTTTTCGCGTCCTCGTGGCCCAGATGTCCCAACTGCTTAGTGCAAAAGTTCTCCTTTTCGGCCGAACCGGGCGGTTCACGCCCTTCGCGTCTTCATGTCCCAAATGTCCCAGTAGTTAGTCGATTTTCTTCTCCTTCGGCCGAACCGGCTTTCTGCGTCCCACGCGTCCCGACAGCCCGGATGTTCCTTTACCCTGCAGACTGCCTAGCGGCCTTTCGGCCGATTCGCGCCCAGACGTCCCTCATGTCCCGACTGCTGCGAGGACTAGGACTTAGCCAATTTTCACAATTTTTTCTGGCCCAAGCTTGTTTTTTGCAGCCTTTTCACCTTTTCTCAGAACTTGCTCTTTTCAACCCTGACAGAGAGAGAAAAAAGTGCAGAGGGACCCTAGAAACATGATTTTTGCCTCTAATCCATCCATTTGCCGGACTTGAGAATTCGATGTATGTTATCAAAATCAACCCAGGGGTGAACTTGGATAACACTTCCGCTGAGGGAATCTCCTGCGCCGAAGTTGCCCATGACTTGATTCATCAATGCTTCATCAAGGCAATATCCCTTCATCAGAACCAGTTTGAAGTATTCACCAAAACAACTCCAGATCTTTCTTCAAGTGTATGGCAGCCTCCTATGTTATCCTGAATTATGGTTTTATCTCCTTCCATTTGATGGTAAGTGTCAAGTACCACATTCCCATCATCTTTAAGATCCGCAGGTATCCGTGCTAGTCCAAAGTTGAACACTTGCTTTGCTGATAGCCTGCTGAAATCTCTCTTTCTAACCTCGTACTCACTTTTGCACTTCATCCAGAAATCTTCTAATGAAGGCACATGTGCGTACTCCTGGGAGATCGTCTTCCTGGCTACTCCAAATGGATCGAAGTTCAGCCGTGCAGGGAAGAACTCTTGCTCATACTCGGATAACATCTGCGTCTCCATCCCCGAGCTCTATGAATGCTAATGTAGTTGTAATATCCCACAGTGATTGGGAAGAAGCCCGTAGACTTGTGTCGCTTTGACTGAAGGTCGTGTAACTCCACAAGTTGCCTGCTCAGCTCCATGGCGATCAATCTATCATTTGGATACCTGGGCATCTTTATTGGTTCTCCAGAAAAGCCCGTAACCCTGAGGTATGTGAAATCTGCAAATTGAATGAATAGACTGCCAATCTTGGACACAGCTTCCCACGCTTCCTTGCTTACCCTGTTGGCCTTCAAGTCTTTGTCTAGCCTGCAGATGAAATCGTAGAAGAATTCATCATTGACCACTTTGAAATCTTTCTCGCACGCAGGTACAGTAAGTTGTGGGTAGCACTCGAAAATGGGGTCCTTAGAAAGAACACCACATCTATCCAGCTTGGAAAAGATGCCTTGTGAAGCTGCAACATACACCAAGTAGGAAGTCATTTTGAAGCTGAAAGTACGCTTCACATTCCGGAGTTGCTCACCAATGTTGTTGCTAATAATTTCCAACCAATTGATTATGGAATCAATTTTGTTGACTTCAATGGTCCTGATGAAAGCATACATCCATGTATGGAAAGTGTAAGCATTCGCCTCACCATTCATCCTGCATAGCAATTTGACCACATCATCGACCTCCTGCACCAAATTGGACCGCGGAAGAGTTCTTGGGAACTTTGAAGGAGATCTAGGCTTCTTCATGTATCGGCTATTCATTATGCTCACGCAATCCGCTCTATGCTTCTCCCACCTGCTGCCGGCATCCTGAAGACTAATGGAAGTCACCACCTTTCGCACTGAATCTTCAAACAATAATTGATGAACTCTGCGTCCAAACGAATTATTGTCTTTCTCCGTAGCATCACGCACTGATCTGGATGAAGGATGGTAAGATCTAGCGCACTCCATAACAAACTCGCAATCAAGGCTATGGATGGAAAGGCCGCAGCTCGGATAATTCCACCGCTTTTAATCGCATGCATGATAGAAGTATTTTCCGCTCTGGATCTATCAATTAATTCGGAAAGAGGTTCCGGACCTAGATCCGTGTGTCCTATGTCAAGCAAGTTTGGAAGCGATGCATGACTCCATCGTGCTTTCTTTTTCATCTCCCTTCGCCATGGCTTTGTCTATCTTTGTTCAATAATTCTTTTTCTTCTTACTTGGCCGGATTTCTTCAAAACTGGTGCAGATCTGGACAATTCTTCAGATTTGGAGGATATATGCAATGTATTGGACATTGATTAAGGCTCCTTTTCTTTTGTGAAGCACCTGTAATGAATTCCTGCAATTAATTCGGACAAAAATTGCCACCCAGAGCATGAATAGTGAATTTTAATTGTAAAAATCTGCACTTTTCAAGCCTGCTGCCCCAAAAATTGATGTTTAATTTGCACATAAAGAGAGCATGAATCTTTTCAACAACACCTGAGCACTGTAACACCTATGCAAACAATTATGCAGACAAAGATCAACCTCCTTCAAAGCATGCGCCAAATTTGGAAGCTTTTAGCCTTGTTTCCACCTTGCCTAAGCAAAATCCTTCTTCAAATGGGGGCGCACTTTTCCTCTTGGCTGCAATTCTTTACCTGTGAATTAAATAATTCACCCATATGGCTGCCCATGCTTATATAACCCTCACAATTCTATAATTAATAATTGCCCTTCCTATTCCTGGCAATTAATTAATTAAAAATCATGTTTTTCTCTTTTAAAAATAGCATGTTTAAGGACAGCCATCCAATAAATTAAATTAATCCAATTTAATCATTCACACTTCACTTCACTTAAGCTTCACAGTGTGCCTTGACCATAGCCACTGAAAATAGAATTTAATTTAATGATTTAATGCCTTAAAAATCATTAAATATGTCCCAAATGGGGCGCACTTTTTGACATGAAGGGGGCAGCCTTTAAATGAATTAAATTTAATCCATTTAATCCATTTAAATCTATTTCTTTTATTCCCTTTTTGACTTGTTGACTTCTTCCAAGCTTGGGCACACTTTTAAGAAGGAGAAATAATTAATTAAATCCACTTAAAGGCTGCCATCATCTCACCAAAGGGGGCACACTTTTTTGCACAATATAATTCTATTTTTAAGAATTTTTCACAATGGGATTCTTTACCCTGCAAGGCAGCCCCGAAATCCCATGATCCACTTAAGTGATTTGACTTTGACAATGGGATTATTTACCCTACAAGGCAGGCAATAAAATCCCATGATTTCACTTAAGTCACTTTCCTTTTATTTTATCATGAGAATTTTTACCCTGCAAGGCAGGCCGAAAATCCCATGATTCACTTAAGTGATTTGACTTTGACAATGGGATTATTTACCCTGCAAGGCAGGCAATAAAATCCCATGATTTCACTTAAGTCACTTTCTTTTTATTTTATCATGGGAATTTTTACCTGCAAGGCAGGCAATAAATTCCCCGCTGCGCACCTCTAACTTTCCCACTCGCATGCGCCTTAAGTGAATTTTATAACACGGGAAAAAGTACCCTGCTAGGCAGGTATAAAATTCCCACCTTGCCTGCTGCTTGTATTTTTCCCATTGCAGCTTAAATCCTTTGTTTTCCAAAAATGCGCCCAACCCCACAGGGGCTTTTCCGTGCACGACTTCGCTTTTTCCCAGTGATCCAGACCTCCGATGGCGACTTCCTCCGGGCATAACATGCGTATATGTTTTCCAAAATGCTCAGTGCCAAAAAATCGGGCTTACTTGGCAAAGGAATTGCTCTAGAGAAATTTCACAAAAAACAAAACGGGACAACACAAAAACACGAAAAATTGCCAAAAGTCACAAATAAAGCCCAAAACTTATTCCAAGTTAAAACCCTTCTGGTACATAGGAATAATGACATGTTCGATCATAACAGAGTTAAAACGGAGCGCAAATAGCCTCATATGGGGCTCAAAATAATTAAATACAAATTTCCCGTAGACAAATCCCGATGATAGAATATAACAATTTTGGGCATCTGGGTATTTGGCGAAAAAAGGCTAATATGACTCTTTGGGAATATCTTGATGTAATACAAGAACTTTCAGGCAATAAAAACACAAAACGACCCATTATTTTAAAAGTATGAAATTTTTTTGAATAGGGTAGTTGTAGATTTCAGGATGAAATCTGGGTGACACCAAAAGGTACTCCACCTATGAAAAAAATTGTGCACTATTATGCAAGAAGTCAAGTAATGGTGCCACTACATCTTGGCTAAGGAAATGGTCATACATTTTGATATAAGCCACTTCAGCCTTGCAGACACAAAGCAAGGTGGAGAACATGTGCCACTTGAAGTGGATGACTTACTACATACAGTTCCATCTTGCGATAAAACACAAGAAGGTAAAGGATAATAAGGTTGCGAATTGCCTTAATTTAGATGCACTAGTCACTAACAAAGCTGCATGGAGGACTCTCAAGTTTGCATTTGAGAAAGAATTCAAACTCCTCGGAGGCGACAATAAGATGTCCTAGAGATGTACAACATCCGTTAACGTAAGCACAAGATGTTACAAGCGACAATTGAAGACTCAAGGAGCTGTCGAGAAAAATTTGAGGGGGTAGCAGACAAGATGATGAAAAGATGGTTCATTGAAAGATCGGTTCCCTCACCGAGAAAACAAAAGGAAGGTAGTCCCACCATCGTCATATTAGGATACCTATAATAGAGGAATTGACATCAAAAGTGAGAACAAATGTAATGTCCCCTTTTCAAGCTAGTCGCTTATAGAAGATCGTATGCCCATTCCTCCTCCTGTGGGCATCAAGGAAGGAGCAAAGGAGGGGAACTTGCCATGGTTGTAAGTGATGTACATTCATAATTAATTATTTTATTTACTAATCATGGCATTAGAATGGTTTGACTAGGGGAGAGAAGACTTGTCAAACAAAGCAAGGAGAATTTCCATTTCTTCATTATGAGGTCGGTCTTCTTAAATGAAGATTAAAAAGTGCATTAGGAGGTCGTCCATGAAGGTGGGGCTTCTAATACATCATTGGCGCCAAAGGAGGGGTACTTAAGGAAGTTCAAATGGAGAGGAGGATTATCATCTTTTATCTATTTTGACATTTACTTGGAGCAGAGCTAGTGTAGCTTTTTTCTTGCCATCAAGGACGCAAACCCTTCCTTAGTCACCTATTGAGGACGAAACCGTTCAATAGGATCACACTTGGGACCGAAACCCTCATTTGTGCATTGGTGGCTTCATACGGAGATCACAAGTGAGATTTAATGAGGATTTCCATAGTTACCTAAGACTCCAGGACGACAATTTTTTTGAAAATTTCGAGACGGTGGGGGGACGACTAATAAAAATATATATAATTTATTAATTTTACAAATATAACATGAATAATTCAATAACCTAAGACTTAAAATTGAAAGTTTGAAGATTGAAACCACTAATGATTAATCCAATTATTCATCACATAAGCCAAGGCCCAAAATGCTACAACTATATATATTATATTCAATGTTCAAAACTTCAACATGACAATGAAAGACTAAATAGTAAATAGTAAAGCTGAAAATTTAAAACAAGTCTTAGTCTTACTCTTCAATAATCAACATGAGAAGAGTACAACTACACCCACATTACATATGCTATGAAATATTATGTCATGTCTCATAACCAAAATGACATTACATAACCAAAATGACAAGTGACAAGTACAACTCAAAAATCACTATCAGAGCCCTCCGAAGGAACAATTGAAACCGCTCCTCACTAGGAGTATCTGTATCAACGTCATCTGCATCTGCAAAGGAGATATCAACCAGTCCTCGCTGCTCCTGATCTTCATCAACCTGCCTTGCATCCTCAGGATCCACATCCCACCGCAATGCTGGGCTCTCCTTGTACGTAGGTGTCTTGCGATCCATGAGACGCAAGGCACTATGTACAGCAACAAGTTTCTCTGCTCTCTTAGAGGTAAGTCTGTTCCTCTTAAGAGAGTGGATCCACCCATATGTTGACCAATTCCTCTCAGAAGCAGAGGAACTAGAAACCTGAGAAAGAAGACGAATAGCAAGTGTACGTAGCAATCCTACATGTCCATACAATCGCCACCAACTAACTGGACTCTCCTGTGCCAATGTGGTCCTGTCTATCTTTGATGATTTTTTGTAGCCATCCAGATAAGCGAACTTGAGCCAATTAGTTCTGACTCATGAAGCATCCTCTGCATTATACATTTTTTTAGGGCTTTCAAGAAACCCTTCCTCACCTCCTCATCATCTACTGGGAGAACTCACCAGCCTCTCAACATACCACTTCGGATTTAGTGCATATGCAGCCATGTGTAAAGGAGTGTTCAACTTCTCCCATCTCCGCTCAATGATAGGTTGAATATGGTGATGGTAGAACTCCAAGGTGGGGTCCTTGCTCGAACAACAACCTTCATCTGGCCAAGCATACTATCAATACATTCGTATATCTCACCAAGGCTAGGGCTCTCAGAATCCCCATATTTTATCACACTGAAAACTGGAGATATTATGGATGTGATATATCTCACATCTATCCAAAATGTTTCATTCACCACAATTGCTTTCACCTTCTTCCCCTGCTCTGTCTTCGACCCATCCCACCTAGACCACTTTGATGTCATGACCATGCACTGTAATGATTCCTGCAACTCAGCCATCCTATCCAACAAAATAAAATACGATGCAAAACGTGTGTCCACTGGCTTGAGGAATTCCTTCCTCGAAAAGCTACGGAAGAGTGCCAATGACGTATGGTGGTTGCAGATGAACATCTGCACATCTCTAGCATTAGCCACTACATTTTTGACCCAATCAATTTTTCCAATATCTTTTAGTGCATTGTTCATGGCATGCACACAACATGGGGTCCAATATATATGTTGGTAATGAGCCTCGACAAGCTTACCTCGCTGCCCCGCACACATATGTTGCAGACTGTAATAACCACAACGTGTGGCGGAGCCAACCTCATAAATAGATCTCGCAAAATGGTGAATTGAACTCGCATCCTTCTTCCCCTGAACAATCAATTGCCCTCAAAAATAAGGACCCTCTCTGCATGAAACAATGATATTTATGAGTGGGTGGTGTTTGATATCTGTCCACCCATCCATGATGATGCTGCAACCGTGAGAGACCCATGTGCACCTCATTTCCTCCATCAGTAAATTAACCTTGGAATAGTTCTTATCCAAGATTGTGGTTCTCAACTTCGTGTCTCCTGGGGGCACATAACTCACACCTGCTTTGGCTACCTTAGCCATAGCCTCCTTGAAATAAGGAGAGTGAGCAACATGAAATAGAATGCCAGTAGCAAAAAAGAATTTTCTAATGGCATCATCAGCCTCTTCTCTAGCCTTTGTATCATACATTTCAACAACTGGATTGGAGGCCACAACCTTCCTCTTCCGCCTACTACTACCACAATCATCCAATTCAGACACCTCATAAGATGCACCTGTAACACTACCGGTATTAATTCTCACAGAACTAGAAGGGGTACCAGTGCCACTAACATGATGGCCACGAACTTCTGGAACCTTTTCCACCATATCTCCATTATACAACCTCACCATTTCTGCTCTTTCAAGTGATAGATGTCCACACATGCCTACCCCTTTCCCCGCAATGTGTAATAAATGTGCATTCAACTTAGTAATGTCTGCTCGACCAAGATAATGAGCAAATGTCGCATTTCCATATTTTAGTGCCCTCAAGTGGTTGATCTAGGACCTCATAATTTGACCAAATTGTTTCAAAGGTTTTTTCTTATCAAAAGGCCCCCTAGCATACTTTTTCAACATTTCGGAGGGGCAACTGAACTTGTCCACACTCCCTTGTGAACTAGTAGCAGTATTAGGTGTTTCTGATTGTGTTCCTTCTCCTTGCACACCCATTTCAACCTCATATTCAGCTTGATAATCACTATCGGAACTCATTTTGAAGCTGCAATAATTAAAATACAAAACAATATAACTATACAATACAATAAAACAATGAATACATTTTTGAATACATTTAAAAAAAAAAACAGCGATGAATACATTTAAAAATTAAAAAAACAAACAATAAAAATGCCCTCCCTTTATGCTTTATCTCATTCCATCACTTGCTAATCCAAATAGGAAAAAAAATACAAGCAAATGCAATGCCTTCACTTTCAACTTTGCATTTGGAAATTAAAAAAACAAAACAAAGAATGGTAGTAAATTAGTAATGTATGTACATACCTCTTGCTCTTGCTCTTGCTTTTGCACCTTGCTCCTTGCTCTTTGCTCTTGCCTTCTCTTTTTTTACTCTTGCTCCTCTTTTTTTGCTCTTGCTTGGTGTGATTAGAATGAGTATGAAATGCTCTTTTTATAAGTTTTTTTGTTGCTTTTAGGGTTAGGTCATGTTAGTTTTAATTAGAAAGCATTAAAAGTTTAAAAAATATTTTAAAAAACATAAAAATGATAAAATAAAAGTTGTTTTAGCTTTGGTGTAGCGTGAAAGACGTTGGGGACGTCACGGCGTCCCAATGAAGTCCCCAAACAGTTTTTGCACCCGGGACGTCCCGGGTGCGTTCCTAGTTTTCGTGGGCGCCCCTTATTTTTTGAAAAATGGGGACGGTAGGGAAACATCCCGTCCCCATCCCCAAGTCCCCGAGACGTCCGGGACGTGATGAAAACCTCCAGGACGCGTCCCCGCGTAACACCGAGGATTTCATATTTATTTCTTCCCTTCTAACCCTAGGTGACTTGCTTGGGTGAAGGGTTTGATATCATCTAGGACACTTTTGGAAAATTTGAGTTGATATTATTGTTCTTCATATTTTATAAGGCTGGAATCTATAATTTGGTGATTTTTGAGAGGTTTATGAGCTATTTTAGCCCTTGTTTGTGGCTGCGTTGATACTGTCATAAAATAAATTGTAGCTGGGTGTAATTTCTTATTTTCTCTATTATTTTGATGTAATTTGGATGGATAAATGTTGTGCTTGAAATAATTATTTAGAAGCATTTTCAGTTGTTATTGCATGGTTGTATGATGATTTGAAGTGCCTATACAGTTCGCTGCCCTAAAGGACTGATTATTGATTGCTCGAATAGGGTTAAAGTGTGTTTCCAATCATTTTCAGATTGATGCTTGTTGGTTGATGGTGTATTTTCAGATTTGATTCATTTGGGGTTGTGGCCAAACCCTTATTTTCAATTTTAGCCCTAGAAAGGGACATTACACCATTGTGTAATGACCCTTTTAAGGGTTTCAATTAAACACACAAAATGCAGATCTGAATCTTAAAACGGCAGATAAATATAAAATCAGAGACTTTATCTATCACCAAATATGCCAAAAATCATTGGCAAAACACCATGAATCAACTCGCCACAATTATGTATATATTTTATGGAATATTAAGAGCCAAAAACACAAAGAAATGCATAATCTCACCATGCTGGAAATTAATTATGAACTGGAAATTACAGCCACGAAAAATTATGAAACTAGAGCATAAAAACCCTCAAAAATCACCAAAATTCAGATTCCGGCCTTATAAAATATTACAAATTAGATTTTCAAACCTGATTTGAGAAATACTTCCCCAAAAGCTCCAAACCCTACCCAAGGTAGGTCGCATTCACCCTTAATAAATCAAATATCAGCTGGAAATGGCAAGTAACTCTCTAAATCAGCTCCTAAAATGGATCCCAAGCCAAGGAGAAGGGTTTTCGCCCTTAACCTCTAGAAGGGTTTTCGTCCTTCTAACAAGTCGCATAAGGAGGTTTTCGTCCCCAAATGCTAGAACAAGCAGTTTGAAGCTTGCTTTGCTCTAATAAGATAAATTGTGCCAACTCTAGATAGCAAATGAATCCTCTAATCTTCTTTTATATCCTCCTTTTGCGCCAAAGTACAAAAGGAAAGGACGACTGTAAAGCAAGGAAAACAATTAAGAAAATATAAAACATTAGATAAAAACATTTTATATAGTTCTAAATGCTCAATGTTCTTCTCCTTCATCTTTGCTTTTTGCCACATAGAAGGAATGGCAAGAAGACCAAATATCAACTCCTAAGTGGGAAAAAGGGACATTACAAGTGGTATGAGAGCTTCAAACAATCCAATAAGGGTTTTCTTGCAAGAAGATCAAATGGCGGATAGAATTTTCCGAGATGCTAGATTTGAAAGGCTTGCCCTAGGGCAAGAAAGATTCACCAATAAAATGGCTTAGCTGATCCATACCCTCAAGACCCAAATGGTGGAATGATCTCTTCAAAGGAAGTCAATAATTCTCATCCATCCAAAGTGGACAACATTGCTACATGGTATGAGGAGTATAGGGCTCTTCTGGAGAAGATTCGTGATGCCATGTCATTTGCCGAGTTCATGGGAGTAAGCAAGGGAAGATCAAGGCCCAAGCCTAGGTCACGAGCTACACAAGAGGAAGAATTAGGGCTGCAAGTAATGGAGGAATCCATCGTGCAAGTTGAAGAGGAGAAATCATGGAGCTTGAGCCAAAGAAGGAAGAAGAACAACCGAAGTTGTTGGGCATCGAAAGGGAACAACCTGGGGAGCCCTAGAAGCCCCCATCACCATTGCCAAAGTAGAGCTCTTGACTGATTTTCAGAACAGCAGCGTGAAGACATCAAAGTTTGATGAAAGTTTGAAGCATGAGCCTAGAAAGGAAAGGGAAATCATGGAGCATGAGTCCCAAGGTAAAAGTTATTTAATATTTAATGATGTTTCATTGGTTTCTAATGGGTGCATGTGGCTAAATGTTGAAAAGAAATCATATTTGCATAAGGGTAAAGAGGATGACATTACGGAAGGGTATGTCCATGAAGGAAGGGCACTTCCGGTTCCTCGTGATTATTTTCAGTTCGCTGGAAATTTCCAAACAGCAGTCAATGATGGGCAAATTGAGGAGTTTACCACCTTGGAGTGAGTTCCGAAGATGTTCCAAACAAGTACCAACAAAAAAATGGTGGGATCCTTGTTGGCAGCCCAAGGTATGATGAAAAAAATCACATTTTATCTCCTCTTGTGTCGCTGCCATACTTGTGTCATTATGGGCAGCTTGTTGTTAAGAAAGATCACATGTCATGTTTGATGCCTTGTAATATAATTGGTGATAATGTGAAGAACTTTTGGAGTAACATATGACACATAGATCTTTTCTCACAAAGCTTATGTGAGCATTAAAGTTTGGGTTAATAAGATCCTTTGAATTATAAGGAAGTCCTCGTTGAATTCAATATTGTTCCATGTGCATGGTAAGAAAAAAATTCATGGAGGATTGTTTTTTGTTTTATGTATACTAACAAAGTTGTGAAGCATTTACTCCTAGAGTGGCCCTTAAACCAAGTTCTACCCTCCATGGACAAGGAGTCACGGTTTTGATTGATAATGGAGCTACTTACAGTTTCATTGATGAGAGCTTGAAGGCAAAGGTGGATTTGAAGGTGGAAGACTTCAAAGGCTTCATGGTCAAGGTAGCAGATGGCTACTCCATGCCATGCACAAGAGGTGTCCCCAACTCCTTTTCACATTGGGAGAGCATGAGGTATGTGATGATCTTTATATGATTGGCATAGCTAGTACAAATCTTGTGTTTGGGGTCCAATGGTTACGTTTGGGAGAGCTCACTCTCGTTACCAAAGTATGGAGTTGAGCTTCATGGATAAAGGCAAGAAGGTGATACTTCAAGATATGATTCCGGAAACCACTCAAATCAAGTATTTGGTAGAAGATGTTTTGTCCAAAGAATCATATCTTTGCTCTTTATCTAAGATAACAGCAGATTGGAAGTCTTTAATTACGGTTGAGTATGTAACAATAATAAGTTTTTAATGTTGTTTTTGAGAAAAGCAATTATGGGTAAAAGGTACATGTTGGGCCCTGGATAGGAATATTGGCTAAGTACAAGAGGCACGTGGGCGCACGGACCTATTTGAAGAAGGGTGCGCGGGGTGAAGACGCGTGTTCAGCATGGCTTCTAAAGAGGTTTAGCGAACACACGACGCGCACGCGTAAGACAAGACAGGTTTTGGGACTTAGCCATATTCGACGTTCCAGAAACACACGAGAAAGCGTGACTCGCCAAGCATGCGAGTGGATAAGCAAGCCCTTGGAATGAGGTTGATGCCCCAACAAAAGCTAGAGGCAGAAAGAGGAAGGATTTCCCAAAAATAAGCATTGTTCTCTTTCATTTTTCCCATTCTTTCATTCTTTCTCCCAAATTCTTCATTCCTTCATTCTTTTTCCCCTATTCGTTCAAGCCCACCATTCTTTATTAATCAAGAGAAATGTTTTCGAGGACGGAGAACAACGTAGTGTGTTAGAGGGTGATGTTGGGCCCTAGAATGATATTGGTTAAGCATCAAAAGGCACATGGGTGCGCTTGGGAATATTCAAGAAGGGCACTTGCTTTTGGGGTGAAGACGCCCTAGAGAAGGCGGTGGTTCTCCTAGATCAATTTAGCAAACACACACTCATGCTCGCACATAAGACAAGACATGTTTTGGGACTTAGCCATATTCGGCATTCTAGGCAACACACGAGAAAAGCGTGACCCGCCTAGCATACGGAGTGGATACGGTGACCCTGCTGCCGACGCAAAACAATGGTATCAATGGAATATTCCATACATGCGATGGAAGGATCCAAAAAGACATCATTGCAAAAAGTGGAGAGCTCGGATCAAAGGAAGCATGCTCCATTGGAGGACCACATGGACACTTGGCAACCGATCTATTATCTCAGAAGGCATGGCAGTGGAGACTAAAGCTATATATAGAGATGCTCAGTAAGAAGCGAAAAAAAGACACAAAGGAGAGATACAAAAGGAGCCTCATATAGCGCATGTAGATTTGGATAAAAAGCTCTGCAGAATAATGAAGGATCCTTTGGGTATGGAATTAGAGAGAGAGATGAGGGTGATGTCATATTTAGAGGATGGGTCTTAAACCTGTTTGTTCACCATTAATGTGGAAAGCATAGCTTAGGGTCCTGATGCATGACTCTGATCTGCATTGTTATGTTGAGGCAAAGTTATGACCTTAATGAATGTAATGTGGTTATTGAACTTGTTAACATGAATATAAGGTTCCTTTTTAAAGGATATATGTTTGTCGTAAGCATAAACCATAGTGCAACTCCTTTGTGCTATGAATCGCTTTTGTATTCTCTTTGATACTTCTCTTTAGTTATCCAATGGATGCATTGATGTGATAAATCATCCTAATCTCTTAAAATGAACACATGGTTCTTTTCCTTTCTGCATCTAAATCTGTCATTAAGGATGTATTTTCACTAGACTCATATAAAGGAGGGGCTTGGCTCCGCACGTGCTCTCGGACGCCCAACTTCCCGCACTCCGTAGTGATAGGCTGGCCTGCACGCATGGGATTAATTTTTGTTCTATTTTATAAAATGACTTTACAATACAAAATAATGGATGGGCTCATTCTCTACAAGAATGGAGTCTATTTGGTTTCCGAATCAAGGGTGAAGAACAAGATATTGAGGGTTGTTTATGATGCCCCATTGATTGGTCATCCGGGCTATGTCAAGACACATGAAAAGGCGAGAGGAAGGTTCTTTTGGAAAGGTCTTAAAGAGGAGGTGCTTCAATACATATGGGAATGTTTGGCTTGCCAACAAAACAAGGCGGAGCGTGAATTTCCAACTGGACTATTGCAGCCCCTTCCTATTTCCACTCAAAAATGGGAAAGCATTTCCATAGTCTTCATCACCGGGCTGCCCATGGTTCAAGGTAAGGGTTGTTTATATGTTGTGATTGATAGACTTGCAAAATATTCCCAATTTTGTCCACTTCCAGCCAAGTATAATGTCGGAGTGGCACAACATAAGCATGGTGGAGCTACCTCATGGTTGAATATTCATGCAAGAGATCACCAACAAGGTATGTGGGTGGTTAGTAGTGATAAAAGAATGTACCTTGGAGAACTATAGCTCAGAATTTCAGACTTGGTGTTGTTGTCATTATTCATATCAGCCACCACATGATTTCATTTGCATACATACAAGTGGGTAGGCAAGTATTTTCAGTCAAAAGATGGAGCATTTTTCGATTGATGAATGTTGGGAGAAATTTTCAGCCTTTAGAGAGGTGTTTTTAGTCATTTCCATGCTCACAATTCCTAATTTTGCAAGGAGGTTTCAGTTTTGCAGCTGCTGTTCCATTTTTAAGTTGTTGATTTTGATAAAATCAGATTATGAGTTGTTGTCAGACTTGAACAGCTGCAAGAGTGATCATTTTGAGGTCATTAAATCATTGGAAAATAGTGGTAGATGGTTCAACTAAAGAAGACAACTATTTCAATGTCCCATAACTCCAAATTTTTGGAAATGTCATCATGTGCTTTATGACTGTCATACTTTTTTACTCATAAGTTTCCAGCCACCTACATTTTGATTTTCCAACCACCCATTCTTAGAGAAAATGCATGGTTACAACTGTTTTTGGGACAACATTACTCGAAGTATTGGGAATCCATCATTTGGATGGAAATTATGAGATGGTGGCAAGCAAAGGAAGGGAGCTAGCTATCATGTCCCTAAGGCATGATGAAGAGATTGTAAAAGTGTTGTTAAACACTCTTGTTTTCTTTGATATGTTTGTTTCATGTGCAGGTACATCAAAGAAGGAACAATTGAGATTCATTTGGGATCCGGGTACATGCATTTGCTTGAGGACAAGCAAATTTGGAAGGAGGACTGTAATGTCCCCTTTTCCAAGCTAGTCACTATGGAAGACCGTATGCCCATTCCTCCTCCTGTGGGCATCAAGGAAGGAGCAAAGGAGGGGAACTTGCCATGGTTGTAAGTGATGTACCTTCATAATTAATTATTTTATTTACTAATCATGGCATTGGAATGGTTCGACTAGGGAAAGAAGACTTGTCAAACAAAGCAAGGAGAATTTCTATTTCTTCATTATGAGGTCGGTCTTCTTAAGTGAAGATTAAAAAGTGCATTAGGAGGTCGGCCATGAAGGTGGGGCTTCTAATACATCATTGGCACCAAAGGAGGGGTACTTAAGGAAGTTTAAATGGAGAGGAGGATCATCATCTTTCATCTATTTTGACATTTACTTGGAGTGGAGCTAGTGTAGCTTTTCTTCTTGCCATTGAAGGACGAAAACCCTTCCTTGGTCACCTATTGAAGATGAAACCCTTCAATAGGATCACACTTGGGGACGGAAACCCTCATTTGTGCATTGGTGGCTTCATACGAAGGTCACAAGTGAGCTTTAAGGAGGATTTCATATTTATTTCTTCCCTTCTAACCCTAGGCGACTTGCTTGGGTGAAGGGTTTGATATCATCTAGGCACTTTTGGACAATTTGAGTTGATATTATTGTTCTTCATATTTTATAAGGCTGGAATCTACAATTTGGTGATTTTTGGAGAGGTTTATGAGCTATTTTAGCCCTTGTTTGTGGCTGCCTTGTTATTGTCATAAAATAAATTGCAGCTGGGTGTAATCTCTTATTTTCTCTATTATTTTGATGTAATTTGGATGGATAAATGTTGTTGTGCTTGAAATAATTATTTAGAAGCATTTTTCAGTTGTTATTGCATGGTTGTATGATGATTTGAAGTGCCTATACAGTTCGCTGCCCTAAAGGACTGATTATTGATTGCTCAATAGGGTTAAAGTGTGTTTCCAGTCATTTTCAGATTGATGCTTGTTGGTTGATGGTGTATTTTCAGATTTGATTCATTTGGGGTTGTGGCCAAACCCTTATTTTCAGTTTTTGCCCGTAAAAGGGATATTTCAATAAAATGTCATCCTCGCACACATGGTGTGAAGATAAGGACTAATTCGAGAGACATCGAGCCGGGTTTTGTGCGAGGTCTTCGGAGGAATATGCTCTAAATGATAAGAAAATCAAGGAAGACAAGGAATAAGGAAAGGACATGTGGTGCAATCGATTCATAACACAAAATGGCACACAATGACCAACTTTCCAAGAAGATTATTTTGTCACATCAATAAAGTGAATGGCCATGACGTGAAAAGTTGTTCCTTCAATTTTAAAAATATGAGTGTCCACGCCCTCCTCTCCCAAGGAGAATTCTCACTACAATCACCTTGCAAAGCCCCAAGGTAATACAAGAGCATTACTAGGGTCATCACCTAGGGAATACAACAACCAACAAAATAATGCAAGGTGTTGAATTAACATAGGGGATGGTGGTAGCTAACTCCAATACTATGACCAAGGTCAATCGATGGTCCAATGTTGGAAGAGCAACCGATGGGTCAACTTCGCATGAGATTGTCTCACCCATAGTAGGAAAACTTGGCGAGTACTCGCCACTTGTTTCACTGAAACGAATAATCGCCATTATAGCTCGCCCTTTTGACTCGCCGAGTTAACTCGGCGAGAACTTGCCACAACTCGGCGAGTCCGTGTATTTAACTCGCCAGACGTTGTATATACGCGCAAACGCAGCTTTGACACTCAAAAAACACTAAAAATACATGTTTTTTGCTCTTTTTAAGGCCCTACACTACATCATTTTCACTCACACAACCATTTGAGCTTGCATTGCTTGTGTTGAGTGGATTTTGGAGCGAATTCGAAGAGAGAATTTGGAGAATCAGTTCAAGCACGTTTTTAAATTTAATTAAGCTTACGTTTTTGTAATTTTTAAATGTGCATTATGTCATAGACAGAGGTTAACAATGGCAACATGCTCGGCATCAAGTCGGCATCTGGGTCAACATCACTAGCAGGAACCGTTCCTACGAATGCCCATACCAAAGCTTGGAAGTATGGTGTATGTGGAGCAGTGTAGGAGATGTTATTTGCAATTTCTGTGGCAGAAAAATGTCTGGAGGCATCAATCGTCTGAAGTATCACCTTGCATCTATTGTTTGTCGAGATGTTGTGGTTTGCCCCAATGTTACAGAAGAGGCAAAGTGAGAGATGAGAGCAAAGTTGATAGAGCTAGAGGAGAAGAAACTAGAGAGGGAAAGGGTGCAGGCAGCCATAGCACAAGCTATTAGACCTGGGGCTGCAATGACAGAGGATTCAGAGGATGATGCGGCAACAATTGTGGGCTCTACTCATGGTCCACGCATACGAATCGGAAGAGCCGAAAGAGGCACATCTTCATCGAGTTCGAACAAAGGCATACAAAGCTTTTTTGGCAAGGAACACACCTGGAGCACAACCTTCATTGGAAGGTACAGGCTGAAACAAGGATATGCATGAGGAAGCGGATAAAGCATGTGCAAATTTTTGGTACTACAACAACTTGCCATTCAATGTGGCAAAGAGCCCATACTTGGGAGTACTTGGTGACAGCGTTGACAGTTGCAGGGAAAGGGTACAAGGCACCCTCTCCAAAAGATTTGAGTGGGAAATTGCTACAGGGTGTAGTTGCAGATGCCACTACAATTCTAGAAGAGCAAAAGAAACAATGGAACAAATATGGATGCACCATTCTTTTAGATGGGTGGACGGATGGAAGGAACCACACCCTTATTAATTTTTTAGACTTCAAATGGTGAGATGGTGTTTTTGAAGTCTATTGATGCCTCTAACATAGTAAAAATGCAAGAGAATTTGAGTGTTATGTTAGAGACAGTTGTATTAGAGGTTGGTGTACAGAATGTTGTGCAAGTTGTCACATATGAAATGTAGCAGATATGTGGCAGTTGGGAGACTATTGCAGAGAGACATCCATCACTCTTTTGGACTCCTTGTGCAACTCATTGCCTTGACCTTCTTTTGGAGGACATAGGCAAAATTGATTGGGTGAGGTTGGTTGTAGAAGATGTAAGAAACATAACAAAGTACATATACAATCACCCTTGGGTTTTGAGCTTGATGAGAGAACACACAAAGGGGAAAGAGCTTGTTCGAGCCGGTGTCACAAGGTTTGCAACTAACTTCTTGATGTTGCAAAGTATTTCTAGTTTGTTGACATCTTTGAAGCAAATGTTTGTGAGTCAAGCATGGCTAGACTCACAATATTCAAAGAAAGCAGATGGAGAGAGGTTAGAAAGATAGTTTTTGATGATATCTTTGCAAAGAGAGCTATAGAGATCATCAAGGTAATTTCAAACTTCGATTTATATTTCATTCCTTTATTTTAATTTGTTAAATTATAAATATATTGTTTTTACTTTTTTACTTTATTTGTAAGTTTGTAACCTTACATTTTAATTTGTGTGTAGGTGTCAGAGCCGTTGGTGAGGGTTTTGCGTTTGGTTGATGGGGAGCAAAACCCCATGGGGTATATTTATGAGGCCATGGATAGGGCCAAAGAGTCTATCCAAAACTATTACAGGGGGGATATCGTCAGATATGGTCCCTTTTGGGAGATTATTGATCGAAGGTGGAACAATCAACTCCACCAACCTATTCATGTAGTGGGGTACTACCTCAACCCCAAGTATTTCTTCTCCGACGGCTTCACAGATGTGAATGGAGAGGTTATGGAGGGCCTTTCAACATGTATTGAGAGGATGATACCAGATGTTGAGATGAGGGACCTTGTCATTTTAGAGTTGCAAAGTTACAAACGTGCTTTACTGTGGAGGCTCTTTTCTTCGATGTTAGCTATCCAAAGGAGAACCACACAAACACCAAGTAATAAAAATTAGAATGTTTACCAAGTTACTTATTAGTTACAGATTTGATTTTATTAATTACTTATAAACTTTTGATTATCTTGTTTGTAGGTTCTTGGTGGGAGGATTGGGGAGGGAATACCCCTCATCTTCAAAAGCTAGCCCTCAAAATTCTATCTCAACCTTGTAGCGCTTCTGGATGTGAACGCAACTGGAGTTTGTTTGAGGCCATTCACACGAAGAAGTGCAACAAGTTGAGTCAAAAATGGCTCAACGACTTGGTTTTTGTGCAATACAATCTCCGGCTTCGCACAAGAAAAGTGGAGGCCACATTAGAGGATCTTATTGATTTGGATGAGATAGATCCATACAATGAGTGGACTGGGCGAGAAGAGGAAATCCCTGTGTTCACAGAGGACGAGATTGCTTCTTTTGAGAGGGAAGCTATGGAGGGAGAAGCACTAGCAGCTGGAGGAGATATTGAATTGGATGGCATCTTTGGAGGTGATCTCCAACATGTAGTAGAGGAGCCACCACCATCTACTTCCAGGTTCGAGCCAGAGTCATAGCCTTCTAGGAGGAGCGAGGAGACGTAGCCGAGCGTGGGGCCTAGTAGAGGCACTAGACCCTCTCCCCAATATTTCTCTAGAACGGGAAGAGGAAAATGTAAATCAAATTATCAGTATATTGAACTTGCATAGATATGAAATTTATGATGATATTTTTCAATGTCAATCATCATAAATTCATATTACTTATTAGTCGATCATTGTTGTATTCGCATGATGATGTGATTTTGTACTGTATTTGTATTCAAATCTAATAGAAAACACTTTTCCAACATTTTATGGACTCATTTGATACATTTTCTAGCTATGTGTTGCTTAAAATTTATGTTTTTAAAGACATTTGCGTATTTTTTAAGTTACCAAGTATTCCCGAGTATTCGCTGAGTATTGCCGAGTCAATTTTTTTTTGGTCTGTCGAGTATTGGCCGAGTACAAGTATGCAAACCATGGTCTCACCAATCAAGTTAAAACTCAACTTATGTGTTCTGTACTACTTTATTGGGCCGAGGTTGGTTGATCTTGATCGAGAACAAAGGCTGGATATAAATCAGACTTAAGGATTTAAGCAGTCAACAAATAGTCAACCTCATTAAATGATGACTTATTAGTCATTGAGCTAAAAGATACGGAGGAAGAACACTCACGACATGTGAACAAAGGTTTGATAGAACTAAATGAAGAGGGTATATTGAAATTAGAATCATGCTTTAAGGACGAAACAAGTTATCTTAATGTCCTCTTCCATTGACAGATGGAGGATTACAAAGTATTTTAGGTTGATCAGAATTTCCGAGATTATGGAAATACAAGATAGTGAAGGGTTTGTGGAAGACAAGCTAGAACCAAGAGGGGGCCACAAACTAGGAAAAAATAAAGTCTACAGACCTTTGTTGTGTTCGACCCACCCTCTAGAGTTCACAAAATTCTGAGTAGGTAATGCAAAGATAAATGAAGAACCAGCCCACCACTTCGAGGGAGTCACAGATATGAAATACAAAGAACCACTGATAGACAAGGTAAACCTTGGAACTGCAGATAAGCCCCACACGATCATGATGGGGGACGAATGGACTCTGGTCTTGAAGGTTGTGGCGTTTTAGATATTTATGAAATACAAGGATGGGTTCACATGGACCTACAATGATTCAAAGGAGTACCACCGAGATGTGCGTACACAAAATTTCTTTAGTTCCAAGAGCTCAACCGGTATGGAGGAGAGCTTATAGAATGAACTAGAATTATGATGCTAAGGTCTAGGAAGAAATTAAAACAATGTTGGAGAAAGGTATAATATTCAAAGTCCAGAAAAGCAAATGGACATCCGCATGATAGTAGTCAACCTAAAGGAGTCGAACAAATAAGGATATTATAGATTTTAGAAGCCCGAGCACAATTATTGTTAAATACCTATTCACAACCCCATTTATAGATAATATACTAGAGGAAGTAGCTAGATACAAGATCCACTCCTTTGTGGACCAGTTCTCAAGCTGCAATCAAATTAGCATTGTGGAGGAAGATTAAATGAAAACCGCTCTTATAGTGTAGGATGGAGTCTATGCTTATAACCAAATGCACTTTAGACTTTGTGATGCTTCGACCACATTCTAGAGGATCATTCTTCACATCTTCATCAAAACTGCCATAGGTGATTTAAAAGCCTTTTTGACGATTGGTTAATTTACAACAATAAGAATCCCAATTGAGGGCCTTCATGAAATGTGTGAGACTATGTCGAGTAGTGAAATTAGCCTTGATTCCAAAGAAGTGTCGGTTCATGGTCTTGCAAGGCAAGCCTATAGGGCATATAGTGTGCAAAGTGGGATTGAAGATGGATCCAAACAAGATAAGGGTAATAGTGATGGAAGCACCAAAGGATGTTATTGGGGTAAAATCCTAGTAACATCCTTCTTGGGCCACGTCGGGTACTATCAAAATTTCATAAAGAATTTTGCCCAAAGTTTTCACTCTCTGGACATGCTAACAAGGAAGGGAAATCCATTTGTATGGTCCAACGAATAGGAGCAAGCATTCAAAGAATTGAAGGTTCGATTCATCAATTCCCTTATACTTGTCTACCCGGGCTGCGACAAGGAGTTCCGTGTCCACATAGATGCCTCTAACTATGCAATTGGAGCCACATTAGCCAAGTTGAAATGCAATGGGCTGGACCACTTTGTGTTCTTTTTCGCAAGCATACTCATGTCTACTGTTGCAAAGAACTACAATATTGCAGAATGGGAAGTTCTCAATATGGTGTGTGCGGTGTAGAAGTTTTAGCATTACCTATTGTCTACCCGCTTTTACTTTTTATGTGGACCATCAAGCATCGTTGTACTTAGTCAACAAACCCATCATTCGGGCTGGATAAGCATATGGTTGATGCTGTTATAGGAGTTCACATTCAATATCATTGTTAGATCAAGGAAGAATCATGTGATTGGAGATCAATTCCTTGAGTAAAATTAGGATAACCATCGGAGGGCATCAACGAACATCAGTAATGTCCCTTTCTAGGGTTAATTTTGGATATAAGGGTTT
Organism: Taxus wallichiana var. yunnanensis; assembly: GCA_018340775.1. NCBI lineage: Eukaryota > Viridiplantae > Streptophyta > Pinopsida > Cupressales > Taxaceae > Taxus > Taxus wallichiana. The sequence goes on along the minus strand of CM031235.1, from coordinate 327,705,885 downwards.
GACCTTAAACCCAAATCTGAAATTGCACCTTCAAACAATCAGCACACAATATAAATCAGTCCTCTAGGGCAAAAAATTGCATATGAGGTTCACATCAACATTTAACCATGCAAATAGAGCTGAAATGCCACCAAAATAGTTTATCCACCTACGGCACGATAGTATTTATCAATCTCAAATACATCAAAAATATGGAGAAATGAATGATAAATCATAGCTTGTAATTAACATAGTTACTAGGTTCGGCCGATTTGTATGAAATCCGGTTGAACCGTATTTTTGAAGCAACCGAATAAATCCGGTTCGGTTCGGCCTTTTTCTCGCAAAAAAAAATTTTTTCCTTTTTTGGCATTTTTTTCTTTTTTGGCGGAAAAAAAACTGCAAGGACAGAAAAAAATTTGCCATTTTGGAAAGGGTCCGGGAAGATGTAGCGAAGCAAAAACTTGCATGTGCCATAACTTTCATTCGTGGCTCCATTTCATGGGTCGTCTTCTCTAAAAGTGTATATTTTCTCGAGCTCTACGCATTGATGGCAATATTTTTCTTATTTTTATAAAATCCATTTTTGTACCTTTTTTGACCAAGCAACTTCTTGCATCTTTTGAAAGAATCATTATAATGATGATGATTATGGTAGATGGATGCTTTTTTCTATGATTTGTCTATATATAATGATATAAGTATACAATAATATAAATTTATAATAATATAAGTATATATATTCCGAACCGGATTTTTCCGTATTTTTTTGGATTTTTTCGAGAACTCCGAATTTTTGGATTTTTTGCCCTTCCGAATTTAATCGGATTTCCGAACCTCGTAACTATGGTAATTAATTATTATTACAACAACCATACAATGTACCCAAACCGAGGGCTGAAAAAATAGATAAACTCCTAAAATCACCAAAATGTAGATTCCGCCTTATAAATTATGAGGAACAAGAATACCAACTCAAAATACCAAAATGTGCCCTAGAAGGCACCGAACTCAACCCTCAAGCAAGTTGCCTAGGGCTGGAAATGTAGATCAGCTTGTATAAAATCACTTTGAAGTACCAATGTGACCTCCGTGTGAGATCACCCTTACACACAAGAGGGTTTTTGTCCCCTAGTGTGATCCTATTGAAGGGTTTCGTCCTCAATAGGTGACCAATGAAGGGTTTTCGTCCTTCAATGGCAAGAAGAAAAGCTACACTAGCTCCACTCCAAGTAGATGTCAAAATAGATGATAGATGATAATCCTCCATTCGATCCTCCTTAAGTACCCCTTCTTTGGCGCCAAGGATGAATTAGAGGCCCAATCCTCATGGCCAACCTCTTAATGCACTTTTTAATCTTCACTTAAGAAGACTGACCTCATAATGAAGAAATAGAAATTCTCCTTGCTTTGTTTGACAAGTCTTTTCCCCCTAGTCGAACCATTCCAATGCCATGATTAGTAAATAAAATAATTAATTATGAAGGTACATCACTTACAACCATGGCAAGTTCCCTCCTTTTCTCCCTTCCTTGATGCCCAGAAAGAGGAATGGGCATAAGGTCTTCCATAGTGACTAGCTTGGAAAAGGGGACATTAAAAGATTTTCCCCATGCTCACTTATTTCAATTTGCAATGGGACCAACATGGTATGAGAATATTGGGCACTACTTGTCATCTCGCATTCTTTCCAAGGAATATTTAGCCGGGGAGGAACACCTAAATGCAACATTATGGGATTAGGGAATGACATACAAAGTTACTACCAATCATACACCTTTCCGATAAATGTATGGCCAAGAAGTGGTCATACCTATCAATACCTAGTACCAAATATATGGGTAGAAGTGCAAAACAATTTGGGGGATGACGACAGCCTGAACGGATTATACATTTAAATAAACGTGACAAATGCCATATGCTAGCACAATGGACAATAAAAGTCACTCATGAAAGAAGGAAATATTAGCATGAAAAGCATTTTGATGCAGGAATTCTAAAGTGGGAGCTCTTGCTAAGAAACAATAGATGGCGGGAGATTAAGTCTGGGTAAAGTTAAAGTATTATGGTTGGGACCATTTAAAATTAAAGACATTTTTGACAATGGTGCGGTTGGACTAAAATATTTGAATGGAAAGCCTACTAAATACACTAATGATGGCTCTACACGAAAGTTGTATTGAACACGAAAATACTAATATATTAGAATTGGTCCTCACTTAAAGAACTAGTGAAACAATCGCAGGAGGCCACAATACAAAAATTGACAAAGTTAATCGTAATGAATTATGTGAGAAGCATTTGGAAGTATTAAAAAGGGATGTGGTGGCGTATGAAACTAGCCCTATAGAACCATTGGACCTCCTTCAAAATTCAAAAGTTGTTCGAATAATTATAGTTGCCTTTAAAACCATTCGACTCCCTAATTCGTGTTTTTGTCCTGCTTTCCTTTGGGTTGATTTGCCCTAGCTCGATCTCCCCTTTCTTGGTTAATGCATGTTGTACCACCCCTAATTGTTTTGGTGCCTCTAACCATATGACCTGCTCCTTTGCCAATGCTCTTGATTGACTAACTCTAATGTATGATCCTCTGGATGATGTTTTGTGCCTTGATCGACCTACTAGTGGTGTTCACCCTCCCATGCACCCATACACTCTTCCGTACACCCTCTCACACATCTCTCTACAATTGTTCAACCTCCCAATCACCCCCTTCAACCTACGGCCTTCCAACCACCTCTTTGGAACCATAAAGCCCCCATATAGCCTTACAATAATCTGACAACCACTCGGTAGCCTTCCAACCACAATCAAACACTATTGTTGATCGATGGAGGTCAAAAGGGGTGGCTTTGCCAACAAACCATACCATCAATGCCCCCTACATCTTCATATCTGCTCTCATCCGTTTTAAAACAACTTTTGACAGTTGCATGAGATCTTAGGGCTAAGAGGGTTCTCGCTTTCATGCCTGCACAAGGTCTTCTTGATGAAGATCTCACCAGGACATAAGTTGGGGAGCTCAAATGCTCTAGGGAGCAAGTTATGGCAGCAAGGAAAGCAGGTAAATGGGCTGTTATCAGGAATCTCTCGAGCTGTTATTAGAGACTCTCCTCCTCCTGGTTGGGAGCCCCGCCAAGGGGCTCCCCAATGACGGGCCAAGTGGGAGAGGAGTCAGACCAGAGGCTTATCTATCAGTTGTTGGAATGGGAATGGTTCCCTTTGGTCTTCCCCGGGCCTTATGTTTGATGCTCTCGGGGATGCCGACATTCTCTTCATCACAGAGACACACGAGAGCCCGGTTCGTCCTCTCCCAGGCATTACTGGATTTCTTTGGTTATCAGCTTGCAGACAGAGACTCGGGCTTCGGGTGGTGTTAGAGGCTCTAGTGGGGTTGCCTGTCTCTATAGAGACTCCCTCCAGAACAGGATCTCGATGGTCGGTTTTGATGAGTTTGCCAGGTACATGTGGATTCGCATCAGTAGGGCCGCTCGATTCTCTAGGGATTTATATATAGCAGTTTGTTACTTTCCTCCGACTGCTTCCCCTTACGCCATCCACAATGGCCCAGATGGTGATCCTTTCTTTGACTTATACGGCAAAGTTGGTCAATACTGTCATGCGGGAGGTTATCATTTTAGGTGACTTTAATGCCCATACTGAGACACTTTCGTGTCCCCTTCCACGACAGTCGAGAGGATACGCTCCGCACATAGAGGAAAAACCACATGTCAGGTTGGTCTCGCATAGGACTTCGAGGATACAGATGGCCCTTTCACAGCTTATGGTCGGTTCCTCCTCCAGCTCGGGGAGTCATAAAGGCGTTGGTGATCTTCAACGGGATCGAACGCTTCCCGGATTCACACTTCTTCACATGTCGTCCCCATGGCGAGAGCACTAGTGTGGTGGACTATATCCTCGCTACCGGCCAGATATCTCACCCCTTTTTGCTTTTTCTGTGTTTCCCCATTCCCTTGCTGATCATGTTGTCCTAATTTTCTCTCTGTCACCAGCTCTCCTACCACCACCACACCTCCTCCCCCTCCCCACTACCCACCTCGCATCTCCTTTCAATTTGATAAAGGGGATTACGGATCTTACTCATCCCACATCCACAACCTTCTCCCCTCTGAGCCCCTATTCTCTAACATGCCTAGTGTGGAGGCCAAGTACACATGCCTTTCCTCTGCCATGTGGGAGGCTGCCCTGAGATCCTTTCCGAGCTCCACCACCCATCCCTCGGCCACTAGTACTACTAAATCTTGCCCCATGAACCAATGGTACGATGTAGAGTGCAAATCCCTTCACTGTCGCCTTCGCAGATTTTACCCAGCCCTCCCCTCCTTCCCTCCTTCCCCACTCTTAAGGTTGCCTATAGGTGCCTTCTCCGTTGTAAGAAGCGATCCTTCATTTCCTACCGTAGATATATGCTTTCCACCTCCCTCAGGACTAACCCTCGGTCCTTCTGGCGTATTGTCTTTCCCCGCCACTCCCCCTCCACAACGATCGATCCTATCTCCATTTTTTCCCACACCTCTACCCTTTACGATGTTTTGGGGTAGTAGTCTACCCAGATTGGCATCCCGCCGCCTGGTAATCCCTTCACTCACCGTAATATCAAAGAGGCAATAAGGATTTTGAATTGTAGCAAGGCAGCTGATGTGGACGGTTTCTGTGCCAAGTTCTTCGAAAGGGGGTTTTGAGGTTTTGGTACCTATTTGACAGATCTTTTCAATCAGGTGGTTAGCGTGGGCTTCCCTCCTACCTGGTCTCATCATATCATTCATCCGATCCACAAAGTTGGGTCCATTTCTAATTCGAACAACTACAAGACTATCATGGTGGGCCATTCTTTCTCCAAACTCTATGCTACAATCCTCCACAGTTGTCCGAGATTTTGGAGCGAGAAGCGGCTCATGCCGCAGGTCAGCTGGTTTTCGCCACACTTACCACATCTTCACCCTTCGGGCTATTATTGAGGAGGCTCGTCACCGCTCTTCAAAAGTCTATTGTTGTTTTGTAGACTTTTGAAAAGCTTTTGACTCCATACCTCGCATGGCCCTCTTCCAGCGACTCCGAGACATCGGTATTTCTGAGACTCTTGTTATTGCCATCATGCGCCTCTATGAGTCCATCCTTGGTCGTCTTCGTACTGCACACGGATTGTCTGATCTCATCAGGAGCACCATTGGGGTTAAACAGGGGTGCCCCTTGTCTCCTACCCTCTTTGGCATTTACATTGATGAGCTGGAATCTTTCCTTCAGGATCACATTCAGGAAGGGGATGGTTGCCTTCTTCACCACGTCTTGATTTCCATTCTCCTATTTGCCGACGATATTGTTTTACTCGCCTCTTCTCCTGAGGGGCTTCAGAGACAGCTTGATGCACTTGCTTTATTCTGTGATCTTCGGCATTTGACGGTCAATCTGGGTAAGACCAAGGTCATGGTCTTCAACGGGTTGCGGACATCACACCTCCATTTCTTCTTCAAGGGGCAGGAGGTTGAAATTACTAATACATACACCTACTTGGGAGTCCAGTTCTCAGGGCCTAGATTCAGTATGAGGCACTCTTCAGCCGAGGGTGAATAAAGGGTATGGGTCTCTTGCCATTCTCGAGAGACAGTGTTTTCGGCACCACTTCCAGGACGTCTCCTCCAAGATGTTTCTTATGAACTCCCTCATCCGCCCCACTGTTCTCTATGGGTCTGTTGTCTGGGGGCCTCCTTTTGGACACAAATTGGGCTTCCGCTGAGAGGATTCAGACTCTCCTCCTTTGCCGTTTCATCAGATGCAAACAGACGGTCCCCAACATATTATTTTGGCAGAGTTCGAGCCCGACCTTTCCGTCTGGAGACTATATTTGACATATCATCCTTTCTTCACCGTATCAGGAGGTTTGGTGATCTCTCCGATGAGCAGGACAGGTATCCATATCTCGCCTATTGTTCCTCTGTGAGTATTGCCCAGTTGTGGGCCGTTGTTGGTTTGCCGAGACTTCTGCCTTGTTGGACTCAGTTGGTATCCAGATTGATCGTCTCCCCCTTTCAGGTATTCTCTGAATGCTCCCAGTCATCTCTTGCCCACCAAGCAAGTGTTGAACAGGTCCATCCGGGAGGATATCTACAGGAGATTCATTCAGACTACTTGGGTGAACCCCCGGGGTTTGCGCCCTAAGATGTCCTTTTATGCAGAGCACTTTCTTGAAATCAGAGATGGACTCATCATCCGCCCTCAGTACACCTCTCGTCACTGGGTGCATGCCCTCCGTATACCTCTGGGTCAGTTTCGAGTCGGCTCCCACAGACTTCGGTGCGAGACTGATCACCACATTGATCGAGAGGATAGACTTTGTAGGCTCTGTAGCCTTCATGAGGTGGAGACAGAGACTCATTTCATTTTCCGCTGCCCCATATACTATGAGATCAGAGGGTGATTTCACTGTCTCTTCAGAGGTATTCAAACTCTCCCGTCTTCTTCAGATATATTGACCAGCGGTGCCTTGCCCTCTACATCCGTGAGTCTTTGCTTGTTACGAGACCAAATTCTTCATCCCCCTCCGAGAGTCGTCCCCACGAGACGGATTACAACCTTCTTTCCGGTTCTACCCACTGGTGGAGGTACTAAACGACAGAGCCTTTCTGACCCAGATACAGTGCATAGATCAGTTCGTCCCCGGTTGGACCTTCACACTTCTCTCGATCACCGCCAGCAGAATCAGATGCACACACGTACCAGAGGGCAGTCCAGCTCCATTCGTCCTCCTGGCCGTCGCGTCAGTCTCAGAGCTCAGCAGGGAAGGAGGCTTTCGCCCCCTCGTCGGGTTGCCAGTCCATCAGGAGCTTCTTTTCGTCGGCCTCTAATGTTAGGAGGGGTGTGGCTACCATTCCTGATTAGACCATTGGTCCTTGTTTGTCCCCCCTTCATTCCCTTCTTTGCTTCCCTCGTTTTTCTCCCCTGCTTGCTCCATTGCCCCGCCTGTGGGGGTATTTGGCTTCGGGTTTCCTTTCTGCTGTCTTTTCTCTTCTTTTCTGTTTTTGGGAACTCGTTTTGAGTTGTCCCCGCTCGCACTTTGTATATTGTTTGGGCTGCAGTCCCATTGACCTACTTTTGTGGTCATTCGTTGGACATTAATATATTTATCTTATCTTATCTTATCTCAGCAGTGATAGAAGCAAGAGTTGAAGCTTGGGCCTCTACTAGCAGCAAACAACGTAGAAGAATTTACATTGGAGAAATTTCAACATAGAAGAATTCGCATTGGAGAAATTTCATCCTTTACTATTGAAGGAAGTAAACTTGAAAAAATAAATTCAGTCCTGGCTTCACAAGTAGGATTTGGGGAAAGCAGTAAATTCCAAGGGCAACACCCAAATTCCAGACGCATTCAACTAGTATGGTTTAGCAATAATTCTTTGATATATAGAGTTGAAATTAATTCAGGAAGTATGGCGGATAAGGACACAAATCTTCAGCCTCCTCTAGGGGCAACACAAACCACAGTGTGGCAGAAAAATGCTTTGGAAGTTGCATTTGATAAATTAGCTACAGTTAGAGAAGGCGGGATAATTCCTAGGCAAAACCCTCCCACAAACCCCAGGATGGTGCAAACATTTCTAATAGGTAGTAGTTCAAAACAAAGTGTAGCAGCAAGTGGAAAGAAGCAAAAGGGGAGTGACTTTGGACCAATAAAAAACCAGGGCTGCACCCACCTCGGATAATCTCATTTGGGAAATCCTACCAGCTATTGATGCTCAAACTTGGTGAGCAAATAAACTAGGCACTCGTGAACTTAAGCTATCCTTGTGCAAAGCTAGATTCAGTAGAATCCTGCAAATTCCTACTTCAGCTCCAGGGACTTTGAGCCCTATTTGGTGACCATGGTGTCAAAATACAGCAGGGAGACATGGCATTCCATTATTTTGTATGAATACAAGTAGGTAGAAATCATCTACACTCATACTGATTTTACATGAGTGTCCAGGGTACCCTCCCATGGGTTGACCATTAGCAAGGCCACCAATCCTCATTTAACCACTTCACCAAAAGCCTGGGTGTCCAACACTTGTGCTTAAAGGACTTGACCAAGGAAGAGATTAAGAACATGCGGGAAAAAGGGCCCAAAGAAATTAATAAAGAATATTTGGTGAATGAGGAGTGCTAGTGTGTCCTGCATGTGATACATTGCCGTGCATTAGCAGCCTTGAGAGCATCAAATTTTGCTGTGTGGTTGACAGAGTACATATTGGGGCTGTACAAATGAGAGATATATAACCGGGAAAAACTGTTGTCGGAAACTCTGCATGAATTCCTCTCCTTGTCATGTAAGGGATTCTACATGACCCAACATGCCATTGGCTTATTCTTGGATGGAGTGTTCACACATGCTAACATAGGGGAAGAATTTTCAAGTGATAATATGTTTGACCTGACTTGGCTGTTGGTGTTCTATTGGGAAAACGTGGGTATTTCCCTCAAAGAGCATACTGAACATAGAGCTTCAACAAAGATGCAAAGTGTAATTATGGAATAGTAGGCTTCTAAGGGAGAAGAGGATGGGTCTGAAACCGATAATGAAGACAAAGAGGAAGGACATACAAATGGACTCTACCTTCTGACCTGTTCTGACTAGTTCTCCTACGAGCACATAGGTGACACTCCTACAGAAAATTAGGGGCTATAGACATGAGATGATCAGCAATTGGAAAAGTGGTTGCACGACTTCAGTGGACCACTGAATATGGAAATAGAAGTTCCTTGGAGCCCGTTGCATTTATTAAGCCCAGTTCAGCCCCAAGTGTCTATAGGGGCTGCACAGGTTCCTTCAGAGACTAACACAGAGCAGGAGAACAAACATGACCAGCAGAAACAGTAGAACCAGCAGACTCAGAGGTAGAAACCACTGATTCCCAGGCAGGGGAGGTAACTATTCCAATATTCCTTCCCACCTTAGACAGTAGCATTCCCTATGAAGTCTTATCTCAGTTCTACATACTCTTGGACACATGACAGAGGCACACCGGCGCATATCCATTGTAGTAGACCACTCAGAGGTGGTGAGTGGTTGAGCATAGGTGAGGATGATAGAGGATAAAGCAACCTGTATCCAGAAATTCATACACGAGGACTGCTATGCAGACTTTACATGAGCATATATCAGCCAAGGGTGGCCTGCACAGGATCTTCCGGAGATGCATGAGCAATGGATGCCCACACAAGTTGCTTATGCAATTATCTCTGCTGCCCAGAACATTCATGAATTGTTGCATAATATAGAATGTAACTATAAGTACCAATACTTGCTGCTCCAGGCTTCTATGTGTGAGCAACAATGGGTGCATGGTAAGAAGGATGGCCTGATTAGTGAAGTGGCAGCCCTGAGACAGGAAATAGGGGACCAGCAGGGTCGCTTTCAGTTGTAACTATCCCAACAACCACAACTCACGCTGGCAGAAAGTGGGAGAGTAGCAGAATGTGAGCAAGAGCCAAACCAGGTAAAGCTAAATTATAGATAGTTGAACAGGAGGTTCAAATGGGAAAAGCAAGATACAAGAAACAGTAAGTATGGTAAATTATGTACTGGAACAAGAGCCCAAGTGCATCACTTTTTGTAAAAACTATATCCAACTATTCAATCTTGATCTTTTCTTTGACAAACAATCATTTGTTGGGGTCATCTACACCCATTATATTCCAATAGAAGATCCACATTCTAAAGGTTGTGGGTTGTCAGAAGTGCTTTGCCTCTGGGAATGAAACAAATTATCAATTTTAGGAGTCTAGATGTGCAATAACTTGGTCACTTTGCCGCCAACATTGCCCTCAGCTGGTTAAATGTTTCTACGGGAAACTTTGTTTATTTGTCTCAATTTGATTTTTGGGTTCCAAAATACCCCAGATCTGTAAGTATCAGGTCCATTGGCATATATTTGTTGATATTATTTTCTTATTTCTGTTATTGGGCCTATTACCTCCATTTACTTGGAATGTCACTAAATCTTCTTGCCATTTGTTGAGGCTAATATTGTCCATGAATTTGAGGGTGTTTCTCTTGAGAAGGGATGCTCTCTGAGATGTCACTGTCATCATCTGTCTCTTCCACATCTGGATCAGCTAGGACTTCAAATGGATTGGCTCAAAAAAATTGTTTTGATATACCTCGTGTCCTTTACTGTTCTTGGTTAGGATATCTGATTTTTTTTCATCCATTAATCTCTGCTGATTTCCTTTATGCAGATCTTCATGCACCATTGCAATTGGTTGTGCTTGATACATTGTCATTCCTGTTGATGTTGAGACCCAAGATTCTGAGTTGCATAGGTGGGGTATACCCTTGCTAGATGACCGTGTTCATGATAGATCTGACACCTAGGTATAGTCTAGGGGCTGCTTCCGTTCTATTCCCAACTATCAATTATGAGGCAATCCTGTAGGGGTTTTTTTGAGGTCCACATTACTGTAAAGCTGTGCATAATTCACGACTCTAGGATTTTTGGTGAACTCTTCCTATTGCAGAGCCCATTTTCTTCATAGAGGATTCTTGCCCATACTTACTGCTTAACAGTGGTAACCACACTAGGATGGTGCTAGGAAGGTCTTCAGTTATGTTGTAAGTTGGGGACCAGTGTTTCATGAAGAAGCCTGTCATAAAGTGGAATCAGGGTCACCTGGAAAACCCAATTAACCAACAGGTTTCCACTCTTGAACCTACAGTCTCAGAGTTTTCAAGCATGGTAATTCACCCATAAATCTACATATTAAAGCTCTCTTTAAGTAGCCATATCCCTTGTTCCGTTTCATCCATGGAGAATGAAAACTTGGCAGATGTGTCTGTTTTCAAATATCATCCATTCTCCTTTTTGTTGGGAAGGTGGGCTTGCTGACAGTCCTCTTTGCATGGTTTTGCGTAAAATTCCTAAGCTCTTCGCTGCAGATATATGGTGCCTCCTTAGATACCGCAGATCTGAAATTTGGAAGGCAGTTGAAGTGGGGTGGCTTGCACTTGATCCGTTGTCATATCATTTTGATGCCCCTGAGATGGGTTGTTCAATTGTGTTTTTGGGGAGGAGGCCATGGCCTCCAGGAGGGAAGATCTTATATCTGATTGAAGATCCAATCTAAAGGTTGGGTTTGGGGAATTTTGCTTCAAGTGGAGAAGGGAAAGCATGGGATGGTGGCAGATGGGAGCTCAAGTTTCACTACTAAATAATTATCTAATCTAGCCAAATAATCTTTCATTAGCACTTGATCTGAACCAAGTAGTCATCCTACCAAAGGATTGATTATTTCTATTACAGACCATTGCTCCAAAGGCTTCTTCAAAGATGTCAAGACACTGTAGATTCACTTCCACTATTTGCCGGGAAAATCAAGGCCAAGAGAAATGTAATGTCCCTTTCCGGGCTCTAACTGAAAACAAAGGGAAATTGCACAAACCCCAATAGATAGTAAACTGAAAATTATGACAGCCAACTGAAAATTATGACAGCAAGGTACAGCAGTCTGATTTTATAACAGCAGCAAAAAAATGCAATATCTCTTCAAAAATGCATCATTCACACCATCCAAAACATGTAGGGCAACTTAGAAATATTTTAGAACAATTATTAACCAAGAAATATGCCTTCAAACCCCAGCTGGAATTTATTTAATTAAATAAAATGACAACAGTGAACACCCTTACAAAAGTGGCTGGAAATGAAGGATTCCAAGCCCAAAAATCAAGTCCAAATGTAGATTCCGGCTGCTAAAAATGTGAGAAACACAATGATGGCTGAGTTGGATGTTGTCGTGCCCTAGAAACCCCTAAACTCCTTCGCTATAGAACCAAACCCTAGCTGAAAATCTGCAAAATCAATCTTCTTGAAGCTCTTTGGAAACTCGGAATGGAGAATCCTCAATGAATTGAAGAGTTTTCATTCTTCAATCAAACAAGGTTTTTATCCTCCTTGTTGGCCACACAAGAGGGTTTTCGTCCTCAAGTGGAAGTAATTGAGCAATCAACCCAAAAACCATGCAAAGTTATTATTAGACAAGATGATGATGCGCAAATGAGCCAAGCGACCCCTTCTTATACCTTGATGTGGCGCCAAAACCAATTAGAATGCCCCCAATTAGGACCGACCTCATAATGGATCCTTTCTCTTCTATTTTTCATTTGTCTTTCTTCTTAACCCAGCCAACCTGACTTTATATAGAAAACTACTAAAGAAGAATGCAATGCTCACGAAAATAATTGAAAAACATGACAATTACTCCCCTTGCTCATTTCCTTCTTGCCCACAGGAAGTGGAATGGGCTCAAAGTCTTCAAATCAAACTAGCTTGGAAAAGGGGACATTACAAGAAAAGTCATCTACAAAGTGAAATTTGAGGAGATACATAACAACATTTATGAGTAACATAATATTTTATTAATCCCCATTTGTTTCAAAAACAAGGATGAATGCCATGAGTTGTCACCTATCCAAAATTGTGGAATTTTCGATTTTTTTTGAAATTTTTGGCTAAGTGACCCCTTGCATGGGTGTACTTGTTGCTCTCGAGTTCAAGAATGTGGAAAAATCCAAGTGTTACTCGATTTTGGATCATTCTTGGGCTATTGCGGACTTTGGTGGAACAAGAGGAACAGCCCCGCTATTTCTCGTATTCCCAATTTTCCTGCAATCCATTCGTTAACAGTGTTGTGCAGCTTTCGTGACTCCTCGCGGAACTCGTTCCTACTAGGCCATTGTTCTCCGTGAGCTTTGGTTCTCCGCATTCCATTGTTCCATGCATCCCTGTTTTACTCGCAATGCTCTACGCGGCGCGTGCGGCTTTCGTGATTCCTCGTGGAACTTGTTCTTGCCGAGCCTTGGTTCCCCGCAGCCCCATGTTCCCCGCATAACCTTTGCTCCCTCAATACATTGATCTTCCCTCTAAATACGGATCTTGTGGCATTTTTGAGAACCGAAGGAAGTGTTTCGTTTGTGATTAGGTTCTCCGCACCTATTTTTCGCCCGCAAGCCTTCCTACTCGTGAGCCATGCGGAGAATGGTAACCTAGATAGAACCGTTCCTTTCCGGCCTCGGTTCCTCGAAGTCCCGTGTTCCCACACTTGCTTCCCATCCGCATTGTTTGAGTTCCTTGAGTTCTCCTGGCCCCGTCATATCCGCATAACACGGGTCTTAATTAAAATGGTTCCTACGACCTTGTCCATCTCTCGCATTACACTAACTATGCCCAATTTTCACCCATTTCGAATTCCATTATTAGAAAAGGTTAAATTTGGTCATTTCTTACCATCAGAAAACTAAGTTTTTTTTGTGCACTATCCACTTCTCTCCCAAGCCAATGAAAGAAACCACGTGATATTTCATCAATTAATATGATCTGATAGAAGAGAGGATGAATGTAAATTCTGAGTCAGGAAGATATAGTGCTTTCATGGAAGTGCTTGATAGGTCTCTCATGGAAATAAATTTTGACATTGGTATTGTCGAGAGAAGATATTATTTGAGAATGAAGAGTTCAAGAAGTGGATGCTCCCAAAGTGAACCCGTACGAGATGATGGTGTAGAGCATAGTTACCATATTTGCCCGAACATGGGCAAAATTCGGTTCGCAGCGAATTTTTGAGGAAAACCGAACTTGTTCGGTTGGTGCGTTTGACTTTTAGTTTTTTAAAAATTGGCGATAAAAACCCTGCAAAAATCGTGGAAAACGCAGGTAAAATCGTGGAAATTCGCAGGTAAATTCGTGACTTTGTTTTAAATGCAAAAAACCCTAAATCGACTCGTATTTTCTCCTATTTTCTCCTGCTCGGCTCGGTTTTGCTCCTGCGACTCGTATTTTCTCCATTCGAGGGCATTCGTGTCTGGTTTCGGGGGCATTCGTGGTGGTTTCACCAAGCATTCGTGGCGGTTTACCAGTTCGTGGCATTTGTATTCGCTTACGGTATAGTTTTTTACCCTAATACTTATCAATATAAATTTACGGTAATACAGATTTACATATTACGTAATCGGTAATACATATATTTAAAATAACAGTATCACATATATTTACTGTACTGTGAATATATTAAGAGTATAGTATATAATATATTTCATTGTATAGATTAACGATAAATCGTATTAGGTAAAATTGTATATATTAACAATATTAGGTAAAATGATAATAGTATACAGTATAGTATATATAATAACTATGCTATATTTATTATTAACAATGCTATATATTATATATTACTATTATAATTTATATATTACAAGTTATTATTATATATTATTGTTATATTATATAACAATATATTATTGTTATTATATATTATTTTATTATAATTTATAATTTATTAGTAGCAGTGCCACTAATATAATTCGTGACAATAATAGTAATATATTCATTGTTAACAGTGAATACAATGATATTTTTTATATAAACATATTTTTTAAGTTTATTTGATGAATTTAAATGTTTTTAAAAGTAGCGATAAAGTTGCTGATAAATTGCCAATTCCCGATTTCCGAGTCAAAATTTGGCCTGCCAATTAATTGCTAATAATGATTTTTAGAACTATGGTAAGTACCTTTCGAACCCTGCAAATTTGCAAAAATATATAGTATAACTGCACAGTGCAGAGTGTTTGGTTAAGGAATAGGTCACTAGTTATGGTTTGTGATAGATGCCTTGAGAGAATTCAAGGTTGGAGTAGGTATAGTTTGGTGTGTGGTAAATATAACGAAAGACTTCAAGAATGGAGATTGTAAGGTGCCACGTCTTCAAAAGATTGATGCAAAGATATTTTATAGGTTACATCATGACATTATATAGCTGTGCATTCATGGATATATTATGATTATATAATTTTATATTTTTTGAAAATTTATATATATATATATAGATATTTTGAACCATACCGAACCGAACCGAATTTTTGCAAATTTCCGAACTTCCGAACTTTTTTCCATTTCCAAACAACCCGAACTTTTCAAACATGGTAACTATGGTGTAGAGAGATCCAATATTGAAAATCATTGTATTATGCTGGTGAAAAGATTTCAGCTGTCAAAATGTGCTAAGAATAAATGTTAAAATATATTTAATTAATTTTCTCACCAAATTAATTAAATATTGCATTTGACAATGAATGTATAACTCAAGTTGAGTCAACTTGAGAACTGAGGTAATAGTTGGGTTAGACTTAAAATTAGTTTTATAACTACTTCTTGGAGCAGAATGCCTATATAAGGTTGTATTGTAATTGTAAAGGGGTTCTTCTTCGGCCGGTTTGGCTTCTTCTTCCCATTCACACACCCATATTCTTGGGGAACTATTTTATCTGTATATTATGTTGTTGTAACTTTGTGTACATAGATTCTACCTCATGAATACAATGTTTTCTTTACTACTGTTGTGTTAATGGTTCCTAATTACAAAATCTGTCATTTTGCTTGTAAAAGAGTCATTAATGTTGCTTTTCCTTCATAGTATGATTGATGCTCAGGTGATCGGACTTTGTGTTGGATATCAGGGTACGTGGACTTTGTGCCATATCATCATATTCTGAAAAGAGATGAAGACTTTGTGCTTCCTAGATTTCACACTCATTGTATTCCCTTCCGCCAGATAGAGAAGTTCTCCTTTGTGCAGTCTTCTGCTTGCAATCTGCACTTCTTTCTCTCATTCATCAAACCTTGTAGGGCAATCTTGGACAACCAAGAAGGATAGGTGTGTCCTTGATAGATAGATTTGCCAAACTTTGTGTCTCAAGTTTATCTGTCTTGCCAAACACTTACAAGGTTGTATTCTTTCCCTTCTCATTCCTCCTTCCTCTCTATATTTTTCCTTTCCCATTCCCAATTTTGCTGCTCTTTTGTGCTTTCCGGTTAAAAGCACCAAAATACAAAAATCACATCATACGAGGGAACTGCCCTCTCACAAAGTAGAGGAAACTTCACCCTATCGAAAGGTGAATTTCTTTAACTGTTTTTGGTTTTTATGCACTTCTATTGAGCGTATTCATTGACAAAAAATCCAACCAACACCATGTAAACTTAATATTTTAAAACTACTTTCTAAATCTACATGTTTAATCATTAATATTGTTCCACCGGGTTACCTTTATGTGAAAAAATCCTCATTCAAATAGTTATAATAGAATATATAAATAACTATAATATACAAAGGATATCTTAAATTCTTTAAAATAAATTATTAAGACTAATATCTATTAAATAATAATATTTATTATTTATATTGTCAGTTTGATGTGACTTTTGGGATCATACCTATTGGAATAATTTTAATAGGTATTGATTTTTTAGTGATCGGAGGAAGACATGGAAATAGGAGTAGCTTTTCCTAAAGAATTTCGTTAGACATGAAGAGCATAATGAACAGATTTTGTTCTGTTTCATTTTGGTATCAGAGTCCACGCTGAGTCCTATTTCTGGTGGGAGCATTCACATTCATCTAGTTGCAGTTGCTACATATGCTGGGTGTTTACTCGCTCATCTTGCCATCCAAAAATGACTTTGAAGGGTGTAAGATGAAGGAAATGATTTGCAAAAGATAGGATTGGATGTCCCTGAAGAGTGATTGCAATGATAGAAGATGTGCAAAAGCATCAATAGCCCAATGAACACATTATTTCTGAACAATCTGTTGCAAAACAATAATAGAAATGTGAAAACTGCATAGAAGCCTAATGTCCCAGAGCATGCACTTGGTGTTTCACAAAATACAACACCCAAATAAGGACTGCAAGCATTGTTGATCGCTGGAAAAAAGTTACTCTGCAAGTTTTGCTGAAAAGCGCATAACATGGTACACTACGAATGTCCTCGCGGGACCCTGATCTGCATTTGGAATTTTCCAAACATATGTTTTCTACTATGCAAAATCAGCAATTGAGAAACCAAAACTAAATACTACATCTGCCAAATGCCTATGGCTGCATGTTTTGAAAAATTAATGACATTTCTTACTTGAACACATGTCGAGGGCAATGTGCACAACACATCTTCCTTTGAGCCTGGTGACATGATTGTGTACCCATGTCCACCCATAAAAAATCATCTAAAACACTAGAACTGCGAATGCCTCCACTTGCACACATCATGCTATACAAAAACTGACACACATACCTGTGCTTATTCATTTCCATATTCAAATGCTATTAAATTATTAAACTTGAATGATTTAAGATCAAATTGAGTGGATGGATGATTGATGAACACAAAGTAAATTATGTAAATATATGCTTATAAACAAACCTCGAGGCAAAGAAAATATAAAGACAATGTAAGGCATGAGTGAATATGAGAGATAATAAAAGCTTGTGTGTCCGGAGAAGAATCAATTTAAGAATCCTACTAAGCTTTCCAACTAAGATATCTCATCTTAATCTATTAAAAGTTGCTATGCCAAAATGTAAGTTAGAGATATTCTCTTTGGCTCTAATTATTTTAGAAGCAAAGGCCCTATGAGTGTATTGAAAATCACGCAAAATACATCCCAAAAAGAAAAGATTTGGGTTTATATTTCCCGAGTGCTTGAAAGCAACAAAGCAATTGTAATGTCCCTTTTTCCCACTTGAGGATCAGAAATTGGACTTCTTGCCATTCCTTCTCCATGGCAAAGAAGTAGAGGAGTTGGAGAAGAGCATTGAGCTTTCATTTGCATTTGTTTTTCTAATTTTTAATGTTTTCTTTTAGTGTTTTCCCTCTTGAAGCAGGTCGGTTGGGTTAAAGGCAAATAAAGGAAGCTTAATGAAGAATTATAACATCTCCTATGGGTCGGCCTAGTCTTTTCTAGCCTTGGCGCCAAAGGAGGGATATAAAGTGATGTGAAGACCTCTTTTTACAGGCATCTAGATTGGCACATTTTCTATTATTGGGCATTGAGAGCTTGTTGCTCCATGTTCTTCCACTTGAGGACGAAAATCTTTCTAGTAGTTTTGTTGGAGGACGTAAACCCTTCAACATTGATTGAGCTTGAAGTAAATTACAGATTTGAGGAGAATTATCCACTTTCATATTTTTATTTGCTTTCTAGAGGAGTGTAATGTCCCCTTTTTGGACAAATAGAAAATTACAACTTCAACCCAAATCGAACCAAGAAGGATTAGATCCTTTTGAATCAACCTAAAATAGCCCAATGTCAACCAATTACAACCCAAATGGGGTTGGAAGTGGTCAAGGTGGTGAGCTAGATTGGTGGAGACAATCAGATTTTTATTCTTCTCAACTCTGATTTTTATTACAGCAGTGAATTAATTTGAAACAGTTGCCAACAGCTGAAAACTTCAAAAATTCATAACTCAATCACTACTCCATATTTTTGCATGAAACCAAGTGCATAATAAACTAGAATTTTAGAGCTTTCCAATGAACTAAAGATCAGATTTTTCTGAGCACTTAAACCCCTTCAAAATAACATCTAAACTTCCAGATCTGGGCGCTAGGGTTAGCAAAAATTAATAAATTAATAACCAGCACTTCCCTCAACTGTTTTCACCCTCCAAAAGCTTGTTTTGATGCACAAAAATGCCAAGAACAAATCTGAACTGAAACCACAATTTTTAATCATCAAAATGTGTCACAAACAATTAATAATCCTACCCCAGACTGCTGCAACTTCTAAAATTGTTTCCCACTTAACCAATCAAGCAAAAATCCTCAAACTTTGGATTTTGGGCCACAAAATATGAAGAATAATATTCCAAAATTAGTTTTCACACAACAGACACGAAACCCTAATTTTTCCCTAAAAATTAGGTCGCCAACACATTTAGGGCATCAAATCATCTCCAAAAATTATGAAATTAATTGCAAAACATAGCAGATCTGAAAACCAACAAATATGCTCCAAATCATGCAATAATAATCAGATTTGCACCATAAATAAATTCGCTAGGGCAAGGAATTCTTTTCCAAGCAATTCGCCACACACTAGATGCAACACACACACAAATGGATCCTTATCAAAATCAGATTTGCTTCAATTCCAAGTCGAATGAGAGAGAGAGAGAGCACAATGAGAGCTAGGGCATACATCCCATTTCTCCAAGCATGGAGAGACATAAATGATCAAATCAACATGCCCAAAAATGGCCATGCAACCTCCTTTTATAACATAAGGGGTGCAACATTCAAATGGCCGACCTTTTCCCTTTTGGAGGGAAAACAAATAAAACTTAATTAAAATATTAAAAGACTCACTTAATGTGCACTTTATTATTTTCTAATTAAATAATAAAGAGTAACTAACCTATGTGCACATTTAAAGACTAAATAAGACTCCCACTTGTAGTGCTAGGCATGCCAAGGGTTATAATGCAAATGAAAGAGATGAACCGATATATTAGTAATGCCCTAGAAAAGGGGACATTACAAGGAGCGACCTACCTTGGTGTAGGATTTGATGGTTTGAAGAGGATAAAGTTGATATTCTATTTCATAATTTGATTTACCATATTTTATAAAGCCAGGATCTTTATTTTTATGAATTTTGAGAGTTTCTAGACCCATATTTCATCATTTTATTGGGGCTGCTTTTCGCTGGATATTTATTAATTTCTAGATGTGTATTGACTCAAATTTTCATTGATTATTGGCCTATTGGATGCCTCAAATACATATCTAAATTGTGGCAAGGATATTTAGATTGTTTTCAGTGTTTTGCATACGTTTTTATACTGCTGTTTGGAGAAATCAGTTCACTGGTTTTAATTACAATCTGCTGGTTATAAAAATCGGATTTGGTTATTTGGTGTTTGAGCTAATTCTGGGTTGTGGTTTCATGCCTCAAAAGGGATATTACAATGGTATCAGAGCTCGGATCTTCAAAGGCCTAGGGTTTCAGTGGAAGAAGGCAACAAGGGTTTGATACTATCAAAGAAGGAGAACAATATGGACTCTCAAAAAGCCAAAGTTGACAAGTTGATTGCCGGCCAAGGGAGACTTGCGGATACAATGGATTTTCTAGCCCTATCCCTCCAAAGGATCATTGAACCTAGGGTTCAAAATGGTGATGGTAGCTTGTCTAGAGCTAACAATACACTGACCAATGGGATCAGCCCGAGGATCGGTTACAAAGCCCACTTTCCTTCCTAGAGAAGAAGCCATTTTGGAGGAAGAAACAAGGCCTGCTTTGGACGGAATATTGCTGCAAGCTATGAAGAGTATATGGCTCTTCCAAGGGAAATTTGTGAGGCTATTTCACTCGTTGAATTCATTGGAGTGAATCAAGGAAGACCTAGGCCCAAGCCTAGACATCACATGCCACACAAGCAACATGAAGAAAGCACGAAGTTTGATGAAATAATGGAACCATTGAGGAAGAAGGGTTGGTGATCAAGGGACCTAAGGCCATGGCACTTACACCCATTCCAAAGAGTCAACAACATGAGGTAAAAATTGCTCATTTTGTGGTTAATACTGAAAATGTTTTGACTTGTGATGAATCCAGAGATGAAACAAGGGGTGTGGAGCAAGAAGGGGAAGAGAAAGGGCTGGTTGGAAACCCTTCTCCAAAGGAACATGATGACAATAAGATTGTTGGTCTGATTATAGCAGCAGTCACTAAAGAGCAAAGTGGTGATAGATGGGACCTTGGTGAGAGCTACGAAGACATTTCAAACACCCACAAACAAGGCAACCGAAGGTTTGGAGGTAACTCAGATTTATTTCTTTATGCCATGCCATTTCGGATTTATGATCATGGGAATTTTGTTAACCTTGGGGCAAATATGATGCTTTGAAGCAAATCATGGCAAAAGGGTAGTCTTCATGAAGATACATATGATGAAAATTCTGATTTGCATAGGGTCCATGGACCAAGAATTTTGAGTGACCTTGTTGGGGGTCACATGGATGAAGAAGGTGCTTTTCTGGTACCTATGATCATTTTCAGTTTGCTGGAATTTCCAGAACAACAGTCAAAGAGGAGGCAGATTTATGGTGCCCATGATTACGGTAAGAGCCACGGAGTTGCCCTATGTGAACACCATCAAGATATGGTTGAAGCCAAGGCAGAAGAAGCTTCATTTGCTGATTATGAGGAGAAGAAGAAGGCTGATTTCAACTCAGAAATTCTGAGTCACAAGATTGGGAATATGGAGGATGTTTCGATCACTCCTCATCCGGCATGGGAAGGTAGATATGTGGTGGACAACCCAAGGTATGATGGAAATCACATTTTATCTCCTTTTATATTGCTGCCATACTTATGTCTTTTTGGGAAAGTTGTTGTTAAAGATCACATGCCAAGTTTTGGTGATGATATGAAGAACTTGTGGGATGACACATGGCATTTAGATATTTCCTTGCAAGGGTACATGGTTCCGGTTGACCTCTTGCATTGTAGAAAGGAAGTCTATGATATTCTTACCCCATGCACATGGTTAAAAGAAATTTTGATGAAGGATTATTTTGAAATCATTATGTATGCTAACAAGGTTATGAAGGATTCTACCTTCCAAGGACAAGGAGCCACGAGTTTGATTAATGGTGAAGACACTCATGGTTCTATTAATGAGTGCTTGGTGGCACAAGTGGGATTGAAGGTTGAAGACTTCAAAGGATTCATTGTGAAGTTAGCGGATGGTCACTCTATGCAACATACCAAGATGTGTTCTCGATTTGAAGTTGCATTGTGTAATGTCCCTCTTTCTCGAATAGGTTGGTCAAGACCTTTGGCCCATTTTGTCTACCCGACGGCCAAAGGGTGTCTTCAAAGGTGACTTTGGTTTATTAATTTTATTATATTGTGCTCAAAATAAAGTAAAATATCATCAAAGCACATATAATGAATTAATAGACTGTTTAAGTGACTTTGACATAGGAAAGTGCATTTAAATAAATTAATAAATTTTTTAATATGCTTTCCTAGGCAAAAAATGTGACTTGCCTTGGGGAAGGGTCAAATAAGCCAAAAATGCGACTTGCTTGAAGAAGGAAATAATTAATTAAAAATTAATTATGCTAATTTGGGAAAAAGTGCGACTTGCATCTTTGGAGGGTTTTTGGCTATAAGGGAAAAATGTGACTTGGGTAAAGGCATTCCAGATTATTATTATTTTCTCCCGACAGTCAGCTTTGAGCTTTTGCAGACAAAATCCAAGGACGGAAACCCTCTGGATTATTCCTCTTGTGGACGAAATCCCTGGAGCAGTGAGAGGAGTTCCTATTCAGGGATCTTCATTGTATTCACAGGTTTTTATCATTCCAACAGTTTGAAAGAGAAATAAATTGCAGCAGTGGGCATACAGACTTCTTCTAGAGTGGGGCGACTTATTCTACAGTTGTTTTATGCAGTATTTGAGGTATTTTTCATGATAGATAATTTTTGTAATTTCCAGCATCAGTTATATATCAAATCGATTTGGTTTGAATCATTTACAGTGGGTTTTGGAAAATCTTTATTATTAATCTATCTGGAGATTTATAATTGTATTGCCGTAATATTTAACATCGAAATCATTATTAAATACACGGCTGAATTGTTTATGAAGAAATCTGCACTCGTTAAACCCTAGGCGCCTTTTCTGTACCCACCCGGTTTGCGGGGTTTGTTTTATTTAATTTATCTATGTAGTTTTAGTATGGTGTTCTATGGATCCTTTTGATGTTATCAGTTCAAATTTGAGCCAGAGCAATATATATTAAAAAAAAAATATTCAGGCAAAAAGGGGTTTGGGATCTTTCACATTGGAACCATATAAGGTATGTACTGATTTCTATGTTGAATGATGGCATTCATTGGCATTCGAGAACTCACTCTCAACTATCAATGCATGAAGATAAGCTTCATGGACAAAGGTAAAAGATCACTTTGCAAGATATGTTTTCGGAAACACTCCAAATTTGTTATTTGGTGGAAGATACTATTTCATGGGAGTCACATTTCTATTCTTTATTTAAAATTACAACAGATTGGAAGTCACTAATTTCAACTGAGTATGTAAAGAACAAGTTTGCTAATGGTGTTTTTGAAGGAGAAATAAGTAAGGAAAGATACAAGGTGATGGATGGGCTTATCCTTTACAAAAACAGAGTCTATTTGGTACCCAAATCAAGGGTGAAGAGCAGATCTTGAGGGCTGTTCATATACCGTAATGCCCCCATTTCTGAAGACCCTTAGCCTATACTTCCTGTGGGCTTCGGGATGTTGCAAGGGGAACATCTTTATTAAATAATTAAATATTATTGCCTGGAGCAATAATTATTTAACTATGAAGATTATTTAATTTAATTCCCAAAATATAAAAATTTAATGGGGAATTCATTAAATATTATTGCTGGAGCAATAATTATTTAATTATGAAGATTATTTAATTTAATTCCCAAAATATAAAAATTAAATGGGGAATTAATTAAATAAATATTTAGGTGGCTTTTATTGATAAAATCACCCTTTGAAAAGGGGACGCCACACCTAGGGGAAATAAACTGCTTTTATTTAATAATTTCCATCTCCTAGGGATTTCGAATTTTGTGCCTCCTTGCTTATAAAAGGAGTGCTAGGATCACTATTATTATTATGTTATGATGAAATTATTTTGATACTCCATGCTTGGAGTTGGGATGCATGCCCATTGATGCTTTCTCTCTCTCTCTCTTGCGTGGGAGATTGTATTGAGCTGGTTTGAGATTCAATTGAAGCATTTGTTTGTGAAATTCATGTCCTTTGCTTTAGCGAAGTTTTAGATGAAGTTTGCCATTGAAATCTGCATGTTTTTACTGTAGTGAATCACTGTAGCAGCTGGTTTGTGATAAAAACAAGTGTTTCTTTGGAGTTCTTTTGCAAATCGATTTGCTGTGCATTTATGAGAATGGTACGACTTGACATATGTGCTTGATTTGGTATGTTTCACAGTCTTTATTTTGCAGCGACTTCCCCTTTATTCTAGGTGGATTAGTTTGAGTGGTTCGAACTGAGATCTATTCATATTTGTGTATTTGATGTATGAAATTCATCCCAGTTGCAGCGATTGGAATTATGATGATTTAAGGACTGATTTAAATACAATTTCCTATGTGATTCGATTGGCTGACTGTACGTGATCTCTTGCACCTCAGCGAACTCCATAGGATTGTTTAAATGCATTATGAAGTGGCACGACTAGGGTTTATAACTCTTATAATGCAGCGATCTATACCTGAGTATTTATGGAATGTTTGAATGGTAAATATTCCGATCTCTGTATGCTCAAGTGCAGCGACAATCTGAGCACGTGTGGCAACACTCTTGAGCCATTTTCGAAGTGATCTGACTGACATCAGCGACTGGGTTTTAAGTGTTGGAATGCTTGTTGAAGGCCCAAAGTATCTGGTGAATCCCATCTTGCTCTTTGATTAATATATCCTAACTTTTGTGAACCTGATTTGCATAAGATGGAGAAGATATAAGAAGTTCTGAGTGCAGATTTTAATATGAAATATTTCTGAGTAAATCGACTGGCATAGGCATGTATTTAGGATGTGATTAAGTCTCCTCTTTGACAACAATTTGTTGGTAGATGTTTTGTGGAATACTGAGTATTGTTGCAATACATTTTATACTTAATCAAGCAATGTTTGAGGTCTGTGGCAGCGAACTGTGTTAGGAGGACACAGATCCATATGTTTAATACATATTGTTGAGTGTTTTTTTACAGCTGGGTCATGCTTGGGTTGTATTGATAATTTGGGGTCTGATTTTATGCAGTTTGAATCTGGTTTTTAATCATTGGTGGTGTTGTTTACTTTGTGAGTGTTGTATTTTCTATTGATCCTAGAAGGGGGATATTACAGATACACCATAGGCTGATCATCCGGACCACTTCATGAGACATGACAAGGGTGAAACTGAGCAACACCATGTTTGGGTGTATCTAGAGATCCAAAATTTAGAGGAACTTGCCCTCAAAAGTCACATGGAGTATGAGTTTAACTTGAAGAATGATGAAATTAAAATTCATGGAAATGCCAAGGATGTTGAATCTCTCAAGTTTAAGGCCAAGGTAACTGCTGATTTTGATTGTGACGCTGTTGTTCCTAAATTTTCAGCATATGTAAATCAAATTTCGGTCCTTACCTTATTTATGGAGTTGCTTTCCTTTGTGAGATTTCAGTCTGGTAGTTATACCATGATTGTAGGAATGAATTTGCAAAAATCAGATTTGGGGCTGCCATTAGCAGCCATGATGTTGGCTAGATTTTCTGCATAGCACAAAACCTAGGCAGTCATGAGATAAATCTCCCTCATTTAACCGGTGAGGCTCCCGTGTCAGATTTGTCAATAAAAATGTGTTATTATCTATCAGGGGTTTTACTTTAACCACTTAGTTCATGAACCATAACTAAGAAGTTCTGCAGCAAGTAAGCAACTTGTTCAAGAAAGGAAGTATTTTATAGAAGAAGGAAGTAAAGGAAATACAAAGAAGAAATGGGGAAGATGTGCATCCCAATTAGTAGATAGCAGAGCTAATTGCATGCACATAGAAGAAACTTAATAGATATGAACACACAAAATTATAAAACAAAGGTAGCTCTAGATCCAGATCTAAAATAACACAAAAGTCTATTAAGAGATCTAAGATTAAAAACAAGAAACACAAGACACCGTGACACAAAGTTCTCCGGAAATCCACTCCTTTGTATTCCTTTGCTCCAAGTTGCTCTCGGGGGTTCAAAGACAAAGTCTAGAACACAAGATCACGCTGCTTCAAATTCCGATTCATCCTTAACCCGGAGGTTCTTCTCCTACTTATAGAATGTAGGAGGGAAAGTACAAATGGAAAACTCAAACCGAATCAAACATAAACAAGTAAAGATGACATTTGCAATCATCCTCAACTATCTTCTCCTTAAGAGACACATGTATCACTTAACTAATAGAATGGTTCCACATGACTTTAAGTAATGGTCAGAAAACCAATAACTTAGAAGTTTTACAATTTCATCCGGAACATAGAAAATAGAAGAAGAAAGAATAGAAGAAGTCATGCCAGCTGTAATGTTTATGTCTTTTTCTTGTTCTGATATTAGATATACTTGTCGAACATGTAATTCAACATCCTTCCATCTGTTTTTAGCCATGCTTCTTTTACGTCCTAAATCTGCAAAGAACCCTTCATTCAACACTTTGATGCACGCTTCCACATCTTCCAAGCTCGGCCCAAACCTTGCAATGTCTGCCTGCAGCGCCACTAGTCTACTGATAGAATTTATCATGAAAGGCTTGGTAGCTTTATCAATTCTCTTTTGTACCATTAGAAGAGAACCTTACAGGGAATTAGGCACCTTAGTTGAGACGATCCGCACATATGAAGTGACATTCCCGTTCACTCTCTCCTCAGTGAAAGAAATGACACTGTCTGGTAAATCTGATGTCCTACTCTCAAGTGCCTGCAACCTCTTCAACAAAACTCTGCAGATTTCCAAACGGAAAGATACTTTAAACTCTAAATTTTGCTTCCCTTCTCGACCGATCCGTCTACAGTACAATCTGCCCGCAATCAATACATCTCCGTGAGCTTGTTGATCTCGCCAAAATACTCGGGTTACTCTCTGAATCGTATTCATACCTTTTATGTTTGCCATCAGTTGCTTTAGTTGATTTGCACCGCATCATTCATAACCTTTAAAGCGGGCCGACATTTCCCAAGTTGTACAGAAGCTTGATTTAATAATCAAATCCTTCCATTCTTCAATAGCCTTTACTTGATTGCTTGCGTCTTCCATTTCCTACATAAGATGATCGCTCACATGCTCGAAATGCGCGTATGGAAGGTTTAGCAACCTTGGCTATGATCTCACATAATTGAGATACTTGCTTCTGCAGCTCTTCTTTCTCCACCTTTTCACTGTCAAGCCTAAGGAATAAAACATCCATCAATGTCTCTGTGTGTTCTTCTTCATCCTTCGGTGGTGGCTTGACCGAGGGGTACTTTAATTATTGTCACATCCTCTCCGCCGTGAGCTCCTCCTCTATCTTTCCTTCTTAGGAATCGATATCTCAAAGAAACTTCTCTTCCGAATCTCCGATGATCGACCTAGAAGTTGCTTTGCAACTTTAGGCCTTCTCTCTTCCGCCTGCATTCTCGGAGTAGGCTGCAAGTCGTGCTCCTCTAAGTTCATCTCCATTCTCGCCACGGAACCAATGCATGGCCAACCATTCCGAGAAGTTACTTCTCGGGGAAAGAGAAGTTGCGTCGTGTGCACTACTATCATCTTCTCGCTTCCGCATCCTCTCCGCGTCGAGAAAGTGCTTTCTGATGTTATGGCTGCCATCTTCTCGAGTCATCCAAGGACAAAGCCCTTTCGAATTCCGCCATCTGCGCAGCTTCAATGTATGCTCTGGAGCAGTATTGAACGAAGTGGTGTGGAGAAGATGAATGTCATTTGGATTCGGTGGAGGCATGGAAGCGTCCTGGCTGCTGCCGTGCAATAGTTGAAGTCTTGAGTACTTTGGAGAAACCGGAGTTAAAGTCATGGTCGTAGAAGTGATCCTCTCCTTGGATCGGGATTTTCTATGCACTTTCAACTCCTCGACTTTCCCGGTGCTTTCTCCTCCGTGCTTTCGCTTGAGGGAATCTCTGCGCTTGAAGTTGCCCGTGACTTGATTCATCAATGCTTCATCAAGGCAATATCCCTTCGTCAAGAACTGGTTTGAAGTATTCACCAACACACTCCCGACCTTTCTTCCATTGTGTTCTGACCTCCTATGTTATTTTGCAAGATGGCTTTATCTCCTCCCATTTGATGGTAAGTGTCAAGTATCACATTCAATTGTCACTGTCAGTTTTACCACAAATCTGACTATCCCAATCCGAAAAAATTTCGTACTTTTAAAATAATGGGTCATTTGTTGTTTTTATTGCCTGAAAGTTCTTGTATTGCGTCAAGATAATCCCAAAGAGCCATATTAGCCCTTTTCGCCAAATACCCAGATGCCCAAAATTGTTTTATTCTCGTCGGATTTGTCTGCGGGAAATTTGTATTTAATTATTTTGAGCCCCGTATGAGGCTATTTGCGCTCCGTTTCAACTCTGTTATGAGCGGATATGTTATTATTCCTATGTACCAGAAGGATTTTAACTTATTTTAAGTTTTGGGCTTTATTTGTAACTTTTGGCAATTTTTCGTGTTTTTGTGGTGTCCCGTTCTGTTTTCTGTAAAATTTCTCTGGAACAACTCCTTCGCCGGGTAAGCCCGATTTTTGGCCTGGAGCAGCTGGAAAACATACACGCACATTTTGCCCGGAGGAAGTCGCATTGGAGGTCGGATCACTTGGGAAAAAGCGAAGTCGTGCACGAAAAAGCCCCTGTGGGGATGGGCGATTTTTGGAAAACAAAGTATTTAAGCTGCGATGGGAAAAATATAAGCCGCGAGTGGGGGGTGGAATTGTATACACCGCCTGGCAGGTACTTTTCCCGTGTTATAAAAGTCACTTAAGGCTGCAGTGGGAAAAATAGAGGCTCGAGCGGTGGGAAATTATTGCCTCGCCTTGCAGGTAAAAATTCCCATGATATAATAAAAGGAAAGTGACTTAAGTGAAATCATGGGATTTTAGTGCACACTTGCGCTGCAGGTAAAGAATCCCATTGTCAAAGTCAAATCACTTAAGTGGATCACGGGATTTTGGTGCTTGCCTGGCAGGGTAAAGAATCCCATTATGGAAAAAATTCTTAAAAATAGAATTTCATGTGCAAAAAAGTGCGCCCCCTTTGGTGATTGATTAAAAAGATTAAATTGATTATTTTTAATAATCTTTCTTCTTAAAAAAGTGCGCCCAAGCTTGAGGAGGTCAAAAGTCAATGAAGGAATAAAAGAAAGGAATTAAATTAATTAAATTTAATTTATTTAGTGGCTGCCCCCTTCCTCTCAAAAAGTGCGCCCCATTTGGGCATTATTTAATGTTTTTTGAAGCATTAAAACATTAAATTAATTTCTATTTTCAGTGGCTATGGTCAAAGCACACTGTGGGGCTTGAGTGAAGTGCTGTGTGAAGGATTAAATTGGATTAATTTAATTTATTGGATGGTTGTCCTTAAACATGCTATTTTTAAAAGAGAAAAGCATGATTTTTAATTAATTAATTGTCTTTAATTGTTAGGGCAATTATTAATTATAGAATTGTGAAGGTTATATAAGCATGGGCAGCCATATAGATGAATTATTTAATTCACAGGTTAAGAATTGCAGCAAGGAGGAAAAGTGCGCCCCCTTTAGAGGAAGGATTTTGCTCAGACAAAGTGCTAACAAAGGCTAAAAGCTTCTAGATTTGGCGCATGCTTTGGAAAAGGTTGATCTTCGTCTGCATAATTGTTTTCACAGGTGTTACAGGAGCTCAGGTGTTGATTGAAAGGATTCATGCTCTCTTTATGTGCAAATTAAACACCAATTTTTGGGGCGTGCGAGGCTTGAAAAGTGCAGATTTTATAATTTAAATTCACTATTCATGCTCCGGTGGCCATTTTTGTCTCAATAAATTGGGAACTCATTACGGTGTGCTTTATAAAAGAAAAGGAGTTTTTATCAATGTCCAATACATTGCAAATATCCTCCGAATCAAGAATTGTCCAGATCTGCACCAAGATATTGAAGAAATCCGGCCAAGTTAGAAGAAAAGAGATTATTCGATAAAAGATTGATAAAGCCATGGCGAAAGGAGATGAAAAAGAGAGCACGATGGATTCATGCATTGCTTCCAAACTTTCAGACATAGGAGACACGGATCTAGGCCCAGAACCTCTTTCTGATTTGATTGATAGATCCAGAGCTGGAAAGACTTCACTCATGCGTGCGGTCAAAAGTAGTGGAATTATTTGAGCTGCAGCTTTCCCGTGTATAGCCCAATTGCCAGAGTTTGTGATGGAGTGTGCTAGATCTTATCATCCTTCATCCAGATCAGTGCGTGATGTTGCGGGAAAGACAATAATTCGTTTGGATGCAGAATTCTTCAATTATTGTCTGAAGATTCCAGTGTGAAAGGTGGTGACTTCTATTAGCATTCAGGATGCTGACAGTAGGTGGGAAAAGCATAGAGCTGATTGTGTGAGCATCATGAATAGCCGGTTCATGAAGAAGCCTAGATCCCCTTCCAAGTTCCCGAGAACTCTTCCACGATCCAATTTGGTGCAGGAGGCGGATGATATCGTCAAATTGCTATGCAGGTTGAATGGTGAAGCGAATGCCTACACTTTCCGGACATGGATGTATGCTTTCATCAGGACCATTGAAATCAACAAGGTTGATTCTATAATCATTTGGTCGAAATTATTAGCAGCAACATCGGTGAGCAAATCATGAACGTGAAGCATACCTTGACTTCAAGATGACTTCATACTTGGTGTATCTTTGCGGCTTCACAGGGTGTCTTTTCCAAGCTGGATAGATGTGGTATTCTTTCCAAGGATCCCATTTTCGAGTGCTACCCACAACTTACTGTACCTGCGTGTGAGAAGGACTTCAAAGTGATCAACGATGACTTCTTCTACGATTTCATCTGCAGGTTAGACAAAGACTTGAAGACTCACAGGGTAAGCAAGGAAGCATGGGAAGCAGTGTCCAAGATTGGCAGTGTATTCATCCAGTTTGCAGATTTCACATACCTCAGGGTTACGAGCTTTTCAGGTGAACCAATAAAGATGCCAAGGTACCCGAGTGATAGATTGATCGCCATGGAGCTGAGTAGGAAACTTGTGGAGTTACACGACCTTCAGTCGAAGCGGCACAAGTCTACGGGCTTCTTCCCACTCACTGTGGGATATTACAGTTGCATAAACATTCACAGAGCTCGAGGATGGAAGCAAATGTTGTCCGAGTATGAGCAAGAATTCTTCCCTGCGCGGCTTAATTTCGATCCATTTGGAATAGCCAGGAAGACAATCTCCCAGGAGTACGCACATGTGCCTTCGTTAGAAGATTTCTGGATGAAGTGCAGAAGTGAGTACGAGGTTAGAAAGAAAGATTTCAGCAGGCTATCGGCAAAGCAAGTATTTGACTTTGGACTAGCGCGGATACCTGCGGATCTTAAAGATGATGGGAACGTGGTACTTGACACTTACCATCAAATGGGAGGAGATAAAGCTATATCACCGGGATAGCAATGGCGGCTGCAGCACAATAGAAGAAAGATCCGGAGCTGTGTTGGTGAGTACTTCGAGCTGGCTGCTAACGAAGGGATACTGCCTTGATGAAGTATTGATGAATCAAATCACGGGCAACTTCGGCGCAGGAGATTCTCTCAAACGAAAGCATGAAGGAGAAAGCAGCAGAAGGTCCGAGAAGTTGAAAGTACACAGAAGATCTCAAGAGAAAGAGAAGACCACTTCTACGACCATAGCTTTGACTCCGACTTCTCCAGTACCTAGAGGATCACCAACTATTGCACCACAGCAGCAGGATGTTTCCATGCCTTCATTGAAACCAGCGACGTTCGTCTTCTCTCCGCAGCCACTTCGTTCAGCACCCGTTCCAGAGGAGATGTTAAAGCTGCAGATGACGGAGTTCGAAAGAGCTTTGTCCTTGGATGTTTCAGAAGATGGCAGCCATGATACTGTGGCACTTTCTGATGGAGAGGATGCAGAGCGGGAGATGGTAGTGCACTCAGCGACTTCTCACTCTCCGAGAAGTAATTTCTCGGAATGGTTAGCTATGCAGTTGGTTCCGGAAGCAAGAGTAGAGATGAACTTAGAGGAACATGACTTGCAGCTACTTCGTGGATCGAGCGGAAGAGACAAGGCCTAAAGTTGCTAAAGCAACTTCTAGGTTGATCATCACGGATTCGGGAGAGAAGTTTGCTTGAGATATTAATTCCGGCGGAAGGAAAGGTAGAAGAGGAGCTCACGGCGAAAGATGTGGCGGTGACCAAAATACCACTCGGTCAAGCTACCACCGAAGGATTGAAGCGAGACACGCAGACGTTCTTTGGATGCTTTGTTCCTTAGGCTTGACAGTGAAAAGGCGGAGAAAGAAGAGCTGCAGAAGCAAATATCTCAATTATGTGAGATCATAGCCAAGGTTGCTAAATCTTCCGTTCACCCCATTTCAGTGCACAGTGAGTGATCATCTTATGCGAGAAATGGAAGATCAAGGCAATCAAGTAAAAGCTATTGGCGAATGGAAGGATCTGATTATTAAATCGAAACTTCGTGCGACTTGGGAAGTGCCACCCGCCTTTAAAGGTTATGAACGATGCAGCAAATCAACTAAAGCAACTGATAGAAAGCATAGAAGGAATGAATACAGTTGCAGAGAGTAACCTGAGTATTTTGGCCGAGATCAACAAGCTGCCGGGAGATGTATTGGTTGCAGAACAAATTGTGCCGGATGGATCAGTCGAGAAGGGGAAGCAGCTAGAGTTTGCAGTATCTTTCCGTTTGGAGATCTGCAGAGTTTTGCTGAAAAGGATGCAGGCGCTTGAGAGTAGAACATCAGATTTGCCGGACAGTATCATTTCTTTCACTGAGGAAAGAGTGGATGGAGGTGTTACTTCATACGTGCGGATTGTTTCTAACGAGGTGCATGATTCCCTGGAAAGTTCTCTTCTGATGGTACAAAAGAGAATTGATAAAGCTACCAAGCCTTTCACGATGAACTCTATCAGTAGGCTGGTGACATTGCAGGCAGACATTGCGAGATTTGGGCCAAGTTTGGAAGAAGTGGAAGCATGCAGCAAAGTGTTGAATGAAGGGTTGCTGCAATTCAGGACAGAAAAGGAAGCAGTGGCTAAAACAGATGGAAGGATGCTGAATTATATGTTCGACAAGTATATCAGATATCAGAACAAGAAGAAGATGTAGATGTTACAGCTGGCATAACTTCTTCTATTCTTTCTTCTTCTACTTTCTATGTTCCCGGATGAAATTGTAAACTTCTAAGTTATTGGTTTTGCAACCATTACTTGAAGTCATGTGGAACCTTTCTATTAGTTAAGTGATACATGTGTCACTTAAGAAGAAGTTAGTTGAGCATGATTGCCAAATGTCATCTTTACTTGTTGTTCATGCTTTAGTTCAGTTTGAGTCTTCTATTTGTACTTTCCCTCCTACATTCTATAAGTAGGAGAAGAACCTCCGGGTTAATCATCGATCAGAATTTGTAAGAAGCAATCTTGTGTTCTAGACTTTGTGTTTGAACCCCTGAGAGCCACTTGTTGCAGAGGAATACAAAGAAGCAGGTTTAGAGAACTTTGTGTCACGGCGTACTGTGTTTCTTGCTTTTAAATCTTAGATCTTTAAAGTAAACTTTGTGTTATTTTAGATCTGGATCTAGAACTGCCTTTGCTTTATAATTCTGTGTGTTCAAATCTATTAAATTTCTTCTATGTGCATGCAATTAGCTCTGCTATCTACTAATTGGGATGCACATCTTCCTTACTTCTTCTCTCGTAATACCTTGACTTTCTTCTTCCATTATTTTTCCTTTCTTAAATAGTACCTTACTTACTTCTGCAGAACTTCTTAGTTATGGTTCATGAATTAAGTGGTTAAAGTAAAACCCCTGATAGATAAAAACACATTTATATTGACAAATCTGACACGGGAGCCTCACCGGTTAAATGAGGGAGATTTATCTCATGACTGCCTAGGTTTGATGCTATGCAGAAAATCTAGCCAACACATTCCCATCATCTTTAAGATCCGCAGGTATTCGCGCTAGTCCAAAGTCGAACACTTGCTTTCTTTGATAGCTCTTGAAATCTCTCTTTCTAACCTCGTACTCATTTTTGCACTTCATCTAGAAACCTTCTAATGAAGGCACATGTGCGTACTCCTGGGAGATTGTCTTCCTGGTTACTCCAAATGGATCGAAGTTCAGTCGTGCAGGGAAGAACTCTTGCTCATACTCGGATAACATTTGCGCCTCCATCCCCGAGCTCTATGAATGCTAATGCAGCTGTAATATCCCACAGTGATTGGGAAGAAGCCCGTAGACTTGTGCCGCTTTGACTGAAGGTCGTGTAACTCCACAAGTTGCCTGCTCAGCTCCATGGCGATCAATCTATCATTCGGATACCTAGGCATCTTTATTGGTTCTCCAGAAAAAGCCCGTAACCCTGAGGTATGTGAAATCTGCAAATTGAATGAATAGATTGCCAATCTTGAACACAGCTTCCCACGCTTCCTTGCTTACCCTGTTGGCCTTCAAGTCTTTGTCTAGCCTGTAGATGAAATCATAGAAGAATTCATCGTTGATCACTTTGAAATCTTTCTCGCACGCAGGTACAGTAAGCTGTGGGTAGCACTCGAAAATGGGGTCCTTAGAAAGAACACCACATCTATCCAGCTTGGAAAAGACGCCTTGTGAAGCTGCAACATACACCAAGTATGAAGTCATCTTGAAGCTGAAAGTACGCTTCACGTTCCGGAGTTGCTCACCAATGTTGTTGCTAATAATTTCCGACCAATTGATTATAGAATCAACCTTGTTGATTTCAATGGTCCTGATGAAAGCATACATCCATGTACGGAAAGTGTAGGCATTCGCTTCGCCATTCATCCTGCATAGCAATTTGACGACATCATCTACCTCCTGCACCAAATTGGACCGTGGAAGAGTTCTCGGGAACTTTGAAGGAGATCTAGGCTTCTTCATGTATCGGCTATTCATTATGCTCACGCAATCAGCTCTATGCTTCTCCCATCTACTGTCGGCATCCTGAATGCTAATGGAAGTCACCACCTTTCGCACTGGAATCTTCAAACAATAATTGATGAACTCTGCGTCCAAACGAATTATTGTCTTTCCCGAAGCATCACGCACTGATCTGGATGAAGGATGGTAAGATCTAGCGCACTCCATAACAAATTCTGGCAACTGGGTTGTACATGGAAAAGCTGCAGCTCGGATAATTCCACTGCTTTTAACCGCACGCATGAGTGAAGTCTTTCCCGCTCTGGATCTATCAATCAAATCGGAAAGAGGTTCCGGGCCTAGATCTGTGTCTCCTATGTCTGCAAGTTTGGAAGCGATGCATGACTCCATCGTGCTTTCTTTTTCATCTCTCTTCGCCATGGCTTTGTCTATCTTCGTCTGAATAATTCTTTTTCTTCTTACTTGGCCGGATTTCTTCAAAATTGGTGCAGATCTGGACAATTCTTCAGATTCGGAGGATATATGCAATGTATTGGACATTGATAAAAGCTCATTTTCCTTTTGTAAAGCACCTGTAATGAATTCCTGCAATTTATTCAGACAAAAATGGCCACCGGAGCATGAATAGTGAATTTTAATTGTAAAAATCTGCACTTTTCAAGCCCGCTGCCCCAAAAATTGGTGTTTAATTTGCACATAAAGAGAGCATGAATCCTTTCAACAACACTTGAGCACCTGTAACACCTATGCAAACAATTATGCAGACAAAGATCAACCTCCTTCAAAGCATGCGCCAAATCTGGAAGTTTTTAGCCTTGTTGCCACCTTGCCTGAGCAAAATCCTTCTTCTAATGGGGCGCACTTTTCCTCTTGGCTGCAATTCTTTACCTGTGAATCAAATAATTCACCCATATGGCTACCCATGCTTATATAACCTTCACAATTCTATAATTAATAATTGCCCTAACAATTAAAGGCAATTAATTAATTAAAAATCATGCTCTTCTCTTTTAAAAATAGCATGTTTAAGGACAGCCATCCAATAAATTAAATTAATCCAATTTAATCCTTCACACATCACTTCACTTAAGCTTCACAGTGTGCTTTGACCATAGCCACTGAAAATAGAAATTAATTTAATGATTTAATGCCTTTAAAATCATTAAATAACTCCCAAATGGGGCGCACTTTTTGAGAGGAAGGGGGCAGCCACTAAATAAATTAAATTTAATGCATTTTAATCCTTTCTTTTATTCCAATTTTGACTTGTTGACTTCCTCCAAGCTTGGGCGCACTTTTTGAAGAATAGATTAATTAAAATAATCACTTTAAGGCTGCCATCATCTCACCAAAGGGGGCACACTTTTTTGCACATATAATTCTATTTTTAAGAATTTTCCACAATGGGATTCTTTACCCTGCAAGGCAGGCACCAAAATCCCATGATCCACTTAAGTGATTTGACTTTGACAATGGGATTATTTACCCTGCAAGGCAGGCACTAAAATCCCATGATTTCACTTAAGTCACTTTCCTTTTATTTTATCATGGGAATTTTTACCTGCAGGCGAGGTAATAAATTCCCACTGCTGCTGACCTCTAACTTTCCCACTTTGCTGCTTAAGTGAATTTTATAACACGGAAAAAGTACCTGCTGGCGGTATAAAATTCCCACCTTGCTGCTTGCTTGTATTTTTCCCATTGCGGCTTAAATCCTTTGTTTTCCAAAAATGCGCCCATCCCATGAGGCTTTTTTTCGTCACGACTTCGCTTTTTCCCGGTGATCCGGACCTCGATGGCGACTTCCTCCGGGCATAATGTGTATATGTTTTCTCAGTGCTCCAGGCCAAAAATCGGGCTTACCGTGAAAGGAATTGTTCTAGAAATTTCACGAGAAAGCGAAGCGGGACAACACAAAAACACGAAAAATTGCCAAAAGTTACAAATAAAGCCCAAAACTTATTCCAAGTTAAAACCCTTACAGTACATAAGAGTAATGACATATTCGATCATAACGAGTTAAAGCAGGCAAATAGCCTCATACGGGGCTCAAAATAATTAAATACAAATTTCCATGAGACAAATCCCGGCGACGAATATAACAACTTTGGGCATCCGGGTATTTGGCGAAAAAAGGCTAATATGGCTCTTTGGGATTATCTTGACCTTAATCTGAAGAACTTTCAGGCAATAAAAACACAAAATGACCCATTATTTTAAAAGTACGAAAAATTTTTCGGATAGGGTAGTCGCAGATTTCAGGGTGAAATCTGGGTGACACCAGTCGGCTCCGTCTGTGGACATCTTTTTCTCTGTCAGAATGACAAAGGGAAAAGATGAGATCCCAGCATCTCTGGTTTCGTATCTTGTCCTTTGGGCACGGGGTCAGGCAAACAAACACAACACAACACAACACAAAACAAGAAAAAACAAGGAAAAACAAACAAAGATTTATTTATGTACATACAGGTTTTACCCTGCTTCTCATGTCAGAACAACTTCAAGTGTTGCCCATTGAAAGGCAATGGCAATTCAACTCCATCTTGATGAGCAAGAATGAAGCTATCCACTCCGGCGATTCTCTTAATCACAAAAGGCCCTTTCCATAGTGAATCGAACTTTCCATGCATGCCTTTTGTTTCTCTTCTTTTGTCCCATAGAAGGACCCAGTCATTGACTTCAAACTTTCTTTCCCTGGCCTTTTTGTCGAAGATGACTTTCACCTTCCTTTGATGCTCTGTCAACCTATCTGCAACTTGAGTTTGTACTTCCCTCAATTCAGTCAGGTACATAATTCTTTTATCAATAGCATCCGTGAAAGTGGAATCCTCCAGGGCCTTAGAAAGTTGCGGGCGGGGCGGTTCCAGGTAAGAGCGGCTCGTGTCTCTCTACCATATAACAACTGAAATGGGGACATGCCTATCGCCCTCTTTGGTGTGATTCTATCGGCCCATAATGCATCAAACAACTTTTTATGCCAAGTCCTTTGATTTTCCGTTACAAGCTTGCACACGATAGTTACCAAGTTTTTATTACTAGATTCAGCTTGACCATTCCCTTGTGGATAGTAGTTTGAGGAATGAACCAATTGTGATCCCATAAGTGTAGCAAATTCCACCACTCCTCGGAAGAAAGATTCGAGCGTTATGCTTCTACAATTTTTTGGCACGCCAAACCTGACAATAATATTTTCTTTTATAAAATTGCACACCTCGGCGGAAGTGGCATTCTTCACAGGAATAACTTCTACCCACTTACTGAAATAATCAGTAGCTATTAGAATGTAATGGTGACCGGCACTGGAAGCCGGGTTAAGCATTCCAATAAAATCCATTCCCCCTTTGTTGGAAAGGTTCTTGATCACAATGGGTTTTAGAGGTAATGCAGGCAATTTCACACGCCCAACAAAATGTTGGCATGCTTGACACTTAGCTACCCAATCTGCAGTATCTTGAAAAAGGGTGGGCCAGTAATACCTTGCTCTGAGGATCTTGTGTGCAGTGACTCGGGCTGAGAAATGACCACCATGCAAGCCATGTCATGAAACTGTTGTAGTAGCTGATCCTGTTGAGCTTTATCGACACATCTGAGAAATACGCCATCAATTCCCCTCTTGTACAAACCATTATCCCAAAGAACAAAATCTTTGGATTTTAGTTTGATGGTTCGTTTCTCTTTTCTGGAAAGTTGATCGGGGCATTCTCCATACGTCAAAAAGTAAGCAATGTTATTGTACCACTCCTCTACCAGATCTATAAAAAGTACTGCAGGCAAATCTCCATCTATCTCATCTTGATCCACTTCTGGCACTGATGTTTTCATCTCCGTCATTAATTCACACAGACCTCTTCCTCGAACCAGCTTTGTTGGTTTAATATCCAGGTCATATTCTTGAACCTTTGTCACCCATGTGCCTCTCAACAATCCTAACTCTTGCTGAGTAAGGATGGATTTAACTGCAGTATCTGGAACCAAAACCACAGTGTGCGAGGAAAGAATATAATACCTGAATGCTTTGCACGCCTTCACCACTGCATATGCGTGCTTTTCCATGGGAGTGTATTTCAACTCATAGGCTTTAAGAGGCGTACTCATGAAAGCAATAGGAGCTTCTGCGTCCTCTTGATTTTTCTGCATCAGTATTGCTGACATGGTGTGTTCAGAGGAATAACAGTAAAGAATAAATTCTTTACTGAAGTCGGGTGAAACCAAGACTGGAGCTTTCGACAGGGCCTCTTTAATTTTCTCGAAAGCTTCCTTCCCTTCGCTGCTCCATTTAAAATCTTGTGTCTTCTTCATCATATTCGAAATATGACGGGTTAGCTCAGCAAAGTCAGGAATGAATCTCCTGAGAAAATTAACTTTTCCAAAGAAAGAGTGAACTCCTTTTTTGGATGTGGGCAAAGGCAATGTCTGAATGGATTTGACACGCTCTGGATCTATCTTTGTTCCTTCTTTGGAAACAATGTGCCCTAGTAGTTTCCCTTCTGTTACAGCACAAAGATGGATTTCTTGGGATTCAAAGAAATACCATGCTTGCGGCCTGTATGAAAACCTCTTCCAAGTTTGAAATGTGTGCGCTTCTATCTTTGGAAAAGGCGTCATCGGATCATCCGAGATACACCACTATTCTTATATCTTTGAGATGAGCAAAGGCTAGATCCATAGCTCTTTGAAATGTAGCACCAGCATTAATCGAGCGAATGGAATTTTACGTATGCGAAGGTTCCCCAAGGTGTGATGAACGCCGTTTTGTATTGATCTTCCTCGGCCACCTTGACTTGATTGTAGCCTGAGAAGCCATCAAGCATGGAAAGCATCTCAGATCCAGTGACCACTGCAGAGTGTGATCCATGATGGGGATGGGGTAGTTATCTTTTAATGAAGCTTGATTAAGGTTGCGGAAATCCACGCACAACCTAATCTCACCGCCACTCTTCTTTCTTACAGGGACTATGTTGGCCAACCATTCGAATGATGTATGGGATAGATAATCTTTGCGTCTAACAACTTCTGGATTTCTGCAAAGATGGTTCCCGAAATGGTAGGGTTGTGCCGCCGACTTCTACTTGAAAGGCTTTTGTTCTGGTTTAAGTGGGATGTAGTGTTGAACTTCCATGCAGGCTGATATGTTTTTAGATCCTGGTAAGACCAGGCAAAAACATCCATATATTTCTTAAGAAGCTCAGTAAAAGCTTCTCTTTCGGCCTCTGAACAACACTTACCCAGATTTACTAATTTGGGATCATTGCCGGCTCCCAAATTTAGTAATTGTGTGTCGGAGGAAGAACCTTCCCCACTTTCTTCATTTTTCTTAAGCATCTGATCATGCTTATCAAACATTTCCTCAAGAGATACCAAGCCTTTGGGAATTTTATTTCCCTTTAGCTGGATAATCTCCTGACTTCCTGAGACGTCCACATCCATTTCTCCGATAGTAGTCTGCCTAGGAGGTGAATTGCTTCCCTCATAGTAGATTTCTTCAAAGTTGTCCTTCTGTTGGAGAAACGCAGCAATCTGCGTGTCATCGTTGAAAACCTGCCATTGTTGGACGTTGTCAGGAACCTTTGGGCGAAAGACCATCTCCACCTTGTAGTCTCCCTGTCTAAAGAATGCGGGAGGCTGATCCGGATTCAACAAGGCTGCAGTCACTGCAAGTGAATCAGCTCTTGAATTTTGTTCTCTCGGAATGTAAGATACCGAGAAAGCTGAAAAATCCAGGATAGCAGAGTAGACCCGATCTCTATAGTGCCGCAGTTTGTCTTTTTTGACTTGGTAGAGGCCTCTTATCTGCTTCACATCAGCTCAGCATCTCCCTTTGCGTGTAATAATTTGATTCCCATTGTTCTTGCCTGCTCCATGCCTAACAACAACGCTTCATACTCAGTTGTATTGTTAGTATTTTCGAACATCAATTTGAAGGAGTGTGCATGCACCTTCCCTTCAGGAGAGATAAGAACAATGCCTGCGCCGATCCAAATGAACAGCAGCTGCCATCAAATTCCAGAGTCCAAATCTTGTTGTTAAGTTGATGCGGTTCTTGAATCACCGGTTGAACATCTTCTTTATCCATTTCTAGATAATAGACTCCGTGATCCGATTCCTGAAACAAGATCTGAGATCTAGGATCCTCAGACTTTGATACTGTGTACTTAGATTTCTTCTCAGGTTCCAGCTTCTGATTTACTCCTTTGATTGGTATGTGCGCACAAGACCAATCCATCTTGACTTCTCCACCCAGCTCTTTGCAGAAATTTCTACTCAACAGCATGCCATAAGAGACTGGAATGTCTGCTACCAGGATAGTCATTTTCAGTCTTTTATCTGGAAAAGAAGCAAGTACTGCCTGCTGCATCTTTGATTTGCCCCACAAGAGGGACTTGCCTTTCCATTGAATAACATCTTCCGATGGTTTTTGTCAATGTGAGACCCAAGGCATCAACAACTTTGGCAGGCATGACATTATCAGAAGCTCCAGAATCCAAAATGCAATTGCTCAATTTATGTCCGTTGATGAGCAAAGATACATAGAATGGCTCGATCCTTTCTGATGTAGCAGGAGAAGAGGTAGAAGGAGAAGAACTTGCCGCCGCATTATTTGAAGGAGTATTCTTTGGATTTGACAAGATACCCCGTGAAGTATTATTTGTTGGGTTGGGACCATTACTTTGCACATATTTGACCAATCTATTCAGCTGATCAGGAAATGCTCTCAAATACTCAGCTTCTGACATTTGGACCTTGTTCCTCTTGATGTGATCAATTATGTCGAAAGCTTGACTTGCTTCAGCAGGATGTGCGTTGGCTCTTTGCTGCGAATTGAAAGAATTTGAATATTTATCCTTAGGCGCTAATGAAGAAGGAAGAGTGCTACCTCTTTTCAAGATAGTAACATCCGGGCCAGGATCTTCTCTTTCTCTTCGACCACTTGTGGATGCTTCGGCATTTTGGCGCGTCTGAGACCTTGTAAACACCGCAAAAGTGTGACCATCAGAATCTTCAAAAGATTCATAATAGCCATCGTCAGATTCGTAGTCCAGGTAACCAATATTGGAGTCGCCAGCGGGATCTATAAAGTCTTCATCATCGAATGATTCATCAATGCCGAGATCCTCTTCATTAGTTTCCAAGTTATTCCTTGGAGCAACTTCTATTGCCAACCGTTGTGGTGCAGCAGCAAGTCTGTTTCGGTTTTGATTTTGATTTTGACCATTAAAGGTCCGGGTAGGAGCTATTCTTGAGGGGGTTGCATTCCCTGCTTGAGAGATCTGCTTCTTGATCTGCAACATGTCATTAGCCAATTTCTGCAACAAAGGATCTGAAGTACTAGAAGAAGCACCATCACCTTTGTGAGATGGTTGTTTGAGTTTTCCAGCCATGATCAAGTCATCCTCAACCTCCACGGCAACATTTTGTGCTTCAAGTAGATTTACAGGTCTTGCCCTTCTTAGCTGATATCCAACTTCGGGCAATAGAGCGTTTATAAAAAACGTCTTTTGATTTTCGTCACTCAATAGGCGAAGTGGGGATTTTATATAAAATCCTTTGGAACCTTGCAATAAAGTCCCGCATGTTCTCGCTTGGCTCTTTCTTCAACTGCGTCAGTTGGGTGATCAACGTGCTAGCGTCCTCTGCGGGCTTGAATCTTTTCAGAAATTGCTCACGCATAGTCGCCCAGTTGGTTATGGTGCCAGGAGCTAGCCGATAGAACCATTCTCCAGCCAAGTCGTGTAGAGTCTCAATGAAGAGCTGACTGAGACATCTTCATGCTCTACTGCAAGCACACCACAAGATATGAAGAAGGCCGCCAAATGATCATCCGGGTTTTGCTTTCCATCTCCAAAGAATTTTGGAAAATTCTTTACGGATCCCTTTGGCGGCTTCGTGCATGGGTGGAGCCAAGTTCGAGGTCAGTGCTCCCCATGGAACAGGTACAATCTGGTGCCCCATGTTGACTTGAGCACGTCTCCTCCTTGTGTAGACTTGATAGACTTGATGGATAATTCCAGCCGCCGGATTATGCTGAATACGATCCGGATCTGGATGGATGTGCACTCTCCTTCCTGGTGAGAGACTAGATCTGCGGCTTCTAACTTGAGGAGGATGATTGAAATTGAATTGCTCCTGCAGTCGGAAGAAATGATCAGTCCTTCCTTGCGCCTTCACGGATCGGGTGAATGGACGTTCAACCAGGTTGAGATTTGTGTGGAAAACACTCTGATCTTCAATAGATAAGCTTTGATCTGCAAAGATAGTTGTTTCCCAGTAGTCGCCAAAAACTGTTGGCTAGATTTTCTGCATAGCATCAAAACCTAGGCAGTCATGAGATAAATCTCCCTCATTTAACCGGTGAGGCTCCCGTGTCAGATTTGTCAATAAAAATGTGTTATTATCTATCAGGGGTTTTACTTTAACCACTTAGTTCATGAACCATAACTAAGAGTTACTGCAAAGTAAGCATTTGTTCGAAAGGAAGTATTTTATAGAAGAAGAAGTAAAGGAAATACGAGAGAAGAAATGGGAAGATGTGCATCCCATTAGTAGATAGCAGAGCTAATTGCATGCACATAGAAGAAACTTAATAGATATGAACACACAGAATTATAAAACAAAGGCAGCTCTAGATCCAGATCTAAAATAACACAAAGTTTATTAAGAGATCTAAGATTAAAAGCAAGAAACACAATACACCGTGACACAAAGTTCTCCGGAAACCTGCTCCTTTGTATTCCTTTGCTCCAAGTTGCTCTCAGGGGTTCAGCACAAAGTCTAGAACACAAGATTGCTGCTTACAAATTCTGATCGATCATTAACCGGAGGTTCTTCTCCTACTTATAGAATGTAGGAGGGAAAGTACAAATGGAAAACTCAAACTGAACTAAAACATAAACAAAGTAAAGATGACATTTGGCAATCATCCTCAACTATCTTCTCCTTAAGTGACACATGTATCACTTAACTAATAGAATGGTTCCACATGACTTTAAGTAATGGTTGCAAAACCAATAACTTAGAAGTTTTACAATTTCATCCAGGAACATAGAAAATAGAAGAAGAAAGAATAGAAGAAGTCATGTCAGTTGTAATGTTTATGTCTTTTTCTTGTTCTGATATCGGATATACTTGTCGAACATGTAATTCAACATCCTTCCATCTGTTTTAGCCACTGCTTCTTTCTCTGTCTGAATTACTGACAACCCTTCATTCAACACTTTGATGCACACTTCCACATCTTCCAAGCTCGGCCCAAACCTCATGATATGCTGCGGCGCCACCGATCTACTTGATAGAATTCATCGTGAAAGGCTTGGTAGCTTTATCAATTCTCTTTTGTATCATCAGAAGAGATCCTTCCAGGGAATTAGGCACCTTAGTTGAGACGATCCGCACGTATGAAGTAACATTCCCGTCCACTCTCTCCTCAGTGAAAGAAATGACACTGTCTGGTAAATCTGATGTCCTACTCTCAAGTGCCTGCATCCTCTTCAGCAAAACTCTACAGATTTCCAAGCGGAAAGATCTGCAAACTCTAGTTGCTTCCCCTTCTCGGTGATCCATCCAGTACAATCATTCCTGATCAATACATCTCCGTGACTTGTTGATCTCGGCCAAAATACTCAGGTTACTCTCTGCAACTGTATTCATGCCTTCTATGTTTGCCATCAATTGCTTCAGTTGATTTGCTGCATCATCCATAACCTTTAGGCGGGCTGGCACTTCTCCAAGTTGTACAAAAGCTTGACGAATAATCAAATCCTTCCATTCGTCAATAGCCTTTACTTGATTGCTTGCGTCCTCCATTTCCTGCAT
This sequence comes from Taxus wallichiana var. yunnanensis, assembly GCA_018340775.1. Taxonomy (NCBI): domain Eukaryota; kingdom Viridiplantae; phylum Streptophyta; class Pinopsida; order Cupressales; family Taxaceae; genus Taxus; species Taxus wallichiana. Next base: position 327,661,529 of record CM031235.1, on the reverse strand, counting down.
AAGATGATCACTCACCTGCTCTGAAATGGGCTGAATGGAAGGTTTAGCAACCTTGGCTATGATCTCACATAATTGAGATACTTGCTTCTGCAGCTCTTCTTTCTCCGCCTTTTCAACTTGTCGAGCCTAAGGAATAAAGCATCCATCGATATCTGCGTGTCTGCTTGATCCTTCGGTGGTGGCTTGACCAGAGGGTACTTTAGTTCTTGTCACATCTCTGTGTGTGAGCTCCTCTATCTTTCCTTCTACGCGGAATTGATATCTCAGCAAACTTCTCTCCCGAATCCTCGATGATCAACCTAGAAGTTGCTTTGGCAACTTTAGGCCTTCTGTCTCTTCCGCCCAGATTACGGGTAGGCTAGTGAGTCGTGCTCCTCTAAGTTCATCTCCATTCTCGCTTCTGGAACCAACTGCGAAGCCAACCATTCCGAGAAGTTACTTCTCGGAGAATGAGAAGTGAAGTCGCTGAGTGTACTACCATCTTCCGCTCTGCATCCTCTCCGTCAGAAAGTGCCACAGTGTTATGGCTGCCATCTTCTGAGTCATCCAAGGACAAAGCCCTTTCGAATTCCGCCATCTGCGGCTTGACGTATCCTCTGGAGCAGGGATTTGAATGAGCAAGTGGCTGAGGGGAGAAGATGAATGTCGCTGGATTCAGTGGAGGCATGGAAGCGTCCTGCTGCTGCGGTGCGATAGTTGGTGAAGTACTGGGTACTGGAGAAACCGGAGTTAAAGTCATGGTCGTAGAAGTGATCCTCTCCTTGGATTGAGATCTTCTATGCACTTTTAACTTCTCGACTTTCCTGCTGCTTTCTCCTCCGTGCTTTCGCTTGAGGGAATCTCCTGCGCCGAAGTTGCCCGTGACTTGATTCATCAATGCTTCATCAAGGCAATATCCCTTCGTCGTGACTTGGTTTGAAGTATTCACCAACACATGACTCGACCTTTCTTGATTGTGTTGCGACCTCCTATGTTATTACTGCGGTATGGCTTTATCTCCTCCCATTTGATGGTAAGTGTCAAGTACCACATTCCCATCATCTTTAAGATCCATGAGTATCCGCGCTAGTCAAAGTCGAACACTTGCTTTCTTGATAGCTTTGCTGAAATCTCTCTTTCTAACCTCGTACTCACTTTTGCACTTCATCCAAAATCTTCTAATGAAGGCACATGTGCGTACTCTGGGAGATTGTCTTCTGGCTACTCCCGAATGGATCGAAGTTCAGCCGTGCGGGAAGAACTCTTGCTCATACTCGGATAACATTTGCGCCTCCATCCCCTCGAGCTCTATGAATGCTAATGCAATGTAATATCCACAGTGATTGGGAAGAAGCCCGTAGACTTGTGCGCTTTGGTGAAGGTCGTGTAACTCCACAAGTTGCTGCTTTCGGCTCCATGGCGATCAATCTATCATTCGGATACACAGGCATCTTTATTGGTTCTCGAGAAAAGCCCGTAACCACGAGGTATGTGAAATCTGCAAATTGAATGAATAGACTTGCCGATCTTGGACACGACTTCCCACTTCCTTGCTTACTTACCTGTTGGCCTTGAAGTCTTTGTCTAGCTGCGAGATGAAATCGTAGAAGAAGTCATCGTTGATCACTTTGAAGTCTTTCTCGCATGCAGGTGCAATGAAAGTGCGGGTAGCACTCGAAAATGGGGTCCTTAGAAAGAACACCACATCTATCCAGCTTGGAAAAGACGCCTTGTGAAGCTGCAGCATACACCAAGTATGAAGTCATCTTGAAGTGAAAGTACGCTTCACGTTCCGGAGTTGCTCACCGATGTTGTTCTTAATAATTTCCGACCCGATTGATTATAGAATCAACCTTGTTGATTTCAATGGTCTGATGAAAGCATACATCCATGTACGGAAAGTGTAGGCATTCGCTTCGCCATTCATCCTGCATAGCAATTTGACGACATCATCTACCTCCTGCACCAAATTGGACCGTGGAAGAGTTCTCGGGAACTTTGAAGGAGATCTAGGCTTCTTCATGTATCGGCTATTCATTATGCTCACGCAATCAGCTCTATGCTTCTCCCATCTATTGTCAGCATCCTGAATGCTAATGGAAGTCACCACCTTTCGCACTGGAATCTTCAAACAATAATTGATGAACTCTGCGTCCAAATGAATTATTGTCTTTCCCGAAGCATCATGCACTGATCTGGATGAAGGATGGTAAGATCTAGCGCACTCCATAACAAATTATGGCAACTGGGCTATACATGGAAAAGCTGCAGCTCGGATAATTCCACTTGTTTTAACCGCATGCATGAGTGAAGTCTTTCCCGCTCTGGATCTATCAATCAAATCGGAAAGAGGTTCGGGCCTAGATCTGTGTCTCCTATGTCTGCAAGTTTGGAAGCGATGCATGACTCCATCGTGCTTTCTTTTTCATCTCTCTTCGCCATGGCTTTGTCTATCTTTGTCTGAATAATTCTTTTTCTTCTTACTTGGCGGATTTCTTCAAAATTGGTGCAGATCTGGACAATTCTTCAGATTCGGAGGATATATGCAATGTATTGGACATTGATAAAAGCTCATTTTCCTTTGTAAAGCACCTATAATGAATTCTGCAATTTATTCAGACAAAAATGGCCACCGGAGCATGAATAGTGAATTTTAATTGTAAAAATCTGCACTTTTCAAGCCTGTTGCCCCAAAAATTGGTGTTTAATTTGCACATAAAGAGAGCATGAATCCTTTCAAACACACGAGCACACTGTAACACCTATGCAAACAATTATGCGAGACAAAGATCAACCTCCTTCAAAGCATGCGCCAAATCTGAAGCTTTTAGCCTTGTTGCCACCTTGCACTGAGCAAAATCCTTCTTGAATGGGGCACACTTTTCCTCTTGGCTGCAATTCTTTACCTGTGAATCAAATAATTCACCCATATGGCTGCCCATGCTTATATAACCTTCACAATTCTATAATTAATAATTGCCCTAACAATTAAAGGCAATTAATTAATTAAAAATCATGCTCTTCTCTTTTAAAAATAGCATGTTTAAGGACAGCCATCCAATAAATTAAATTAATCCAATTTAATCCTTCACACATCACTTCACTTAAGCTTCACAGTGTGCCTTGACCATAGCCACTGAAAATAGAAATTAATTTAATGATTTAATGCCTTTAAAATCATTAAATAACTCCCAAATAGAGGCGCACTTTTTTGAGAGGAGGGGGCAGCCACTAAATAAATTAAATTTAATGCATTTAATCCATTTCTTTTATTCCCCTTTTGACTTGTTGACTTCCTCCAAGCTTGGGCGCACTTTTTAGAAGAATAGATTAATTAAAATAATCACTTAAAGGCTGCCATCATCTCACCAAAGGGGCACTTTTTTGCACATATAATTCTATTTTTAAGAATTTTCCACAATGGGATTCTTTACCTGTGCAGGCGGGCACCAAAATCCATGATCCACTTAAGTGATTTGACTTTGACAATGGGATTATTTACCTGCTGCAGGCGAGGCACTAAAATCCCATGATTTCACTTAAGTCACTTTCCTTTTATTTTATCATGGGAATTTTTACCCTGCCAGGCGGGTAATAAATTCCCACACTTGCTGCGACCTCTAACTTTTCCCATTTACGACTTAAGTGAATTTTATAACACGGGAAAAAGTATCCTGCTAGGCAGGTATAAAATTCCCACCTTGCCTGCTGCTTGTATTTTTCCCATTGCAGCTTAAATCCTTTGTTTTCCAAAAATGCGCCCAACCCCGCAAGGGCTTTTCCGTCTGCGACTTCGCTTTTTCCGGTGATCCGGACCTCGATGGCGACTTCCTCGGGCATAATGTGCGTATATGTTTTCCAGCTGCTCTCAGGCCAAAAATCGGGCTTACCCGGCAAAGGAATTGTTCTAGAGAAATTTCACAGAAAACGAAAACGGGACAACACAAAAACACGAAAAATTGCCAAAAGTTACAAATAAAGCCCAAAACTTATTCCAAGTTAAAACCCTTATGGTACATAAGAGTAATGACATATTCGATCATAACAGAGTTAAAACGGGCACAAATAGCCTCATACGGGGCTCAAAATAATTAAATACAAATTTTTCCCATGACAAATCCCGACGCGAGAATATAACAATTTTGGGCATCTGGGTATTTGGCGAAAAAAGAATATGGCTCTTTGGGATTATCTTGACGCCTTGTCTACAAGAACTTTCAAGCAATAAAAACACAAACGACCCATTATTTTAAAAGTACGAAAAAAATTCGGATAGGGTAGTCACAGATTTCAGGGTGAAATCTGGGTGACTGTCAAAAGGATTCTTGCAAGGTCTCCTACATCAGTTCTAGGTCTGATTTGACTTCATAAAATCTATATATCATGTTGAGTGGAGAAATTATATTTTATTGGCTAATTGGTTTGAGTTCCATGATGCCCTAGTCACATTTTCCCATAAATAATTCAGATTTGTAGTTATTGAATTGTTATATATTTATTTCAATGGCATTTGGGGTTTGGATTTGCTAAAAATCCATGTGGGGGTCAATAGTGTCCATTTGGGAACATTACAATGGTATCATAGCATTCAATCCTCCCAGCCTGTGAGGAAAAGAATAAAAAATCAGATGTGAATGCAATCAGCAAAAAGCCATTTAGTCTATCAAAGAAGCACCCCAAAGAAAACAATGGATGAGCATGAGAGAGAAAGGCCTCCCAATGATACTCTCAATATATGAATGAAGTCTTCACTAGAAGTCAGAGAGAGCTGCAGAAAACTATGAGGGAAAATCAAAGAGAAATGCATGATGCATTTACTAGCTCTATTCGAGAATTGGCCAAGGTTCTACAAGGGAACAATGCATCTATCAACCAAGGGCCAACCAACAATGGAGAAGGAAGCTCTACGGGACCAATTAAGACTTCTTCTAAGCCTACACATCAAACTTTTAGAGCTAAGTTTCTCCAAAGAGAGGAACCAATTGAAGAGGAAGCACAAAATGATGTTGATGATGTGGAAGCATGGGGTGATGAGTATGTACAACTTAGTTTCAGTAAGAGAAATGCTATCCTTTAGAGACTTTTGCCAGGTGAAGAATAGCAAAATTGCAGGGAGAAGTAGGAGAGTTCACCAAGAGTCACCAAGGAGAGACATTCAACAAAGGTTGGGTAAGGTAACTCTTCCTTCATTTGATGGTACAAATAAGTGTTCTACTAGGGCTTGGTTACAAAAATTAGATACATATCTCTCTTTGAACCCTATGTATGAAGAAGAGGCACTTAAGTTTGCAACCTTGCATTTGGATGGAGTTGCACATGAGTGGTGGTACCATGGCATCATCACCCAAGGGCATGGCTCTATCACCACCCTTGAAGAATTCAACACATGTTTGAAAAGATTTGACATGATGGATCCGGATTTGCATTTCAGGGAGCCAGTCAACTCAAGCAAGAAGGAACACTAGATAAGTATATTTCTGATTTTTAAATAATTGCAATAATGGTACCTGATATTAGTGAAAAAAGACTTGTTTTATTATTTGTTGAAGGGTTTGGGGAACCATTATGTAATATCCTTCCTAGTCGAAGACCCTTAGCCTATTTTGTCTACCCGACAGCTAAGGAATAAAAATACGGATAACTTAAGTTCTAATATTTTATTATAAAGTGCAAAGTAAAAATAAAATAAAAACATTAGATGCACTTATAATAATTTATTAATGACCTAAAAATAGAAAAATGCAACACAGTGAAAGCACTTGAGCCAAATTGTTTATTTCTAAGAAAATGCGATTTGCACTAGGGAGTAAAAATAAATAAGAAAAAGGCAAAAGCATATGGGCCAAAGTTATCCACTCTAGGAAAATGCAACTTGCATGAGGAAGGAAAGTGGAGGGAAAAGAGGCATTTAATGCAAAGAAAGGTGATTGGTTTCATGAGTGGCTATTTTGGGTCACAAACTCTATTTAGGCAAGTTGACTTGCCTTTGTAGAAAGAATTGATCTTCTAAATTTTGATTTTTATCTAAGCTTTTAGCTTTGTCTGAATTATTTCTAAGGACGGAAACACTTAGAAGTACTCTCTTGCAGATGAAAACCCTAGGAGTATGTGAGGAATCTCTACACAAGGGATTCCATTGTGCTTGCAAATATTTTCAGTTTATTTCAGCAGTGAATAAGGAAGATTTGCAGAAGGGTTTGTGGGGAAGATTGCAGCAGTGGTTTTTCTTATTTATCCTAGGTGGAGCGACCCACTTCTTAGCAAATCTGAGTGGTTTTGGAGGTATTTCAGATCTGATCTGTATGGTTATATCTTAAGCTGATTTTTATGAATCAAAGTAACTTGTTTTCAGAAATTTTGAGGGATTAAAAGTGTCATTTTCAGTCATAATTAACTGCAGATTTCTGAGAAGTATTTCAGCTTATTTTGCCTCTTAAAATCTGAATTTTATTATATGTATGGGCTGTTAAAAATCAAGGAATCAGTTTAGAGTGGACATATATAAATTTTATTGCTGATTTGTTTGGGTTCTTCATTTAACCCTAGTCGCATTTTTAAGCATAATTCAGATCTGCCTTAATAATATTTGCTATAACTTCTATAAATCTGTTTTTGGTGAGTTGGGTTTGCCTAAAATCCAACTTGGGGTCAAAGTGTCCCATTTGGGGACATTAAGCATTAAAAGGCCTTGTTAAAGCTTTTAATCCTCCATCTCTTCAAAGTTCCATTAAGAAGTCATTAGACTTAGAGAGTTCAATTCCAAAAGGGAGAAATCTACAATTTGGGCGTGAAGGAACAAAGTGTCTTTGGGGCAGCAAAAGAGCACAATTGAGCAGCCAATAACAGCCCCAAATGATAAGCAAGGAGCAATAGTTAGTGGGCAGCAAAGTAGAGCACAAGAATGGGAGAAAAACAAGTCTGAAATTGAAGCAAAGAATGAGCTAAGGAGGAAGAAATTATGCTTTGATTGTAAGGAACCATGGACACCCAACCATCGTTGCAAAGGTAAGGGATCTATTCATTATATTGAAGTTGTTTATGATGATGATGAGGATGAAGGTAATGTTGATCCAAAAGATCAAGCAAAAGGAGATGAGGTGGTTGTCACAGGTGCTACTTTAGCTACACTAACAATATTGCCTAGTTTCTATGCATTCCTTGTGAAAGGTGATTTTCTTGGGCAAAATATTACCATATTGATTGATAGTGGAGCAACATATAACTTCATTGATGAATATTTGGTTGCCAAATTGGGTTTGCAAGAAGAAAAATTTCAAGGCTTCAATGTGATTATGGCGGATGGACATTCAAACACATGCACCAAAAAGATTCCTCAACTCCAAGTCACCATGGAGGTCATGAGGTAAGTGATGAGTTCTATGTAGTGGGCATTGATGGTTTTGATTTAGTACTTGGTGTACAATGGCTTCAATCCATAAGAGAATTCAATCAAAACTACCAAACCATGGAGCTGAAATTCAAAGTGCAAGACAAGGAAATTGTTTTGCAAGGCATGAGGAAGGGAGTTCCTCAAAGCATGGCAGCCAAGAGCATGATTGGAGTAATCAAAGAAGGGCAGATTGCACAATATGTGAGTGATGAAGAAAGGATCATAACATTGCAGCAGTTGGTTGGTGAAGAAATTCAGCCTTTTGTGGACCATGGTGACTTCATAAGGTATGATACTAGCAAAATAATGTCCTAAATTCTGCATTTTCAGATTTTCTTTGAGAAGAGATGATCTAGATGATAAAATATGCAATTTGCATTATGTAATGCCTTGGATACAACCATGTGTATATGAGCATCTTGTGAATGACAAGTGGTGGCAAGTTTTAGCTCATCTAACAGGTATAGGTGCCAGGATCTTGAAACATTTCAGCATGTTTTGTCTATTGTGCATGGCACTTAGACAAAAGAGTTCAAAATTGCTTGAGGGCAAGCAATCTTGGGAAGGGAGGACTGAAATGTCCCACTTCCTAGGATAGTCATGACGAAGACCCTTAGCCTATTTTGTCTTCCCGACGGCTAAGGAAAATTTTAAAAGGGAGACTTAAGTTATAATATTTTATTATAAAGTGCAACAATAAATAAAACATTATAAAAACACTTATAACAAATTATTATAGACTTAATTATAAATTAAAGATAGAAAAAGTAAACAAAAGGGTAAAAGCACTTAACAAAAATGTTTTATCCATGGAAAAGTGCGACTTGCACTAGGAGGCAAAAGTAAATGGGAAAAAAGGAAAAAAACATTTAGAAAGAATAAAATACCCAAGGAAAAATGTGACTTGCCTAGAGAGGAAAAGTTGGTGATGAAAAGCATTTAATGTGAGAGAAAATCTGATTGGTTGTCAAAAGTGGCAATATGGGTCACAAGTTCTATATAAGCAAGTGAACTTGCTTGAAGGAGCATCTCATTTCTATTTTACAAATCTGATTTTGTATGCTAAGCCTAGTGCTTGCTTCAAAATTTCTCTAAGGACAAAACCCTTAGAGTTTCCTTCTTGAGGACGAAAACCCTTAGAATTGCCTTCTTGAGGATGAAAACCCTCTTGAGGTTGAGGAGAAGAATGAAACCTCTTCTTCTTGTTTCTTTTTCCAGCAGTGTTTCAGAGTGTTTGAGCTGATTTTCAGAAGGGTTTGGAGAGGGAAAGGTGTGGCTGAGTTTTCCTTTTATACCCAGCTGGAGCGACCCACTTGGAGGCTTGTTTGAGGGTGTTGGAGATGAATAAAAGTCAGATCTGGTTGCTGCTATCTATTCTGATTTTTAGCCAGCTGTAACATCATTTTTAGAGTGGTTTTTGGTTCCTAAAATTGTCATTTCCAGCTAGTTCTGAAGACCAGTGTTTGCAGCATTAAAAATAAATAAAACCAGCCTTGTTTGGAGCTTATAACTGGTACTTTCATTCTGCAATTACTCCTAAATTCATCCTATTAATTTCTGATATAAAAATCTGAGTTTTGCTACTTCTTTGGAGAGTTTCTATTTTCCTAGCAAGTCGCCATTTCTGGGTAATTATTTTCAGTTGTCAAAAGGATTCTTGCAAGGTCTCCTACATCAGTTCTAGGTCTGATTTGACTTCATAAAATCTGTATATCATATTGGAGTGGAGAAATTATATTTTATTGGCTAATTGGTTTGAGTTTCATGATGCCCTAGACGCATTTTCCCATAAATAATTCAGATATGCAGTTATTGAATTGTTGTATATTTATTTCAATGGCATTTGGGGTTTGGATTTGCTAAAAATCCAAGTGGGGGTCAATAGTGTCCATTTGGGGACATTACAATTGTAATAAAAACTAAACAAACCTTCTATCACTATCCGGGATATAATGGAGGAAATATGGATGCTAATCGAATCGTTCAACGAGGTGGTAATTCAACACACCTATAGGGAAGCCAATAATGTTGTTGACTGGCTTGCTAACTTAGGTGTCAAGGAATCATTATCTATTTGACGAGCCGCATAAATGATGTGCCAACTCAACTACAAAATATTATCAATAATGAAAAAGCTATTTGTTATGAACAGTACGTCTTTGAGTAATAGCTCCCAGTGCGAACAATTATGCAAAGATAGGGGTACTAGCATTTTTGGAAAAAGGTTGTATTTCGCATGCATCTAAGGCCTTGTCGCAAAAACTTCTTCATTGTTGTAATATCCCTTTTGGGATAATATTTAAATCTGCAAATTAATTAACCAAATTGTTGGCTAGATTTTCTGCATAAGCACAAAACCTAGGCAAATCATGAGATAAATCTCCTCATTTACCGGTGAGGCTCCCATGTTAAATTTGTCAATTAAAGTATATGCTAATATCTAAATGGGTTTTACTTTAACTACTCACCATGAACCATAATTGAATGGTTCTCAAGCAAAGTAAGTGTTAGATGTTTAAAACAAAAGAAATATTTATAGAAGAGAGGAAAGAGAATTATATAAAACACAGAGAAGAAATGGAGAAGATGTGCATCCTAATCAATAGATAATAGCAGAGTTGATTGACGCACATAGAAGAAACCAATAGATATAAACACGAATTATAAGCAAAGGTAGCTCTAGATCTAGATCTGAAATAACACAAAGTTTATTAAAAGATCTAAGATGAAAAGCAAGGAACACAATACACTGTGACACAAAGTTCTTCGGAAATCTGCTCTCTGTATATTCCTTTGCTTCAAGTGGCTCTCAAGGGTTTCAAAGACAAAGTGTGGAACACAAGGTTCACGCTACAAATTCGATCTTTAACCCGAAGGTTCTTCCTCTACTTATAGAATGTAGAGGGGCAATTACAAGTCGGAAGCTTTTAGTTAACTGCACATGTGGAAGTCGGAAAAGAAACAACCGCAATCTCTCTCCCGGAATTCCTCTTTGCATGACATGTATGATTTGCAGAACTGAAAATAGAACCTTCTATTTTGCACGTCTCGCCACCTATCTCCAAGTAGTTGACTTCTTCAAGTAATGGCTTTTAAACCAATCACTTAAGTTGTATAATTTAATTGATCACTCAATTACTTTGTCGAAGGAAGTAGAAGGAAGAGAAAAGTTGCAGTCTTTGTCCTTTTTCATGTCTCGCATACAGCTGATTCTTTTGCCTTTGATTCTCACCAAACCGGATCTCGGGAGTAAGCTAGATCTCGAAACAAGTTGATCTGGAAGCGAGTGGATTTGGAAGCAATTGAATCTAAAAACAACAAGCTGGAATTGGAAACGACTGGATCTGGAAACAAGCTGGATCTAGAAGCGAGCTGGATTTGGAAGCAGCAGAATTTTGCCTTTGCCTTGTCTTCTCTTTTATCCTTGAAGCTTTTGCAGTTCTTCTCCTATACATGCATCAGTGCAATGTCTACCGTAAATAACTCATCATTTTTATTTTTAATTGCATATGAGCAATTAAAAATTTTGGAAAGCACTCCGGGTGAATGCAACTTCAATGAAGGCTTCAACTGAAGATTGGAAGCACATGCACAAGATCCTGGAAGAAATTTTCCACGCACTGACTTCTACACGGGCTGCATCAAAAACAAGAGGATGAAGCCTTTGTGCTGAAGCTTTTGCAATTATGAGATCTGGATCTAGATCTGGGCCTATTGACTTCAAAGAAATCTAGAAGCTACGCATGATTCCGCTGAGCTTTCTCTTTCATCCCGCTTTGCCATGGCTTTGTCTATCTTTGTCTGAACAATTCTTTTTCTTCTTATTTGGCCGGATTTCTTCAAAACTGGTGCAGATCTGGATAATTCTTCAGATTCGGAGGATATATTCAATGTATTGGACATTGATTAAAGCTCATTTTCTTTTGTAAAGCACCTGTAATGAATTCCTGCAAGTAATTCAGACAAAGATGGCAACCGGAACATGAACAGTGAATTTTAATCATAAAAATCTGCACTATTCAAGCCTGCTGCCCCAAAAATTGATGTTTTATTTGCATGCAAAGTGAGCATGAATTTTTCCAACTTCACCTGAGCACCTGTATCACTTATGCAAACAATTATGCAAACACAAATCAACCTCCTTCAATGCATGCGCCAAAATTGGAAGCTTTTAACATTAAATCCACCTTCTTCTGAGCAAAAATCCTCTCCAAATGGGGCGCACTTTTCCTCTGGGCTGCACTTCTTTACCTGTGAATTAATTAATTCATCCTTATGGCAGCCCATGCTTATATAACCCTCATAATTCTATAATTAATAATTGCCCTTCCTATTCCTGGCAATTAATTAATTAAAAATCATGCTTTTCTCTTTAATTGGTGTGCTAAAATTGCATGTTTAAGGACAGCCATCCAATAAATTAAATTTAATCAATTTAATCATCCACTCTTCACTCCACTTAAGCTTCACAGTGTGCTTTAACCTTAGCCACTGAAAATAGGAATTAATATAATCATTTAATACTTTAAAAAGTATTATTTCCTTCTCAAAAGGGGCTGCATTAAATAAATTAAATTTATTTAATTTTGGAATTCTATTTTTAAATTCCTTTTGTCCACTTCCCTTTGTTGACTTTTCCACAAGCCCTGACGCTAAAATTGGATGAATAAATATTAACAAATATTTATTTAATGCATTATTATTCACCCAAGGTGGGTCGACTTTTGGAATAAGGAATTTATATTTTTAAAAGTCACATAACAATGGGATTATTTACCTTGCAAGGCAGCCCTGAAAATCCCATGATTCACTTAAGTCGTTTGACTTTCATAATGGGATTATTTACCCTGCCAAGCAAGCAATAAAATTCCATGATTCACTTAAGTTGTTTTTCTTTTATTCCACAATGGGAATTTTTACCTGTAAGGCGGTAAGAAATTCTCGTGTCCCGCCTTTTCTAATTTTCCCATCATAACTTAAGTGACTTTGCCTTCATGGGAAAAGTACCTGTGCAAGGCAGTACAAAATCCCACCCCCGCCTCACAACGACCAAAAATCCCATGATCCACTTAAGCTATTTGACTTTCATAATGGGATTATTTACCCTACAAGGCAGCTAAGAAAATCCCATCAATGTCTTAAGTGATTTTTCTTTTATTTCACAATGGGAATTTTTACCTCTGCAAGGCAAATAAAAATTCTCGCTTTACTGTTGCCTAATTTTCCCATCAGTGACTTAAGTGACGTTGCTTCCATGGGAAAAAGTACCCTGCTAGGTAGGTACAAAATTTCCACCTGCCTGCTTTGCTTCTAATTTTCCCATTATCCACTTTGATTCTTTGTTTTCCAAAAATGCGGCCAGCCCAGAAGAGGCTTTTTGGTGCACGACTTCGTCTTTTCCCAGTGAACCGGACCTCCGATGGCGACTTCCTTCTGGCATAACGTGCGTATATGATCCCCAGTTACTTCAGGCCAAGAATCAAGCCAAACCGGCAAAGGAATTGATCTAGAGAAATTTCACAGAAAACGAAACGGGAAAACACAAAAACACAAAAAGATTGTCAAAAGTCACAAATAAAGCCCAAAACTTATTCCTAGTTAAAACCCTTCTGGTATATAGGAATAATGATATGTTTGATCACAACAGGTTAAATCGGAGCGCAAATTGCCTCAAACGGGCTCAAAATAATTAAATACAAATTTCCCGCAGACAAATCCCGACGACAGAATATAACAATTTTGGGCATCTGGGTATTTGGCGAAAATGGCTAATATGGCTCTTTGGGAATATCTTGACACAATACAAGAACTTTCTGGCAATAAAAACACAAAACGACCCATTATTTTAAAAGTACGAAATTTTTTCGGATAGGGTAGTCACAAATTTTAGGATGAAATCTGGGACACCACAAATCGATCCTAGAAGATTATATCTTCTTAGTTCGACCTCAAATAACCCAATGTCAAGCAATAATACAACCCAAAATGGGGTTGGAGTATGCCAAAGTGGTGGGTTAGATGGGAAAACTAATTAGAATGCTAATATCATCCAGATTTGATTTTTAACAGCCGTTAATTAATTAAATAAATACCCAAAACTGAAAACTTTAAAAATTTATATTTCACTCCAAACTCAGTATTTTTCCACCAAATAAAATGCAAATTATTCTATAATTCAAGGCCTTTCCAATGAACTATGATTCTGAATTTTTAGATCACTGAAACCCCTTCAAAATAGACCCCAAAATCAAAAACTCAGTCGTTAGGGTTAGAATAAATTGCATAAATAATTTTCAGCATTTAATAACCCTCCAATATACTCAAAATAGCTGCCCCACACTTAGAAAATTATGCCAACACAGATCAGATTTAATATATTGCTTGTTCACCCTTCAAACATACCAAAACAACACCCAAATCAAGTCGCCATAGCTGGAATAAATGCAGTTACAGATCAGAATTAATAATTACTTCAAAGACACCCCAAATATGCCTAAAACAACCACCCAAGCAAGTCGCTATGGCTGGAATAATTGCAGCATTAATGGCAGATCATAAAACACTATAAAACTCTCCAATATTCATCAACATGCAAATATCCTTCTCAAATAATGGTGTCAATCATGGAATGAATATATTATGCAACATTCACTCAATGAAAGCTTAGAAGGTCTCACACTCTCCACAATAATGGTGGTGTTGAAGAACATCTTTATTATGTGATCACATGGGCATACATCCCTCTTCAAGCATGAAAATATTTTTAACAAAATTCTCAACATGCCCCCAAAGGGTCGCCATTTCTCCTTATATAGCTTTAGCATTTGAAATCTCCAAGTTTCCCTCCTTCCTTTGGTGCATTTTCTCATGTAGAAGGGTCACTTTTAATATGGGTCTCTTTCCTTGAAAAGTCAAACTCCAAAAAGAATATTAATTCCCTCTTTTAATATTTTTAAAAATAAAACATGAGAGGAGAATTAAATATTTAATTTTAAAATAAAAAGAGTAATGACACTTCTCCCTATTTTTACCCTTTAATCCATGGGACGAGTGGATTAAGGGTTTCCCATATTTTTAATTAATTAATGTCCCAAAAAGGGGACATTACAATTGTATTGATATTACAGATAAGGAAAGCCAAAGTTTCAAGCCTTGTTGAGCTTTCCTTTGCCAGTTTGTCGTGCTTCAAAGAATATGGGTGGTGACACATGCAGAAATTGAGAATGTCGAGAATGACAAGGAATCATGGAAAGTTTTCAAGAAGAAAGGTATGATTAATTTCTTTGAATGCCTCAAGGGTTTTAATCCTCACTTGTCGACTGAATTTGCTAATTCCAGGAATAATAGTGTGCTTAACATAAGAGGGGCTTCGATTACATCGAGTCTAAGGATCTTATTGCTCATATCATTGGGTTGTATACGGAGGGTAGAATTTTTTTAAATCTAACACCAAAAACAATAGTGAAATCAAGAATTTTTGGGTGAAGGTGAACAATTGATCCCTTTCCATTCTGGTTTTTTGAGGGAGTCTTTGGCTAAACCATGGAATGGTGTTTCCCTCCATCTGATTCGTTACTTCATCTTGGAAGGGAGACAAAATGTTGTGTATCTTTATCATTTCCCTATCTTGAAGCATCTTTAGACACAATGTGGAGCTTAGCCTACCTTTTTTCTTTCTTTCCTCTGTGGAGAATTCAATTTTGGATGTCAAATGTGGGAAGGTTGTCTTTCCACTTCACCACAAACTAATTCTAGCTATGGCGTAGTTTGCTTCTAACCTTGTCCGAGGATCCTATAAACCTCTTTCATTTGTTGGGGAAGAGGTGATTTGAAACCCAATGTTACTAGTTTTGTTGAATTCAGAGGCTTGCTGAATGATCTCCATTCCATGTCTAAACCCAAAGCCCCTTCAAAATTGTTGTACCCTCTTCTGAGGGACTAACTCTGAGGATGTGAAATCTGATCATCAGGAATCAGAGCCCCAATCCCCCTGCTGACACTGACCCCATTACTGATGAAATCCATGTGGAAAAGGAAACTCCTCTCACCCTGTTGTTGGCAGAGTGGACAGGAATGCTCCCTCGAGCTCTGCTTCCCTTCTTATGCAAAACAAGGACAGTATTGTTGAAAAGGCTACCAGGTGGAGTATGATGGGGTTATTCAATCCATGAAAGAGGACATTAACTTCACAAAGAACATTCTGAATACAATTCTCAACGACTGGAACAAGGTCAAAGAAGCTGTCAAAAAGTTACAGGTGTTCTCTCTTGGAAGTATGAACATGCTTAATCATATAGCAGATGCAAACAACCAAATGGAAGTGGCAAAAAAATTGAGAAATATGGAAACCAGAGAGGTTGCTTTGGGTTGGGAAATCAAAGCCATTAAAGATCAGTTGACACGGGTTACAACATGAAGCAAACTAAACATAAAAATTGCATCTCACACCTCAATATGCTGAAGGAGGTGGTTAAGAAAAGGAAATTGGATGACACTCAACTAGGTAAGGGCGAAAAGAAGCTAAGGAGCTATGACACGCCTAAAGAAGATGCACTTTCTGGTTTGGAAACTTCCATCACCAATTTGGCTGAGTGGAAACATGTTCTCCATTTAATGGAATAATTACTATACTTTCTTTGGTGTCCCCCGATTTCATCCTGAAATCTACGACTACCCTATCTGAAAAAAATTTCGTACTTTTAAAATAATGGGTCGTTTTGTGTTTTTATTGCCTGAAAGTTCTTGTATTGCGTCAAGATATTCCCAAAGAGCCATATTAGCCATTTTCGCCAAATACCCAGATGCCCAAAATTGTTATATTCTGTCATTGGGATTTGTCTGGGAAATTTGTATTTAATTATTTTGAGCCTGTTTGAGGCAATTTGCGCTCCGTTTTAACCCTGTTGTGATCAAACATATCATTATTCCTATATACCAGAAGGGTTTTAACTAGGAATAAGTTTTGGGCTTTATTTGTGACTTTTGGCAATTTTTTGTGTTTTTGTGTTTTCCATTTCGTTTTCTATGAAATTTCTCTAGATCAATTCCTTTGCCGAGTTAGCCCATTCTTGGCCTGAGTATTCGGAGAGATTACATACGCACATTGTGCCAGAAGGAAGTCACCATCGGAGGTCTGGTTCTCTGGGAAAAGGCAAAGTCGTGCACTAAAAAGCCCCTACGGAGTTGGACGCATTTTTGGAAAACAAAGGATTTAAGTGGATCATGGGAAAAATAGAAGCGAGTGTGGGATTTTATTGCCTTTTTGCAGGTACTTTTTCCCATGATGGAAAAGTCACTTAAGTTGCAGTGGGAAAATTGGAGGCAACAGACAGTGGGAATTTATTGCCTGCCTTACAGGGTAAAAATTCCCATGGTGGAATAAAATAAAAGTGACTTAAGTGAAATCATGGGATTTTATTGTCTGCCTTGCAGGGTAAATAATCCCATTGTCAAAGTCAAATCACTTAAGTGGATCATGGGATTTCCGGGGCTGCCTTGCAGGGTAAAGAATCCCATTGTTATAAATTCTTAAAAATAGAATTATCTTTAGCCAAAAAGTGCGACCCCTTTAAGGAGAAGATGGCAGCCTTTAAAGTGTTTATTTTAATTAATTCTTCTTCTAAAAAAGGCGCCCAAGCATGGAAGAAAGTCAACAAAGCCAAGGGGAATAAATCAATTGCAAATAGATTATCTAAAATTAAATAAATTTATTTATTTAATGGCTGCCCCCTTCATGACAAAAAGTGTGCCCCTTTTGGGAAAGATATAATGCTTTTTAAAGCATTAAATGATTAAATTAAATTCTATTTTCAGTGGCTATGGTCAAAGCACACTGTGAAGCTTGAGTGAAGTGAAGAGTGGATGATTAAATTGAATTAATTTAATTTATTGGATGGTTGTCCTTAAACATGCTATTTTAACACACCAGTTAAAGAGAAGAGCATGATTTTTAATTAATTAATTGCCAGGAATAGGAAGGGCAATTATTAATTATAGAATTATGAGGGTTATATAAGCATGGGCTGCCATAAGGGTGAATTAATTAATTCATAGGTAAAGAATTGCAGCCAAGAGGAAAAGTGCGCCCCATTTGAAGAGGATTTTTGCTCAGACAAAGGTGAAAACAAGGCTAAAAGCTTCCAATTTTGGCGCATGCATTGAAGGAGGTTGATTTGTGTGCATAATTGTTTGCATAAGTGTTACAGGTGCTCAAGTGAAGTTGGAAAAATTCATGCTCTCTTTGCATGCAAATTAAACATCAATTTTTGGGGCAGCAGGCTTGAAAAGTGCAGATTTTTATCATTAAAATTCACTATTCATGCTCCGGTGGCCATCTTTGTCTGAATTAATTGCAGGAATTCATTACAGGTGTTTTACAAAAGAAAATGAGCTCTAATCAATGTCCAATACATTGAATATATCCTCCGAATCTGAAGAATTATCCAAATCTACACCAGTTTGAAGAATTCCGCCAAATAAGAAGAAAAAGAATTGTTCAGACAAAGATAGACAAAGCCATGGCAAAGAGAGATGAAAAAGAAAGCACAACGGAGTCATGCATCACTTCCAAATTTGCAGACATAGGAGACACAAATCTAGGTCCGGAACCTCTTTCCAAATTGATTGATAGATCCAGAGCGGGAAAGACTTCACTCATGCGTGCGGTTAAAAGCAGTGGAATTATTCGAGCTGCAACCTTTCCATACACAGCCCAGTTGCCAGAGTTTGTTATGGAGTGCGCTAGATCTTACCATCCTTCATCCAGATCAGTGCGAGATGCTACGGGGAAAACAATAATTCGGTTGGACGCAGAGTTCATCAATTATTGTTTGAAGATTCCGGTGCGAAAGGTGGTGACTTCCATTAGCCTTCAGGATGCCGGCAGTGGGAGAAGCATAGAGTTGATTGCGTGAGCATAATGAATAACAGATACATGAAGAAGCCTAGATCTCCTTCTAAGTTCCCAAGAACTCTTCCATGCGGTCCAATTTGGTGCAGGAGGTCGATGATATTGTCAAATTGTTATGCAGGATTAATGGCGAGGCGAATGCTTACACTTTCCGTACATGGATGTATGCTTTCATCAGGACCATTGAAGTCAACAAGGTTGATTCCATAATCAATTGGTCGGAAATTATTAGCGACAACATTGGTGAGCAACTCCGGAACGTGAAGCGTACTTTCAACTTCAAAATGACTTCCTACTTGGTATACGTTGCAGCTTCACAAGGCATCTTCTCCAAGCTGGATAGATGTGGCGTTCTTTCTAAGGACCCCATTTTCGAGTGCTACCCACAACTTACTGTACCTACGTGCGAGAAGGATTTCAAAGTGGTCAATGATGGATTCTTCTACGATTTCATTTGCAGGCTGAAAGGACCTAAAGGTCAACAGGGTAAGCAAAGAAGCGTGGGAAGCCGTATCCAGGATTGGCAGTCTATTCATTCAGTTTGCAGATTTCACATACCTCAGGGTTACAGGCTTTTCTGGAGAACCAATAAAGATGCCCAGATATCCGAATGATAGATGGATCGCCATGGAGCTGAGCAGGCAACTTGTGGAGATACACGACCTTCAGTCGAAACGGCACAAGTCTACGGGCTTCTTTCCGATCACTGTCGGACATTATTGCTGCCAGAGCATTCATAGAGCTCGAGGGATGGAGGCGCAGATGTTATCTGAGTATGAGCAAGAGTTCTTCACGGCACGGCTGAACTTTGATCCATTTGGAGTAGCCGGAAGACAATCTCCCAGGAGTACGCACACGTGCCTTCATTGGAGGATTTCTGGATGAAGTGCAAAAGTGAGTACGAGGTTAGAAAGAGGGATTTCAACAGGCTATCAGCAAAGCAAGTGTTCGACTTTGGACTAGCGCGGATACCTACGGATCTTAAAGATGATGGGAATGTGTTACTTGACACTTACCATCAAATGGGAGGAGATAGAGCCGTACTTCAGGATAACGTAGGAGGCTGCAACACGATTGAAGAAAGATCTGAGTTGTTTTTGGTGAATACTTCAAACTGGTTGCTGACGAAGGGATATTGCCTTGATGAAGCATTGATGAATCAAGTCACGGGCAACTTTGGCGCAGGAGATTCCCTCAAGCGGAAGCATGGAGGAGAAAGCAGAAGGTCCGAGAAGTTGAAAGTACACAGAAGATCTCAATCAAAGGAGAAGATCACTTCCACGGCCATGACTTTAGCTCCGGCTTCTCCAGCACCCAGTACTTCACCAACTATTGCACCACAGCAGGACACTTCCATGCCTCCATTGGAATCCGGCGACATTCATCTTCTCTCCTCAGCCACTCCGTTCATCACCTGTTCCAGAAGAGATGTTAAAGTTGCAGATGGCGGAGTTCGAAAGAGGCTTTGTCCTTGGATGATTCAGAGGATGGCAGCCATAACACTGTGGCACTTTCTGATGGAGAGGATGCAGAGCGGGAGATGGTAGTGCACTCAGCACTTCTCATTCTCCGAGAAGTAACTTCTCAGAATGGTTGGCTTCGCAGTTGGTTCCAGAAGCGAGAGTGGAGATGAACTTGGAAGAACACGACTTGCAGCTACTCCAGATCTAGGCGGAAAAGACAGAAGACCTAAAGTTGCTAAAGCAACTTCTAGGTTGATCATCGAGGAGTCGGGGCAGAAGTTTGCTTGAGATATCAATTCCGGCAGAAGGAAAGAAGAGGATGAGCTCACGGTAGAAGATGTTACAGTAACTAGAGTACCCCTCGGTCAAGCCACCACAGAAGGATTGAAGCAGGATACGCAAACATTGATAGATGCTCTATTCCTTAGGCTTGACAGTGAAAAGGCGGAGAAAGACGAGCTTCAGAAGCAAGTATCTCAATTGTGCGAGATCATAGCCAAGGTTGTTAAACCTTCCATTCAACCCATTTCAGAGCAGGTGAGTGATCATCTTATGCAGGAAATGGAGGATGCAAGCAATCAAGTAAAAACTATTGACGAATGGAAGGATTTGATTATTCGTCAAGCTTCTATACAACTTGGAGAAGTGTCAGCCCGCCTAGAGGTTATGAATGATGCAGCAAATCAGTTGAAGCAACTGATGACGAGCATAGTAGACATGAATACAGTTGCTGAGAGTAACTTGAGTACTTTGGCCGAGATCAACAAGTGCCAAGAGATGTATTGGTTGCGAGAGAAATTGTACCGGATGGATCAGTTGAGAAGGGGAAGCAGTTGGAGTTTGCAGTATCTTTCCGTTTGGAGATCTACAGAGTTTTGCTGAAGAGGATGCAGGCACTTGAGAGTAGGACATCATCCTTACCAGACAATATCATTTCTTTCACTGAGGAGAAAGTGGTCGGGAATGTTACTTCATACGTGTGGATCATTCCTAGCAAAGTACCTAATTCCCTGGAAGGGTCTCTTCTGATGGTACAAAAGAGAATTGATAAAGCTACTAAGCCTTTCATGATGAATTCTATTAGCAGACTGGTGGTGCTGCGAGCAGTGGATATTGCGAGGTTCGGGCCAAGCTTGGAAGATGTGGAAGCGTGCATCAAAGTGTTGAATGAAGGATTGTTGCAGTTTAGGACAGAAAGAAGCAGTGGCTAAAACAAATGGGAAGATGCTGAATCACATGTTCGACAAGTATATCCGATATCAGAACAAAAAGAAGACATAAATGTTACAGCTGGCATGACTTCTATTTTCTATGTTCCTGGATGAAATTGTAAAACTTTAAGTTATTGGTTTTGCAACCATTACTTAAAATCATGTGGAACAATTCTATTAGTTAAGTGATACATGTGTCACTTAAGGAGAAGTTAGTTGAGGATGATTGTCAAATGTCATCTTTACTTGTTGTTTGTGTTTCAGTTCAGTTAGACTTCCCATTTGTACTTTCCCTCCTACATTCTATAAGTAGGAGAAGAACCTCCGGGTTAATGATCAGAATTTGTAAGCAGCAACCTTGTGTTCCAGACTTTGTGCTGAAACCCTTGAGAGCCACTTGAAGCAAAGGAATATACAGGAGCAAATTTCCGGAGAACTTTGTGTCACGGTGTATTGTGTTTCTTGTTTTTATCTTAGATCTTTTAATAGACTTTGTGTTATTTCAAATCTAGATCTAGAGCTACCTTTGCTTAGAATTTTGTGTTTATATCTATTGGTTTCTTCTATGTGCATGCAATCAACTCTGCTATCTATTGATTGGGATGCACATCTTCTTCATTTCTTCTCTGTGTTGATATAATTCATTTTCCCTTCTTCTATAAATATTTCCTTTCTTTAAACAGTTGCTTACTTGCTGCAGAACTATTCAGTTATGGTTCATGAACTGAGTAGTTAAAGTAAAACCCCATTTAGATATTAGCATACTTTAATTGACAAATCTGACACGGGAGCCTCACCGGTAAATGAGGGAGATTTATCTCATGACTGCCTAGGTTTTGTGCTATGCAGAAAATCTAGCCAACATTCTTACTATGCTTTGTATTGGATTATGCTAGTATAGGTTTATGTTAGTTCTGAAATGTGTGATGTTTTGCTCATTATCGGAGGTGGTTTTATTTTGATGGTATTTTAAGACCTCCTATTTCATTCTACTTTATGTACTTGGGCAGGGTCCCTCCAATCCCTTTTTACCTTAATCAAAAAAATACATTCTATAGAAAAAACAAAAAAATGAATCTCGTCTCCCTTTTGCTCTTGTTTTGACCATCGTTGCTCTGCCCAATGTTCAACTATGGCTTCTAACATGAAGGGCAAGAAGGGAAATAATGACATTGAGAACTGTCCCCAATGAACAGCCTTCATGGACTAACTTGGGAAATTAATTCGAAAAATGCCCCGGATTACACATGTGAATGACAACCCCAAATCAACATCTCCTACAACAAATGCACTTTATTAAAAATATCATGAATTTGGAGAGCTAGAAGACAGTTCCCATTATTATCCAAGACGGTTAGTCACCTTCTGATATTGAAGATAACCTTTCACATTTAACTCTGACGAGGATGAAGAAGGAAGGGACACGAAAAGTCCTCCAACAACATTTAGATTAAGACCTTGAGCTCAACTTTGGAGTGGAAGTAAAATATTAGCAATTTGCTTTCCATTATGATATGTGAATTGCATTGTATTTAACCTATCATAGGAATGTTAACAAAATACATGTATTTAAGTATAACAAGAAGAATACAAATCAAATGTGGATTTAAGGCATAATCTGCAAGTTATAGCATCTTTGGGCTTGATTTGCAAATATTTAGAGCAATGCAGGGAAACCAACATTTGGATTTCCACTTTCTGTGAATCTAGATTGCTTAGAGCTTTGGGCATTGGAGATCATTTTCTTAATCTTAGGTGAACAATTTTTTTAATTGAAAACTTGCAGCTTGACTCAATTGCATAAGAACGGCTTATTTGCTTCTATAAACATTAAATTGTTTAAAATTTGAATGGCAAGGAGAATAGTGAAAAGCATATAAATATACCTACCTTTAACTAGATTTAATTGCAAGTATGAAATGATCAGAAATAAAAATTTGCAGCATGCAAGGTATAAGGAGGGGATAAAAATTTTCATGGACGGTACAAATTAGAAAATTCCTATTCACATTCCATAGATTGATACCATTCCAAGGAGAGCACCTTCTCCCTTTGGTAGATTTGCAAGAGGCCGTGTATGAAGAACATCACATAACTTGATTGACTGTGTAACTGAATTCTCGAGAGCTTCCTCCCTTCTATTCCATATGTCAAGTAGTTCCTTGGATGGTGCTGTCCCAATGAGGCCAGGGTGAGTTAAACCTGGGAAACGAACACCTAAAGAAAAACATATCACGATGTCACTTTCTTTGTTGCAAACAAAGTATGAACACCAAAGCAAATAAGTACACGGTCGCAACAAATATTATATTAAGTGATTATGAAAGGAGATACTTTCAAAAGAATATTACAGATAGCTCTTTATTTCTCACCGTAATCCCTCCATAAAAGAAACTATAAGCTTAAATATGTCAACTCCCAAGAAGCAAAATGAAAAACAAACGAAGACATATCATGAACCTGGGATATGTGGAGAGTATGCATATATTCCATCAAAATACCAAATAGCTTTGGTTGCACATGGAAAGTGATCGGTCAAGAAACCACCACCATTTTCTCTGTCAAATGTCCCAGTATATCCCCATTCATCTCCAGGAAGAGGACCCAAGTTGCAGATTTCAACAACAAGAATATCTCCAGGCTTCGCAGGAACAAAGGATGCATCTACAATTTTGATAGGACCGCTTAGGTAGTGTACCTGCACTGGCAACTCCTTTTAAGAATATTCTTAACAAGTAACTGAAATCCTGATAGAGGATAGTGATTCACACACAACATAGTTTCCAGAATTTAAAGATAATAAAAAGAATTTGATGAAAAAATAGGAATCAAATTTACCGTGGAAAGATCAAGGCACTTGACATCTTCTGCAGAACTATTATCCCCAATTGCTCCACCGGTCCAGTCTATCATCTCCACTCTGAAAAGCACTTCTTCTGTCACTTCTGCAACTGGAGGGATATCAGGATGCCACCGGTTGTGCAGAGCCTTTTCTTGCTCCCATGGTTTCCTCTTGACATTGATAGGTATTACAAGCTTTGGAGAACAAGGCGCCATACAAAGAAAACAATCTTCCACAACTTCTAAGAACTGAAATATCTCAATCCATTAGGTATAATGAATAAATCTGATACTTTCATTGCTGTAAGGGATTTCAGTTTCACTTACCTTGTAACATTCCAAGCTTTGATCAACATTTGCATTATATTTAGTTTTCACAAGAGTTTTGATAATGCTCGATCTCTCTTATTTTTGGAATGTAATAAATTGAATAAAAGGCCCTATTTCAATGTTTCCATTGCGTAGTGATAATACGGAGTAGTAGGATGGTTGTGTTGGCTAGATTTTATGCACAACGTAAAACCTAGGCAGTCATGAGATAAATCTCCTTCATTTAACGGTGAAGCTCCCGTGTAAGATGTTTATCTATTTTACAGGGTGAATCCTAATAACTACTTTCAAGGGGTTTTACTTTAATTCCCCAGCTTGTGAACCACAACTGGGTAATTTGGCAACAAGTAAGCAAATCTGTGATGGGATATTTGTAGAAGGGGGAAAATACAAGTAGGGAAATAAGAAAGGAAGATTTGCTGACTCAACCAATAGTTAATAGAGTTGCTCTCATCCACAAAAATTAAATAAATGATAAAACTTACAACATTCAGCAGTAAGGGAAATAAAAAGCTTATAACATAGATCTAAGATAACACAAAGTTTATCTAAAACCACAAATAGAAGTGATGAGCAAAGCACTGTAGACACAAAGTTCTCCGGAAATCCACCTTTCATTCAATCCCCCAGCTTTCACAGAAATCACACCAAGGGTTTCAACGCACAAAGTCTGAAAACTCAAGAATGCTTGCTAAACAAATTCTGATGAACAAATTGTGATTCTTTAACCGGTAGGCTCTTCCTCCATTTATAGTGCATAGAGGGCAATTACAAATAGGAAGCTTTCAATGAATTGCCGCATGTGGAAGCTATGAAAAAGGGAAGCAACTGGTAGTATTTTCCCCTAGACTTTCTCTTTGCATGACATGCATGCTTTACAACTAAAAATAGAACCTTCTATTTTGCATGTCTGCCACCTATTTCCAAGTAATTGATTTTTTCTAATAACTCGAAGTAACGGATTTTAAACCAATTACTTAAGTTTTACAATTTAATTGATTACTCAATTACTTTGTCGGAGAAAATAAGAGAAAAAGAAGAAAAAGGAAAAGAAAAAAAAAACGTTATTCCTACTGCAACACTCTCAATCTTGTTCTTCTTCCATACTCTGCATGTTGATCCAACCTGTATTGCACTTCCGCTTCATGTATGATTTGAATTATATCTCTGCCTTGAATTTGAGATGATTTTTCCTCCCATATGTTGTTGAATCCTTTCCTTTCATTCTCACCAAATTGGATCTGGGAAGCGCTTGATCGTGATATGCTTGCATGGGTGTTGCCTCTAACATGTCTTCTCCTCTACCTTTGAAGCTTTGCAGTTCTTCTCAAGTATGTGCACCAGTGAAATGTTTGCCGTAAACAATTCAGACAAAACTCATCACTCTTTTATTTTTAATTGCATATGAGCAATTTTGAATTCTAGAAAGCACTCCGGGTGAAAGCAAAGAGAAGTAGGCTCAACATGGGCTCAACTGGGAGATTTTAGACAACATGCATGGGCTTTTAGAGGATTCACCGGGAGACCTTGCATGCAATTTTCAAGGAGGAAGGCATGAAAATTCACGATGAATTTAAGTGAATTTTTCTTCCTCGAATTGCGTGGATTTTAGTGAGGTAAGGCAGCTTGCATTCGAAGACAAGGATTCAACTTTGCAACTTCTCTTTTTAACATTTGCGTGGAACCTGTAAGAGAAAGGGCAAAGTGAATCGGAAGATGGAGGGCAGCTTCAATAATCGATTTCCACTTATGTTTTGCGTGGAATGTGCAAAGGAAGGGCAACTTCAAATTCAATGACTTGCACTAGCTTTTTCTCTAACTTTTGTGTGAAAATCCATAAGTCATGGCAGCGTGGAAATTGATGAAGGAAGGCAACTTTAATAACCACAACTTGTATTGCAAATTTCTTTTAATAATTGTGTGAAAACTCGTCACTTAAGGTAGCATGGAAGCTAGACATGAAGGGAAGCTCATATTCACGACTTGCACAAAAGAATTATTTTAAAGTTGTGTGAATTTCAAGGGTGCAGGCAGCTTGAAAATCCAGCCTTGTGTGAATTTCAAAGAAATCTCCAGCTTTGAAAATACGCGCCTGCATATATAGATGATGAGGGCAGCTTTATTTTATGACTTTGTACAAGAAAATCTTTGCTTCTAAAAACTGCGACTTGTATCCCAGCTGCTGCGTTGAAAACCAGCACTTCATAATTAATTTCACCTTTGTCTGAGGCCATGGATGACTTATAAAACCCTAATCCATGGAACTGGTTAGGCAGAAGAAAAGGCCAAGGAGAATTGCCAGACAAATCACAGAGAAAACCAAAACCAAACACAAAGGAAATAAATAAAAACGAAATACCTGATAGAAGTTGCAGACAATTGCTCGAAAATAACTTGCCAATTAGCTAGTCTGTAAAAACTCTTCCTCGGGTGAATGCTCCACTTAGAGATGAAAGTAATACTGGTGTGGTAACAATGATGGGGTGAAGTGGTTTATATAACCCAAAATTCACTAATTTTAGCTCAATCTATTTTTAAAAGAACTTTATTTATTTAATATAAAAATAAATAAAACACTTTCAAACAAAGTTTGGCGAAGGAATTGAGTGAGCTTCAACATGTGGGTATTTGGCGTATGTGGCTCTTATGACTCTCCAGGGATACCTTAGAGAAATGCAAGCAATCGCATTCCAAAACAAAACACAAAACACGGCCCTTTGCTTAAAAAAATGAAAATTTAAAAGGGGTAGTCCCATTTCAGGTGAAATCTCAAGGACACCATGTTGTTATCAAATGTGGCAACCTTCCTATCATCCTTGTTTCTATACATCGCTTCTCATATGCTAGAGATCATTCCTGCATATCCGAGGGCCCCTAGCTTGAACAAAGAATGATCCACCATGTATGTATTATTCTATAAGAAATAATACAAATTGTATTTTGGTTTCAGTTTTTGTTTTTTAATTTGTAGATATTCATGTTTTGTGTGTGTGTGTGAATGAATTGTACAATTAATTGTTAGATTTTCTCCTACCTCTTCTATGTTGATATGAGTTGAACTAGGGAACATGTGGAAGAACTCCTACAGCTTTGGCATTATTTTCAATCGAAATTAGCATGCTGTAAATTAACGTTGGTAACATCAACCTTGGTTAGTGTCATTTGAAGGCGTAAGAAAAGTATTAGAGTAATCCCCATTATAAAGTGCCAGCTAATGCAGTCTAAGAGAAGAAGTCCAATGAAGGATGGCCTTATCCTAACAAATTTGAATAAGTTTCCCACTGATTATTTACCCAAACTAAGTTGTCCCATCCCTTTTGAAGCCATTTGAATGAAATTTCAAAAATTTGTCAATGGGATTTTTCAACTAGGAAGCATGAAAATTGCATTAAATTCAAATTTGCTTGAAATGCAAGAAGGGATATAAAGTATGAGTACTCGAAATAATCTCACAACATATTAAGGGAAAATTTTCAATGTTATAGGGATCCCAATCGCACAAGGACTGATTTTTCTCTAAAAATGATGTTTTAAATCCTTTCCATATAAAGAGTCTCATGTTGGCATGTTGTGATTTAGGTGTTGTCATTGATGTAAAAGCCCATTAATGACAAAGAGGATGATGGAGAGGAGTCATGAATGCTCAAATGATGATGACATGGAGATTCAATTGTGTTTATGGTGGCTTGAGTTGATTCAAAGAGAATTGCTTGTTCAAGCAAGCTCAAGTCGTTGACCTAGCTAGCCTAGGTGATGGTGCATAGTGGTTGGAACTTCTTGGTGGCTTGAGGAATATGTCATGGCAACATGGAAAACATGATTAGAGAGTGTCTGTGCACTCATATGAGCTTTGGCGCAGTGCTGTGTTGAAGACCAAGTTTCACGTGCTCATCTGAGCAGGTGTCCCAGTGCTTTAGAGGCATGAGAATGAGATGTAGAGCTATGTGAGCTCATGGAAGCATGCAAGGATGTCATACATGGTGTTTCAAGTATGTTAGGACCTTTTGGAGAGGTTTCATGGTGAGTTATGATGTTATTTCAATTGACCCTAGCCTAGACTATGCAAAACCCTAAGGGCTAGTCATGCAAATGCTATGAGAGAAGATGGAGAGCTATTTGAACCATGTTGATGATTGGAGATGATGCATAGAGGTTTCCTAGAGGTGTGATAAAATTTGGAGTCATTCTGAAGAAGATTTTGCAAGTTATGATGTTTTGTGTGAAATAAGGTCCAAGAAAGGGTGTTTTCTAGCTCAAATTGTACCTTCTGATGCTCACCCTGAATTTTGTGCTTTACATGGGACCTTGTGGCTTTCAGGGATGTTTCTACATTGAGTCTAGAAGGTTTCACAAAAATAATGAGGTCATTTTATCGTCACATTTTTATGAATGAATGTTAAGAAGGTAAACTGTTTTTTGTGTGTTTGAAACCCTAGCTCAAAAGCGGTAGGAGAGATAATGCTCATAAGTTCCCAAAATTGATTGTTAGTGCATGGATGATGTAGAGGACTCCTCCAGGTTTCCAAAAAGGTATGGTAGAGCTTGTGGTGATGAGTGGACCCCACTCAAATAGGCCTGTTTCTGAAGAAGTTCAATTTAGGACAAGGTTGTCCAAAGGAGTTGAAAATTAAATGGACATTGTTTTGAGTATGTGAGTTGTTCTTGATGTCCATGGTGGTTTTAGGTCATGGTGATTAATCTAAATGGAAAAGTGTGCCCTATTTGTGAAGACTAGTCAAAGGGCAGTTTTTGGGCACTTTCAGGTAGTTTGTAGAGATGAGCATGGTCGAAGGCCTTCCACTTAGAGTTGGAAAGAGTTCCAATATGTTCTGGAAAGAGAATTTAGAGGGATTTCCAGTGTTATAAATTTTGTCTCTTGATGAGTTGATTTGATGTCTTTTAGGTCAGTTTGTAGAGAAGAATCTTTGGTGTTTTCTAGGACTGAATTGCGTTTGCTGAAAGATTGAGTTGATTGAGGCTTGAAATGAATTAGTTAATGCTTTCTATCACCTGGAAAGTGAAGAGGGATAAAAATTGTTCCTAGTAAAAGGATTTTGAGGTCTTGGAAGTGGCAGCAAGGGTGCAAACTAGTTGAGTTTGTAAAACAGGTTTCTGGGCAGCATGATTTGGAGAAGAGGAAAGTAGTTATGGTTTGAACACATGGATGTTTCATGATGTCTAACATGCATGATGTGATGTACAGGTCCTAAGGATTCCATAGAGTGGTCACATGCCATAGTTGAGTTGATCTTGGGTGGTCTTGAGGCCCAAAGGTGAAGACATGGTGCTAGAAACAACTGTTTGGTGAAGGATATGAGCCTTTTGGCCCATGTTATGAAATATTTGATTGGTCCAAGTAAAAGTGCGGCCATGGATGATGTTTAAATGTCATATTACACGTGTGGTGAATTTTAGAGTTTGACTAATCATAGTTTTAGTGTTAGTTAATTTTACTCATCCTAGTGATAGGGTTTTTAGCATTTTTGGTGCAAGTATGAAGGTTTTGGGCATGGCCGACCTATATGGGTCATATGTGATCGTTGTAATAAATGTATGGGGATGTTTTGAAGATGTGCCTTGTTGAACCAAAGGAGGAAACCTACTTGGTGAGTGTTTGAATCAAGAGAAAGGTATAGAAGTGATGTTTTGGGTGCAATTTTGCACTAGTTGAGCAAGAGAGAGAAAGTGCAACCTATGTGAGAGTGTTTTGCAAGTACCAAGGCATGTTTTGAGATCTGAGAGAGTGTATGACATGTTGAAGAATGTTTGCAAGAGTGTGTGTAAGGGTTTGAAGCAAAGAGAAGTGAAGAAAGTGAAAGATAGAGCAAGTTTTGAGAAGCTAGGGTTTGAACAAGGGT
Source organism: Taxus wallichiana var. yunnanensis (assembly GCA_018340775.1). Classification (NCBI taxonomy): domain Eukaryota; kingdom Viridiplantae; phylum Streptophyta; class Pinopsida; order Cupressales; family Taxaceae; genus Taxus; species Taxus wallichiana. The sequence goes on along the minus strand of CM031235.1, from coordinate 327,631,548 downwards.
TTTAAGGTGAGCGAGCTGAATAGGTGATCTCCATCAGTTGTGGCAGCAACAAAGACATCATATATCTTCATAAAAAGGTGATTGAGTGGGTTCTTGATCATCTTAGGGGTTTTAGCCTCCTTGTGGAGTTGGTGCTTCACAAAACTAGGGGTTGGTGCTCCTTATAGGGTTGGTGCTCTACTAAATTAGGGGTTGGTGCTCCTTGTGAAGTTGGTGCTTCACTAAACACTTTTGATTTGAGTAATATAATCAGAATTTTCAGTGGGTTTTCTTCCCCTTTAGGGTTTCCCACTTATATCTTGTGTTATGGTGTTGCTTCTCTTGTTCATGGTTAATTGAATGTATGTTGTATGTTGTTGTGCACACTCTAATGGATGGTTAATTGATTAATGGTTTATGTGAGTAATCTGAAATTGAAATTAAATTTGTAAGGACTGATTCACCCCCACCCTCTCACCCATTGTGCCTCCAACATCTCAAACCACACAATTTTTTTATCAGCTTCTATTCTCCTATAACAAGATTCTTAGGTCACAAACACTTCAAATCAGATTACAATAGGTTCAGAAACTCCTTCCTTAAATTGCAACAGTCAAAAAATGCTAGCAGACATTTTTCAAACAATACATATATTTTGAGAGTTAAAATCTCACTACAGAAAAAGAACTATTCTAGAACTTTTTCCTTTCTCTAAGTACTTGAAAACCCCACAAAAATTTGGATTTAGATTGTGGGGAGGGCTGCTCCAATTGCTCCAACCTTCACATGACCAAAATGTCCCCTTTTCCCCCTATTTTGACTGTAGCCTGCTTCTCCTTGATGTTGTCATCCAACTCTCCATTCTCCATGTTTTCCTACTGTTATGGCCATCTCTTAGACTCCCTAACGATCAAATACAAACAAAAATCATCCAAAGGCATTTTGTGGCTCTCTATTGAATGTTTTTGGCTTGATTTCAAGCATTCGTAAATCCCTACCTACACATTTTTTTCCAAACGCTTCTTGGCACACAATCATCGTACCAAAACTACAAAATCTGAATGGTTAGTTTTTGTTGAGGTGGCCCGGGACTTCCAACCATAACCATGCTAGACAATGCCCCTTACAACGATATCACAAAGTCGATAGAAGATGGGTTCTTTTTGTGATTTGCGAGTTCAAGGAGATTAATGGTGCTCCTCCCACTCCCTCCCCGTAACACAATCAACCCACTTTTTGGCTTGAAACATACCCCAAGCTTTGTATTTTGCTATGTTTCCCATAGGCATACAAATGGGTCCAATGTAATGTCCCATTTTTCCAATTAAGAGCCTAAAAGTGGACTTCTTGTTATCCCCTTATAAGGAAGAGTTGAACAAGGGAAGGAATTGCATTTTCATTTCAGTTTTCTTAATTAGATTTAATGTTTCTTTTTAGTGTTTCCCTTTATAAGGCAGTTTAGTTGTGATTGGAGAGTCATAAAGGTAAATTAAAAGATAAAAAGAAGCTCAGGGAGGTCGGTCCACTTCTATTTGGCCTTTCGCGCTGCGAGTGCTATAAAAGGAGATTTGTGACTTCATTTGCATATCATCTTTGGCGGATTTTATCTATACTTGATTTTTTGGGCAAAGTGCTCATTAACTATCCACTTGAGGACGAAACCCTCTTGTGTGGCATTCCAAGGAAGATGAAAACCTTCCTTGTGGCTTGGTGGAGGACAGAAACCCTCCATTATGGGTGATTTGAAGGCATCTATTAAAAACTTTTTGCATATTTGGATCTAGGGCATCAAGGAAAATATCTACAAAGGCTTTGCATGCATTTTGGAGCTCTCCCTAAAGGGCGACTAGGGTTTGGTGTTAGTTGGGTGCCTTCTAGGGCACATACTTCATATTTTATTTGATATTCTGATTCGGCATAATTTCTAAGGCCGAAATCTATTTGTGGTTATCGGGGTTTGGAAACCTCTCTTTTCATTATTTTCATGGGTTGTACTTCTACTTTTCAGAATTAAATTTCTAGCTGAGTTAGTGATTAGATTTGATGATAGAAGTGTCTTAAATACTTCTTGAAATATCTATCTATATTTTGGTTAAGTTATTTGACGATATTTGAGTGATTTTCCTCTATTTCCGGACTGTTATAAAAATCAGACTGTTGATTTCCAGCTGTTAGAAAAATCAGTTTGTTGATTTAAAAATCTGAATTTAATCTATTGGGGTTTGTGTGGTTTCCTAATTTTTTCAGTTTCAGTCCCAGAAAGTAAGTGCTCAAAAGCAAGCTTTCTTTGACTTTTCAGTTGTCTTTTCAAGAAGTGTTCACATAAACTAAGTGCTCACATAACCCTTTACCTCAGATCAGCTTTGTTGCCTTGAAGTCCACGTCATATTCCACGACTTTTGTGATCCAACCAGCTCTCTTTTCATTCAAATCTTTGCTCAGCAAAAACTCTTTTACACTTGGGTGAGTAACCATAACATGAATTCTATTATTAGAGAGCATATATCTGAAATTTTTTAAGCCTCTAATAACAAAAAGTACTTGTTTTTCCACAAAAGTATACTTCACCTCATAGTCATGTAGCCCTTTGCTAAAGAAAGCAATGGGTTGCTCTAAATTGTCATGATTCAACTGAGTTAAGATAGCGGAAATTGTTTCAACCCCTGCAAATGCATACAATATAAAATCCTTTGAAAAGTTTGGATTTGCAAGTGTTGGAGCTTGAGCAATAGCTTGTTTAATGGCCTCAAAACTGATTTTCCCTTCATTTGTCCAACTGAAACTCATACTTTTTTTCAACATAGCAGTTAGAGGCTTTGATAAATTAGCAAAATCAGCAATGAATCTTCTCACAAAATTGATCTTACCCAAAAAGCTTTGAAGTGCTTTCTTGTGTTGAGGTAAAGATAAAGCTAGAATTGAGCTTACTCTTTTTGGATCTATGGCTAAACCTTCTTTTGAGACCATGTGGCCCAAAATTTTACCTTCATGCACTGAAAATATGCACTTCTTTGGGTTGAGAGAAACCCCATACTGTCTTGCATCTTTCAAAAATTTGCCTCAGATGGCTCAAATGATCATTAGCACTCTTAGAAAAGCAGTAATGTCATCAAGATAAATTAAAACATTGGCATTGATCAAACCCTGAAAGCCATATCCATGGCTCTCTGAAAAGTAGTTCCTCATTAGATAAGCCAAAAGACATCTTTATGTAAGCAAATATTGTTAAAATATAACACATTATATAGAATGTAAAAACAATTATGTAGTTGTTCGGTTGGTAACTGTTCAACCACCTCTCTCTCACAATAAATAGACCTCTGCCTGTATCATTTACACAATGCAGTTTTGCCTTCTGTCTTCTTTCTTCTCTTTGCATATTCCAACATTGGTATCAGAGCCCCAAAGGTTGTAGTTCGAGGAAGCCTTCAAGAGGCACGAACAAGCAAACTCGAGGAAGCCCTAACAAGGCACGAGTTTGGCAAAACGGTTCGAGGGCATCGTGGTTCGCTGGAGGAAATCGCGGTCGCACGGGCAGGGACACGGTAGGAGGGCAGCACGGGGCGAGGGCAGCGCGAGATGCATAAGGGGCAGCGCAGACGGGGCGGGCAGCTTAAAAAAAAAAAAAAACATGAACAAGAAAAACGTGACATGAACAAAGGAACGCTAACAAGAAAACGTGATGTGAACAGTGAAACGCGAACAGTAAAACGTGACGTGAACAGTAAAACGTGAACAGTAAAACGTGGAGAAGGGCAGAGGTAAACCGAGCAAGGCAAAAGATTTTATAAAACTATTTAGTGTTTTTAATATTTCCTTGCCTATTCATAAAAATATTTGCATAAAATATTTTCCCACAGCCACGTATATTGCTGGAGTAATTCATTTAATATTATTTGCTGGAAAAGGATATTTTTAAGTGTGAGGCAAATTATTATTTTATTATTTTCCGTTACTTTGGAATAATAAAATGGCAAATATATCACACTTGACGTTGCCGGAGACGCAAAAATTAACGGGCACTAATTTTAATGTATGGAGTCATAAGATTTTAACAGTCGCGGAGTTTCGTGATTGTGATAAAATAATCAAGGGTGATGAAAGTCGACCAGCGACGAACTTCGAGGATTATGACAAACGTCATAAGGAAGCGTTATTGCTTCTCAAGTTATCGGTGTCGGATGATTTGATACCGAAATGCGGAATGCCACTGTGGCAAGCACGTTGTGGACCAGTCTGAGGGATAAATATCAGACGTCAGAGAAGAGTCGGGTTTTATACCTGAAAAATATGCTCTTTTCCATAAAGTTACAAGAAGGTGGATCGTTGTCTGAGCACCTACTTCGGATGAAAGACCTCCGAGACCAATTATCTTCCATCAACAAAAAGGTGGATGACGATGATATGGTGGCTCTGGTTTTGAACAGCTTACCTTCTTCGTATGAGTCATTTGTGGAGGCACTCCATTTAATGGTTGAAAGTCAAACACTCACGTTTGACAAGGTGAGTTCCTACCTGTTGCAAAAGGAGCGGAGACAACTTCAGGCAGAATCTAATTGTGACCATTCAAAGAGTGCTCTTGTCACTCGACCAAAAGAGAAGGTGGAAACGTCAATATGGTGAATCTTCCACTCGGTATCGGTCACATGCTTATTACTATCACAAGGTTGGGCACCTCAAGAGGGATTGCTTAGATGTTGAAGCGGATGTATGATCTTTCAAAGCAGAACAAAAAGCCATGTAATGAGGAACATGTGGCAACAGTTGCAGAAGAACGGGATTCGGATGACGAGTATGCTCTTTACTGTCTTACGACATCATGCTCAAATGATAGTGGTACCGATTCTTTGGATCATTGACTCAAAAGGCGTCTCGCACACTTTTCATGTCGTAGGACTGGTATGTTTCATTTACTACAAATATTTGTTTTGAATCAGTAGTACTAGCTGATGGAGAATCACTTGCAGTAGAAGGGATAGGAGATATATGCATTGTATTGAATAATGCTCATAAATTGTTGGTACGGAATGTTAGATATGTACCTTCTTTACAAAAGAATTTTCTATCTATTCGTCAATTGATTGAAAATCTCAATATTTATGTGGATTTATGTGGAAAGAAGTGTGTTGTCTCTGATGTGAAACAGAGACGGATAATTGCCCTTGGTGTTGGGGTAGGTGGTCAGTATCAACTTGTTGATCCGGCTGCGATCAACATGAATGCACGTGTGGAGGACAGCTCCACCATTCAGGATGTGCAGGAGGCTGCAATGCCTTGGGAGGAAGGCATTCTTCACAAATTTGTTGACTTAGATACAGTCAACCTACATGCACCTATTGTGGAGGGAATATCCACTATACTAGGTGTACGGGAGGCGGACATGCCTTGGGAGGATGGATTTCCTCATTCTGAAGAACAATTTGTTGTGGACGGAGACTCCACTATTCCAGATGCATTGACGGTGCATGGTGAGATGGCATGCCCAGCCACTCACTCAGAGGTTCTTGCTCGAAGGATAGTAGAGCATGAACAGTTTTCTCATTGTGTTGTGAAGGATCTTTCCCAACAGAGGGGGATAGATGAGCAAATAGATAAGACGGAGATGGTTATTTCTCCTGTTGAGACGGAGACCACTGCTGAGACGGAGATGGTTATTTCTCCTACTATTGAGGAGTTGGTTCTAACTCCTGCACAGATGGTCACATTCCTCTTCTTGAAAAAGTCGGATGAGCACTACATGGTGGTGCAAAGACGTGATCAAGGTGACTTTGATCACAGGATAATTGAGTCTTTGACAGACTCAAAGCAGGCTACAAGCCCGGAATAGATTTTAATCCACATCTTCAAGGTTCGATTTCAGCACTCGGACGTGGGGCGACACTCTCGACCATTGGTGATTTATCACCTGGTCAATGAATCACGAAACAGAGAACCAAAGGACCACTTGCCATATCTTTTGTTCATGGGACCAGATTTTTGTTTTGCGGTTCGTCTTCATTCGACAACCGCATCACACGATTAAGGACTGCTGATTTTAAAGTACAACTTATGGCACAAGTCAGAAATGTAATGACTAAACATATGGGCTTTAGGAAATTTGTAAAATTTCGGGACAAACTTTGTCTTGTTTCCGGTTTAGTCATTAAGAGGGGTGTTAAAATATAACACATTATATAGAATGTAAAACAGTTATGTAGTTGTTCAAATGTAACCTGTCAACCACCTCTCTCTCACAATAAATAGACCTCTCGCCATGTATCATTTACACAAAGCAGTTTTGCCTTCTCTTCTTTCTTTTCTTTCGCATATTCCAACAAATATCCCCACTTAGTAGTGAAAATTGTCTTGTATTGATCTTCTTCTTTTACCAATATTTGATTGTAACCATCTGTAACCATCTAGAAGAAAGAACCTTTCTGCACTGATATAGTCCTTAAAATCTGATCCATTGATGGTAATGGATAATGATCCTTTAGTGAAGCCCTATTTAGATCCTTGAAATCAACACATAACCTTATCTCTCCATTCTTCTTCCTCACGGGTACAAGATTTGCAACCCATGAGGAATGCTTGATAGGAAAGATAATACAAGACTCAATAAGCTTTGTTAGTTCATTTCTCATCAAAATTTCAATCTTTGGATTAACAGGTCTTTGTTTTTGCCTTACCGGTTTGGAATTAGGCTCAAACTCAATGGTATGTTGAGCTAATCCTGGATCAAAACATTTTAGATCCTCATACTTCCAAGCAAAAACATCAATGAACTCATTGCATAGTTGGTGTCACCTGAATTCATCCTGAAATCTGCGACTACCCTATCCAAAAAAAAAAATCCTACTTTTAAAATAATGGGTCGTTTTGTGTTTTTATTGCCTGAAAGTTCTTGTATTGCATCAAGATATTCCCAAAGAGCCATATTAGCCTTTTTCGCCAAATACCCGTGATGCCCAAAATTGTTTTATTCTATCATCGGGATTTGTACTACGGGAAAATTTGTATTTAATTATTTTGAGCCCCATATGAGGCTATTTGTGCTCCGTTTTAACTCTATTATGATCGAACATGTCATTATTCCTATGTACCAAAGGGTTTTAACTTGGAATAAGTTTTGGGCTTTATTTGTGCCTTTTGACAATTTTTTGTGTTTTTGTGTTGTCCCATTTCGTTTTCTGTGAAATTTCTCTAGAACAATTCCTTTGCCGGGTAAGCCCGATTTTTGGCTGGAGCAGCTGGAAAACATATACGCACATTGTGCCGTAAGAAGTCGCCATCGCAGTCCGGATCACCGGGAAAAAGTGAAGTCGCACGGAAAAGCCCCTGCAAGGTGGGCGCATTTTTGGAAAACAAAGGATTCAAGCCGAATGGGAAAAATAGAAGCGGAGAAACAAGGTGGGAATTTTGTACCTACTTAGCAAAGTACTTTTTCCCGTGATATAAAATTCACTTAAGCTGCAGTGGGAAAGTTAGAGGTTGCAGGCAGGCGGAATTTATTGCCTGCCTTGCAGGGTAAAAATTCCCATGATAAAATAAAAGGAAAGTGACTTAAGTGAAATCATGGGATTTTATTGCCTGCCTTGCAGGGTAAATAATCTCATTGTCAAAGTCAAATCACTTAAGTGGATCATGGGATTTCCGGGGCTGCCTTGCAGGGTAAAGAATCCCATTGTGAAAAATTCTTAAAAATAGAATTATATTGTGCAAAAAAGTGCGCCCCCTTTGGTGAGATGATGGCAGCCTTTAAGTGGATTTAATTAATTATTTCTCCTTCTAAAATAGGTGCCCAAGCATGGAAGAAAGTCAAGAAGTCAAAGGGGAATAAAAGAAATAGAATTAAATGGATTAAATTGACTAAATTTAATTTATTTAAAGGCTGCCCCCTTCATGTCAAAAAGTGCGCCCCATTTAGGATATATTTAATGATTTTTGAGGCATTAAATCATTAGATTAAATTCTATTTTCAGTGGCTATGGTCAAGGCACACTGTGAAGCTTAAGTGAAGTGAAGTGTGAAGGATTAAATTGGATTAATTTAATTTATTGGATGGCTGTCCTTAAACATGCTATTTTTAAAGAGAGAAGCATGATTTTTAATTAATTAATTGCCAGGAATAGGAAGGGCAATTATTAATTATAGAATTGTGAGGGTTATATAAGCATGGGCTGCCATATGGGTGAATTATTTAATTCACAGGTAAAGAATTGCAGCCAAGAGGAAAAGTGCGCCCCATTTGAAGAAGGATTTTGCTCAGGCAAGGTGGAAACAAGGCTAAAAGCTTCCAAATTTGGCGCATGCTTTGAAGGAGGTTGATCTTTGTCTGCATAATTGTTTGCATAGGTGTTACAGGTGCTCAGGTGTTGTTGAAAGGATTCATGCTCTCTTTATGTGCAAATTAAACATCAATTTTTGGGGCAGCAGGCTTGAAAAGTGCAGATTTTTACAATTAAAATTCACTATTCATGCTCCGGTGGCCATTTTTGTCTGAATTAATTGTAGGAATTCATTACAGGTGCTTTACAAAAGAAAAGGAGCTTTAATCAATGTCCAATACATTGCATATATCCTCCGAATCTGAAGAATTGTCCAGATCTACACCAGTTTTGAAGAAATCCGACCAAGAAGAAAAAGAATTATTCAGACAAAGATAGACAAAGCCATGGTGAAGAGAGATGAAAAAGAAAGCACAATGGAGTCATGCATCACTTCCAAACTTGCAGACATAGGAGACACAGATCTAGGTCCGGAACCTCTTTCCGAATTGATTGATAGATCTAGAGCGGGAAAGACTTCACTCATGCATGCGGTTAAAAGCGTGAAAGGAATTATCCAAGCTGCATCCTTTCCATGCATGCACCAGATTGCGAGTTTGTTATTGAGTGCGCTAAATCTTACCATCCTTCATCCAGATCGCCATGCGTGATGCTACGAGAAAGACAATAATTCGTTTGGACGCAGAGTTCATCAATTATTGTTTGAAGATTCCAGTGCGAAAGGTGGTGACTTCCATTAGTCTTCAGGATGCCGACAGCAGGTGGGAGAAGCATAGAGCTGATTGCGTGAGCATAATGAATAGCAGATACATGAAGAAGCCTAGATCTCCTTCAAAGTTCCCAAGAACTCTTCTGCAGTCCAATTTGGTGCAGGAGGTCGATGATGTGGTCAAATTGCTATGCAGGATGAATGGCAAGGCGAATGCTTACACTTTCCGTACATGGATGTATGCATTCATCAAGACCATTGAAGTCAACAAAATTGATTCCATAATCAATTGGTCGGAAATTATTAGCGACAACATTGGTGAGCAACTCTAGAACGTGAAGCGTACTTTCAACTTCAAAATGACTTCCTACTTGGTGTATGTTGCAGCTTCACAAGGCGTCTTTTCCAAGCTAGATAGATGTGGTGTTCTTTCTAAGGACCCCATTTTCGAATGCTACCCACAACTTACTGTACCTGCGTGCGAGAAAGATTTCAAAGTGGTCAATGATGAATTCTTCTATGATTTCATTTGCAAGCTGAGCTAAAAAGACTTAAAGGCCAATAGGGTAAGCAAGAAGCGTGGGAAGTCAGGTTCAAGATTAGCGATCTATTCATTCAAACTTGCGATTTCACATACCTCAGGGTTACGGGCTTTTCTAGAGAACCAATAAAGATGCCCAGGTATCCGAATGATAGATTGATCGCCATGGAGCTAAGCAGGCAACTTGTGGAGTTACACGACCTTCAGTCAAAGCGGCACAAGTCTACGGGCTTCTTCCCAATCACTGGGACATTACAGCTGCATTAGCATTCATAGAGCTCGGGGGATGGAGACGCAGATGTTATCCGAGTATGAGCAAGAGTTCTTCCCTGCATGGCTGAACTTCGATCCATTTGGAGTAGCCAGGAAGACGATCTCCCAGGAGTACGCACATGTGCCTTCATTAGAAGATTTCAGCAGACTGTCAGCAAAGCAAGTGTTCAACTTTGGACTAGCGCGGATACCTGCGGATCTTAAAGATGATGGGAATGTGGTACTTGACACTTACCATCAAATGGGAGGAGATAAAGCCATACTTCAGGATAACGTAGGAGGCTGCCATACACTTGAAGAAAAATGCTGAGTCTGTTTTGGTGAATACTTCAAACTGTTTTTGATGAAGGGATATTGCCTTGATGAAGTATTGATGAATCAAATCACTTTGCACCTTCGGCGTAGGAGATTCCCTCAAGCGGAAGCACGGAGGAGAAAGCAATGAGAAAGTATGAGAAGTTGAAAGTACACAGAAGATATCAATCTAAGGAGAAGATCACCTCCGCGAACATGACTTTGGTTCTAGCTTCTCTGGCACCCAAGACTTCACCAATCACACCTCAACAGACACTTCCATGCCTCCACTGAATCCGGCGACATTCATCTTCTCTCCTCAGCCACTCTGTTCAGCACCCCTTCCAGAAGAGACGTTGAAGCTGCAGATGGCGGAGTTCGAAAGAGCTTTGTCCTTGGATGATTCGGAAGATGGCAGCCATAACACTGTGGCACTTTCTGATGGAGAGGATGCAGAGCGGGAGATGGTAGTCTTGTTGGCTAGATTTTCTGCATAGCATCAAACCTAGCGATCATGAGATAAATCTCCCTCATTTAACCGGTGAGGCTCCCGTGTCGATTTGTCAATAAAAATGTATTATTATCTATCGTGGGGTTTTACTTTAACCACTTAGTTCATGAACCATAACTAAGAAGTTCTGCGTAAGCAAGTAAGCATTGTTTAAGAAAGAAAAGTTATAGAAGAAGGAAGTAAAGGAAATACGAGAGAAGAAATGGGGAAGATGTGCATCCCAATTAGTAGATAAGCAGAGCTAATTGCATGCACATAGAAGAAACTTAATAGATATGAACACACGAATTATAAAACAAAGGCAGCTCTAGATCCAGATCTAAAATAACACAAAGTCTATTAAGAGATCTAAAATTAAAAGCAAGAAACACAAGACACCGTGACACAAAGTTCTCCTAAACCTCCGCTCCTTTGTATTCCTTTGCTCCAAGTTGCTCTCGGGGTTCAAGACAAAGTCTAGAACACAAGATTGCTTCTCACAAATTCTGATCGATCTTTTAACCCGAAGGTTCTTCCTCTACTTATAGAATGTAGAGGGGCAATTACAAGTTGGAAGCTTTAGTTGAACTGGCACATGTGGAAGTCGGAAAAGAAACAACTGGCAATCTCCCTCCTGGAATTCCTCTTTACATGACATGTATGATTTGCAACTGAAAATAGAACCTTCTATTTTGCACGCCTGCCACCTATCTCCAAGTAGTTGACTTCTTCAAGTAATGGCTTTTAAACCAATCACTTAAGTTGTATAATTTAATTGATCACTCAATTACTTTGTCGAAGGAAAGAAGAAGGAAGAGGAAAGCTGACTTTGTCGGAGGAAAGAAGAAGGAAGAGGAAAGCTAACTTTGTCTTTTTCATGTCTGCGTACTGATCAAACTGGATCTGAAACAAGTGGAATTAGTTGGATCGAAGCCGGATCTGAAACAAGCTGGAATTGCAAGCAGTTGGAATTGGAAGCAAGCTGGAATTTTGCCTTCGCATTATCTTCTCTTTTATCCTTGAAGTTTTTGTAGTTCTTCTCGCTTGTACATGCATCGGTCTGCAATGTTGGCCGTAGATAACTCATCATCCTTATTTTTAATTGCATATGAGCAATTAAAAATTCTGGAAAGCACTCAGAGTGAATGAAAATTCAATGAAGGCTTCAACTAGAAGATGAGAGCACATGCACAAGGTCTTGGAAGGAATTTCCACGCACGCCTTTCTTCTTCGGCCGCATTCGAAACAAGAGGATGAAGCCTTTGTGCGGAAGCTTTTGCAACTATGAGATCTAGATCGGATCTGCATGGATTTGCATCAACATCTCGCATCTGGATATGGATCTCGCACTGCATAACAAATTCTTAAGCTTTGGGCTATGGATGGAAAAGCTGCAGCTCGAATAATTCCACTGCTTTTAATCTGCACGCATGAGTGAAGTTTCTCCTGCACGCATGAGTGAAGTCTTTCCTGCTCTGGATCTGTCTATCAATTTAGCAAGAGGTTCTCGAGCCTAGATCCGTGTTTCCAATATCTGCAAATTTAGAAGTGATGCATGACTCCGTTGTGCTTTCTTTTTCATCTTTCTTCGCCATAGCTTTGTCTATCTTTGTCTGAATGTCTTTTTCTTCTTATTTGACTGGAATTCTTCAATACTGGTGCAGATCTGGACAATTCTTCAGATTCGGAGGATATATGCAATGTATTGGACATTGATAAAAGCTCCTTTTCCTTTCAGTAAAGCACTCCAGTAATGAATTCCTGCAATTTATTCAGACAAAAATGGCCACCGGAGCATGAATAGTGAATTTTAATTGTAAAAATCTGCACTTTTCAAGCCTGCTGCCCCAAAAAATGGTGTTTAATTTGCACATAAAGAGAGCATGAATCCTTTCAACAACACTTGAGCTCCTGTAACACCTGTGTAAACAATTATGCAGACAAAGATCAACCTCCTTCAAAGCATGCGCCAAATTTGGAAGCTTTTAGCCTTGTTTCCACCTTGCCTGAGCAAAATCCTTCTTCAAATGGGGGCGCACTTTTCCTCTTGGCTGCAATTCTTTACCTGTGAATTAAATAATTCACCCATATGGCTGCCCATGCTTATATAACCTTCACAATTCTATAATTAATAATTGCCCTAACAATTAAAGGCAATTAATTAATTAAAAATCATGCTCTTCTCTTTTAAAAATAGCATGTTTAAGGACAGCCATCCAATAAATTAAATTAATCCAATTTAATCCTTCACACATCACTTCACTTAAGCTTCACAGTGTGCTTTGACCATAGCCACTAAAAATAGGAATTAATATAATCATTTAATACTTTAAAAAGTATTAATTCCTTCTCAAAAGGGGCTGCATTAAATAAATTAAATTTATTTAATTTTAGAATTCTATTTCCAATTGATTTATTCCCCTTTGCTTTTGTTGACTTTTCCACAAGCCTGGGTGCCAAAATTGGGTGAATAAATATTAACAAATATTTATTTAATGCATTATTATTCACCCAAGGTGGGTCGCACTTTTTTGCATAATAGAATTCTGACAATGGGATTTTTACCTGCAAGGCAGGCAATAAAATCCCGTGATTTCACTTAAGTCACTTTTCTTTTATTTCACCATGGGAATTTTTACCCTGCAAGGCAGGCAATAAATTCCCGCCTGCCTGCAGCCTCTAACTTTCCCACTGCAGCTTAAATCCTTTGTTTTCCAAAAATGCGCCCATCCCCGCAGGGGCTTTTCTGTGCACGACTTCACTTTTTCCCAGTGATCCAGACCTCCGATGGCGACTTCCTCCGGGCATAATGTGCGTATATGTTTTCCAGCTGCTCCAGGCCAAAAATCGGGCTTACCCGAGCGAGGGAATTGCTCCAGAGAAATTTCACAAGAAAACAAAACGGACACCACAAAAACACGAAAAATTGCCAAAAGTTACAAATAAAGCCCAAAACTTAAAATAAGTTAAAATCCTTCTGGCACATAGGAATAATAACATATTCGCTCATAATAGAGTTAAAACAGAGCGCAAATAGCCTCATACGGGGCTCAAAATAATTAAATACAAATTTCCCTTGCAGACAAATCCCGACTTTGGCGTATAAAACAATTTTGGGCATCTGGGTATTTGGCGAAAAAGACTAATATGGCTCTTTAGGATTATCTTGACGTAATACAAGAACTTTCAGGCAATAAAAACACAAAACGACCCATTATTTTAAAAGTATGAATTTTTTTCGGATAGGGTAGTCGCAGATTTCGGATGAAATGCTGGGTGACACTGAGTGCACTCACGATTCCTCATTCTCCGAGAAGTAACTTCTCGTAATAGTTGGCTTGCAGATTGGTTCCGTGAGAGTGGAGATGAACTTAGAAGAGCACGACTTGCAGCTACTCCAGAATCTGGGTGGAAGAGATAGAAGGCCTAAAGTTGCTAAAGCAACTTCTAGGTTGATCATTGAGGAATCGGGCAAAGATTTCTTTGAGATATCAATTCCGGCAGAAGGAAAGAAGGAGGAGGAGCTCACGGCAGAAGATGTTACAAGAACCGTGCAGTACCCCTCGGTCAAGCCACCACTGAAGGATTGAAGCAGGACACGCAGACATTGATAGATGCTCTATTCCTTAGGCTTGACAGTGAAAAGGTGGAGAAAGAAGAACTTCAGAAGCAGGTATCTCAGTTGTGCGAGATCATAGCCAAGGTTGCTAAGCCTTCCATTCAGCCCATTTCAGAGCAGGTGAGTGATCATCTTATGCAGAAATGGAGGATGGCAAGCAATCAAGTAAAATCTATTGATGAATGGAAGGATTTGATTATGCGTCAAGCTTGCAACTTGGAAAGTGCCACCGCTTTAAAGGTTATGAATGATGCGGCAAATCAGGCTGCAAAGAATCAAGGCGATAAAGCATCGTAGATATGAACACAGTTGTTGAGAGTAACCTGAGTACTTTGGGAGAGATCAACAAGTTGTCGGAGATGTATTGGTTGCAGAGCAAATTGTACCGGATGGATCAGTCGAGAAGGGGAAGCAGCTAGAATTTGCAGTATCTTTCCGTTTGGAAATCTGCAGAGTTTTGCTGAAGAGGATGCAGGCACTTGAGAGTAGGACATCATCCTTACCAGACAGTATCATTTCTTTCACTGAGGAGAGAGTGGACGGGAATGTTACTTCATACGTGCGGATCGTTCCTAGCAAGGTACCTAATTCCCTGGAAGGGTCTCTTCTGATGGTACAAAAGAGAATTGATAAAGCTACTAAGCCTTTCACGATGAATTCTATCAGTAGACTGGTGGCGCTGCAGGCAGATATTGCAAGGTTTGGGCCGAGCTTGGAAGATGTGGAAGCATGCATCAAAGTGTTGAATGAAGGGTTCTGCAGTTCAGGACAGAGAAGGAAGCAGTGGCTAAAACAGATGGAAAGATGCTGAATTACATGTTCGACAAGTATATCCGATATCAGAACAAGAAGACATAAATGTTACAGCTGGCATGACTTCTATTTTTTCTTCTATTTTCTATGTTCCCGGATGAAATTGTAAAACTTTAAAGTTATTGGTTTTGCAACCATTGCTTAAAGTTATGTGGAACACTTCTATTAGTTAAGTGATACATGTGTCGCTTAAGGAGAAGTTAGTGGAGGATGATTGCCAAATGTCATCTTTACTTGTTGTTTGTGTTTCAGTTCAGTTTGAGTTTTCCATTTGTACTTTCCCTTCTACATTCTATAAGTAGAGGAAGAACCTCCGGGTTAAAAAGGGGAGAATTTGTATGGCAAGCAATCTTGTGTTCTAAACTTTGTCTTTGAACCCCGAGAGCCACTTGGAGCAAAGGAATACAAAGGAGCAGGGTTTCCGGAGAACTTTGTGTCACTGATGTGTCTGTGTTTCTTACTTTTAATCTTAGATCTCTTAATAAACTTTGTGTTATTTTAGATCTAGATCTAGAGCTACCTTTGTTTTAGAATTCTGTGTTTATATCTATTGGATTCTTCTATGTGCATGCAATCAGCTCTGCCATCTACTGATTGGGATGCACATCTTCCTGTTTCTTCTATATGTTTATGTAATTACCGTCTTCTATAACTTTTCCTTTCTTTAAACAAAGGGCTTGCTGCAGAATTATTCAGTTATGGTTCATGAACTGAGTAATTAAAGTAAAACCCCATTTAGATATTAGCATACTTAAATTGACAAATCTGACACGGAAGCCTCACCGGTTAAATGAGGGAGATTTATCTCATGATCGCCTAGGTTTTGTCTATGCAGAAAATCTAGCCAACAATAGTTGAACAAAAGCTTGCTTTTCTTCCAAATTACATAACTTTCCATGCTTCAAAAACTTGCCATCACAAATTGCTATGTCCTCATAGTTCTCTTGCTTAGTAGACATCTTGATTTTGTCCCTTTTCAGTTGATCATCATTATTAAAAATACTCTCAAGGGTTACCAATCCTTGGGGCAGCTTATTAGTCTTTAATTGCAAAATTTGTTCACCATACTGTTGCTGCAATTTAGACTGATTTTTAGAGGAAAATTCAGTTTCTTCTTGAATAAAATGTACAATTTGTTCATCATTCTCAAACACTTGCCAATTAGTATTATTATCAGGAATTGATGGCCTTACAACCACCTTAATATGAGGTTGATTATCCTTTCTTTTCACTTCACTAGGAATATCAAAATCAGCCCCAACAATTGCCAATCTATCTGCTTGTTTATTTTCAGCTCTAGGTATTGATTGAACATTGAATGCATCAAAATCCTCTATAAGATCCCAAACTCTATGTCTATATGATTTCAACAAGGATTCTTTGCAATATTCATACTTCTCACCTGATTTATGACCAATTCACTTGTCACCAAATACCTGTAGGTACTTAATTCCCTTCATCCTAGCCCACTGTAAACCATGGATTAGTGCCTCATATTCAGCTGCATTGCATGTACAACTAAACTGAAATCGAATAGAAGAATAATACCTTTGACCCTCTAGTGATATCAGAACATTACTTGCACCTGATCCATTCTTGCTTCTAGAGCCATCAAAGTATAAACTCCACAATCATGTATCAATCTCATCAGTTTTAACCAATAATGGAAAAAAACATCATCTTGATGCATGCAATAAATTCCCAAACCAACATCTTTAATGTATGTTTCTTCAACATATTTGTAAGGATCAAAACCATGATGGTCAGTTCCCCACTCATCCAATAATAAATTTGGTATGCTCTCAAAGTGGGTGTTTGTATCATGAACAACTGGATGATCTTCTTGGTCAAAAACAATACAATTTACACTGCATGCATTAGGCACATAAGGCTCAATATGAAATTTAGCAAGAGGCTCAAAATTAATTGTTACCTTTGTGCCATACCTTGTTTTGAAAAATAGATAGGACCAATCTGATGATAGATATCCTCCAATCTTAGCTGTAAAATCTCTAGATAAGCACAAAGTGAAATATGGAGGTAGATCTACTACCATAACATCTTGTAAGATTGGAAGGCTTGGACATGCATGCAAACCTAACTTCAAATCTCTGATTATACCAACTGTTTTGGTAGTTGTGTCATCCAACTGCAAAACCCCTTTGTCATGTGGCTCATATTTGAGTCCTAGCTTATCTGCTATTTGCTTAGGCATGACTGTACTGCTAGCACCACTGTCAACCATGCAATTATGGACCAAATTATCACCAATAATCAAAGAAAGGTAGAAAGGAGGAGGCTTACCAATCCTTTTTGCCTGAAATTCAGCCTTAGAGGGTTGATCTGTATTTGCAAGTACTGCACTAGCTCTAGCTGAATGATCCACTGTAACTGGTAGTTTGGCCAACTCATCTTGTAACAAGCTCTTTTGACCCGGAATAGTCAATGTATCCCACATGGATAAGCTCACATGAGCTTTCTTCATCTGATCTATGATATTAAGGGAGAGCTGCCCCCTTTTGCTTGACCTTTTGGAACACTTTCAGCCTCTTTTCCTGATTCTTTTGTGCTTCCAAGCTGCCCTTCTGAATCTGATTTTTTGTCTCTCTTTCTCATTAGGGACAACAACAACCTTATTAGTATTATCAGGAAATAAAGAAGATGAACCATGCAAATTAGTTACCTCTGTGGGTTCTCCCACTGCTCTTCTTTTGTATACCCTTGTATTAGTTGCATGTTGATCCTCTTGTTGCCAATTCACCAAATTTGCCTCTGGTGGCTTTGGTGCTTCACTAGAATCCCCTTGAGGAGGAGCCTCAACTGCTGAAAGTTGTGGAATCATCCCTTGTGCAATCAAAGCTTGATTTAACATTCCATTAGCACAAGAAAAAAGATCATGTGAATGATTACATGGAGCACACCAAAAGGGTTCCTGAATTAGATTAGTCTGCACTGGAACAAGAGCCATAGATGTAGAAGGAGCATTAGGATCAGCTTTAATGGCTGGTGGGCCTTGATATGGAGGCCTACTTGTAGGATATGTTGGATATGAGGGTCTAGCAAATTGGAAAGGAGCCTGATACGGTTTGTAAGGTTGAGCAAGCTGTCTCTCAATAGATACAAATTTATTTCCAAAAGCTTGCAAAATACCTTTTATTTCACTCAACTCAATGGGTTGATTTGGATTAGTAATTGTTTGGCTAGTTGCTACTGGAATTGGGTTTATAGCTGAAGTTGGTGGTTGAATAGTTGGAAAGATAGGCATGGGAGGTCTAGGTGCAATTTTGTCAGCTTGTATGAGGTTATTTTCAGCTCTAATGGCTAAATCAAAGGCAGCAGGAATTGTGTTACCCCCATGGACTGAATTAGGACAACAATGTCACTATTTAGGATCTCAAATAATACAAGAATGCATGCTTTGTTGTAGGCTTAATGGCACAGGGAATTCTCTCCCAAGTTCTCTGGAATCTCAAATTAAAATCAGCCATGAACTCTTAAGGGGCTCTTTTGATTGTGCTCAATTGCTCAATCAGGGATAGGTGGTCAGATTTGTCCTCAAATTGGCTACACAAGGTTGTTCCTGACTGATCCCAAGAATTGATAGAATTAATAGATAGATTTTTTGTACCATTAAAAGATTTTATCTTTAAAGGAAGCTGCAAGAAGTCTCGTGGCTACATTCTCTTGAGTTATAAATATAAACAGAGTAAAGATTTGCAACATCTCTAATATGCTCTCCATGAGTGGTATGAGTTAGACCACTAAAGAATGGTGAACTCTTTAATACGAAACAAAGATATCATTGTATACACTGTATGCGGTAAGACTCAAGGAGCTGCCGTCGTTAAAGGTCACAAAACCTTCATTTCTAGGAAGAGCCATTAGGAAATTTGGAACAGGTAAGTTGTGGGATTTTGGGCAATTGTTTTAGCTTGCTAGCTCGGTATATGGAGAGGATTTATTAAATCTGATTCTTTTATAAGAACATAAAGGCAGCTGGATAAATTCAAATGGAATACCATTAGCTTTTGACCTCGGTGGTCACTTTTGGCATTAGTTTTGACTAGTCTACAACCAAAGTATGTCTATGAAAACTCGAGGAGTCGCCTAGATGCTGATTTTTAAATACTTTATGCTCTGCAAATTGCTGAACTAACATCAGTATTTGAATACTTGGTCCCACTGGCATGTCGAAATACTGCCGGAAGTTGCACACTGATAAAGAATGATGTGTGTACTCTCTCTCCGTGTGACAAAATTGGAACACCTCAAGGCCGTGGGTTCCCTTGTGAATCACCTAAAAATGAAAAACTTTGACAAGGAAAAGGGAAAAGGAATGCGGGAAATGGGAAATATGGGTGATACACAAAAAGTTTGACACGTGCATATAACTCTGCACACAAAGAATTAAAGATTCACACACCTGTACAAATCTAAACTATTTTGCAAAATTAAATTGAAAGGTTTAGGAAGAATGACAGCGGTAGAGGGATTGAATTCCACGCTAAAATAATACAATATCCTATCAAATACAATGAATAATCAAGAAACAATGGTATGAGAAGGCAAAAATGAAGTTTTATTTTATTCAGAGGTGCAAGTACAAAGGTTGAAGATGCCAAAGCAAATCAGCATTCAAGTGTATATTTATTTTACAATAAAAAATCAACCAATATAGGCTACTTCCTGCTCATAATAGACTGTTGCAAAAAGACTTTTGTTACGAGGTTTTTATTCATTTAATTCTTCCTCCTAACCCTCATGGCGCATGGGACAACAACATGCTTCCTTTTCATTTAATTCCTACATGCCTTGCGCCAACAACTAAAATGGACTGCCGCATGCTATTGTAATACCCCTTCTCGATCAAAAACCCTTAGTCCATTCATGTTTTCTGATGGCTAAGGGAGGAATCACAAAGGAGCTTATTTACAACTTGCAGGTTTACATAAAGAACCGGCATCGATCGGCTCGACCGATCGTCGTCACCTAGCATACTAACCGGCATCGGTTGAGACAACCGCATCGGGTTACTCGTTATGTGTGATTGTTTATATTTAAGTCACGGAATTAGATCTAATATTTGTTATAAAGTTGATCTAATGGTTGTAAATGAATGGCTAAAGTGCCCTAAGTTTGTATAGGCTTATATAAGCTAGGAAACTAGGGTTAGAGGTTAAGAAGATTTGGGAGAATTGTAAGAAGGAATTCTTGGAGAGAGCTTAGAGAAGTTTGTGAGAGGAAAAGTATTGTACATCGTGTAAGGTGTGGAAGATTGCAGATCTTCAATTGTACAACCTCTGGAATAATATATTGGTTGTTTCTTGGTGGACGTAGCCCACACTAGGTGAACCATGTTATATCTTGTGTATTTTCTTTTGTTGGTTATTTCCGTGTTTATTGCTTTGTATGTTTTAATCTAATATATATTTATACAACCGGTTTGGTCTAACCCCAACAACTGGTATCAGAGCTTTGTTTGAGGGTTGTGTGTGTTGACATATTTACTCACAGGATTTCTGATTGAGTGGGAGCACAACAATGGTAAAAGATAGTAAATACAAAGTAGAGAAATTTGAAGGCCGTAATTATCAGCTATGGAAGATGCAGGTGGAGGATTATCTATATCAAAGAGATCTATATTTACCGTTGGATGAGAAGGCAAGGCTGCAAAGATGACTGATGAAGAATGGAAGATTCTTGACAGAAAGGCTCTTGGGATCTATAAGATTGAGCCTCGAAACATCTCGTGGCTTCAATATAATAAAAACAACCACACTAGAAATTAATGAAATTTTAGCTAATTTATATGAAAAACCAAGTGCATCGAATAAAGTTTATTTGATGAAGAAATTGTTTAATTCTAAAATGCAAGAAGGTGGATCTATGTCTAATCATTTGAATGATTTCCGTTCTATTGTAAATCAATTAAAATCGGTTAATATCCCTTTTGAGGATGAAGTGAAAGCATTGTTATTCTTGTGTTCTTTGCCAGATAGTTGGGATAATTTGGTAATGGTTGTTAGTAATACAACATTTGCTACTAATATTTTGAAGTTTGATGATGTGATTGGTATAATCTAAATGAAGAAATACGCAGAAAAGTTCAGAGAATCATCATTTGGGAATGCTTTGAATGTAGAAAGTAGAGGAAGGCAAAAGGAGAGATCCAAGAGCAAGAGTAATGGGAAATCAAAGTCTAAGAGTGGTAGATCTAAATCCAGAGGTAGAGGAATAACCTGCTGGAATTGTGGAAAGAAAGGACATGCAAAGAAGGATTGTTGGTTCAAGGAAAACAAAGAGAATGTACCAGAGAAAGGTAAAGAGGCAAATGTTGCATCGAGGTAATGCAAGATGCCCTTATTCTCTCCTTGGATAATAAAATTGAATCATGGGTTTTAGATTCAGAGCTTCTTTCCATGCTACCCCTAATAAGGGTTATTTCAAAAATTATGTCCAGGGTAATTTTGGGCATGTTTATTTAGGAGATGATGAACCATGCAATATTACTAGTAAAGGTGAAGTTCATCTTAAATTGCAAAATGGAAATACATGGATATTGAAAGATGTGAGGCATGTGCCAAGCCTCGGAGAAATCTTATTTCAGCAGACAATTAGGTGAAGATGGATGCATGGTTACATTCACAATTGATTCTTGAAAGTTTCCAAGGGAGCTCTTGTTGTAGCAAGAGGCAAGAAGGTAGGAACATTATATTTGTCTACTTGTATTACTGATTCCTTTTCTATGTGCTATCTACTTCAGATTCAGATGCAAGCATGTGGCATAATCGGCTAGGCCATATGAGTAAGAAGGGAATGCAAGATCTTAAAGGCAAAGGGTAAGTTATCAGATTTGAAAGATGTAGATCTTGATTTCTGTGAGCATTGTATATTTGGAAAGCAAAAGAAAGTGAGGTTTCTTAAAGTTGGGCAAAGAAAGGAGTAGAAATTGGAGCTTGTGCACTCAGATGTGTGGGGACCAACCTAGGTAGCTTCTCATGGAGGATCCCAATACTATGTGACTTTCATTGATGATGCCACAAGAAAGGTATGGGTTTATTGTATTAAACGTAAATATGATGTTTTTGAAACATTTAAAAGATGGAAAGCCCTTGTAGAAAATCAAACTAATTTGAAGTTGAAGTGCCTTAGATCTGACAATGGTGGTGAGTACTGCAGCAAGGTTTTCAATGATTATTGTTCAGTGAATGGAATACGCAGAGAAAGAACAATTCCTAGAACTCCACGGAGAATGGAGTGGCGAAAGAATGAACAAACTATTATGGACGTGCTTAGAAGCATGAGGATACATGTTGGATTACCCTTGCAGTTTTGGGCAGAAAGCAGTAGATACAACGGTATATTTGATCAACCGTGGCCCTCAAGTGCACTGAATGGTGGAATACCAGAAGAAGCATGGACTGAAAAGAGGTAGATCTTTCTTTTCTTAGAGTATTTGGTTCAAAAGCTT
This sequence comes from Taxus wallichiana var. yunnanensis, assembly GCA_018340775.1. NCBI lineage: Eukaryota > Viridiplantae > Streptophyta > Pinopsida > Cupressales > Taxaceae > Taxus > Taxus wallichiana. Next base: position 327,609,092 of record CM031235.1, on the reverse strand, counting down.
TTGTGCATGTTGATAAAGAAAATAGGAAGAAGTTGGATGCTAAATCCAAGAGATGCACTTTCATTGGTTATGGTTACGTGATTTCGGATTCCGGTTTTGGGATTTAGAAGATGCTAAGATTGTTAGAGTCGTAACATTGATTGGAATGAAAAGAGAATGTACAGGATCAGGTTTTGGTACCCAAGAATGAACCGGTGAAGAGTTTGTTGAGAAAAGTGCATTCTCGGATTTAAAACAAAAATCCACAGATTACACGGGTCATTGATCGGTGACGTAATGTTGACCGGGTCAAGAGAGGAAAGGTTACATCCGCTAGAGGAACCGACATCATATAGAGGAATTCACGCCACAGAGGAACCGTGACTTATTAGGAACCGACATCGGTCACTTATCATATTTGGACACGAATGTCCAGAGGTCCAGAATGAGCCTCAAGCACCCCAAATTTCTGTAAAGGTCTCAAAGAGTAAGTAAACCTCCAAAAATATTTACTCCATTATTTTATCTTTTATTGACTGATAGTGGTGAACCATGGAAAGTTTTGAAGAAGCAATGTAGCAGATACCCACGTTGAGTGGGAGCATGACATGGATGAGGAGATGGATTCCTTGAAACAAAACCAGACATGGGATTTGGTCAAGTTGTCAGCAGGTAAGAGGACATTGTAGAAACAAGTGGGTTTACAGGATCAAGGAGGAAGAGGGTGGACAAAAAGATACAAAGCAAGGCTTGTGGTAAAAGGATTTGCACAGAAAAAACCAAGGTATTGATTTTGGTGAGATATTTTCTCCTGTTGTTAAAATGACTTCCATCCGTATTGTTCGAGTTTAGTTGCAGTAGAAGATTTGCATTTAGAACAACTTGATGTTAAGACGACTTTCCTTCATGGTGATTTGGAGGAGGAGATCTATATGAATCAGCCTTTGGTTATGAAGTCAAGGGTAAGGAGAAACATGTGTGTAGTTGAAAAAGAGCTTGTATGGGCTCAAACAAGCTCCAAGGCAATGGTATATGAGGTTTGACAATTTTATGCATGATCATGGTTATATGAGATGTGGATCTGACCATTGTGTTTATTTCAAGAAGCTTGAAAATGGGAGCTATATTATTTTGTTACTTGTATGTGGATGATATGCTTATTGTAGGATCTAGTATGCAGACATTGGTGAGCTTAAAGAAAAATTAGCTCACACATTTGCAATGAAGGATTTGGGAGCTGTAAAGAAAATCCTTGGCATGCAAATTCACAGAGACATGAAGAACATGAAATTGTATTTGTCTCGGAAGATTATATCAATAAGGTGTTGAAAATATTTAAAATGCAGGATGCAAAACTTGTAGGTACACCTATGGTTGGACACTTTAAATTGAGCAAAGATCAGTGTCCTACATCACATGAGGAGGTTGAGTACATGGCACAGTTCCATATGCTTCAGCAATTGGAAGTCTTATGTATGTTATGGTTTGTACCAAACTAGACATTGCACAGTGCAATGGGAGTTGTGAGCAAATTTATGGCCAATCCAGGTAAAGAGCATTGAAAGCAAATCCCAATGGATTCTCAAGTATTTGAGAGGGACATCCGGCATGCAGTTATGTTATGGAGGGTCAGATACTACTTTACAGGCTATGTTGATTCAGATATGGCTGGAGATTTGGATGGTAGGAGAAGCACCACTTGGATATGTATTCACAGTAGGTGGGATGACAGTTAGTTGGATTTTTGAGATTGCAGAAGGTTGTGGCCTTGTCTACTACAAAGGCCGAGTATGTTGCAGCTACAGAGGCTAGCAAAGAGATGATATGGATGAGCAGGTTCATGGAAGAGTTGGGAAAGGAGCAAGAGGATTGCAGATTGTATAGTGATAGTCAAAGTGCAATTCATTTGGCAAAGAACTCAGTGTTTCATTCAAGAATGAAACACATTCAGTTGAGATATCACTTCATACGACAAGTGTTGGAGGATGGGCAGCTGAAGTTAGAGAAAATTCATACGAATGAGAACCCTGCGGATATGCTAACGAAGTCATTGGCAAAGGAGAAGTTGGAGCTACACTCCACTTTTGTTGGTCTTTGAGTTTGAGACTTGAAGAGGAAGAAACAAAGCCAGGAGAGGAACCAAGGATGGAGTTTGTGCGGGATAGTGCAACAATTTATCTCCAAGTGGGAGATTGTTGAGATTATGGAGCTGAATTGCTTCACAAAGGAGCTTATTTACAACTTGCAGGTTTACATAATAACCGGCATCACTCGATTGACGGTCGTCAGTCACCTAGGCGATACTAACCGACATCGGTTATGGGTAACTCATCGGTTACTGTGATTGTTTATATTTAAGTCACGGGAATTAGATCTAATCTTTGTTATAAAGTTGATCTAATGGTTGTAAATGAATGGCTAAAGTGCCCTAAGTTTGTATAGGCTTATATAAGCTAGGAAACTAGGGTTAGAGGTTAGATTGGGAGAATTGTAAGAAGGAATTCTTGGAGAGAGCTTAGAGAAGCTTGTGAGAGGAAAAGTATTGTACATCATGTAAGGTGTGGAAGATTGCAGATCTTCAATTGTACAACCTCTGGAATAATATATTGGTTGTTTCTTGGTGGACGTAGCCCACACTGGGTGAACCATGTTATATCTTGTGTATTTTCTTTTGTTGGTTATTTCCGTGTTTATTGTTTGTATGCTTTAATCAAATTGTTTTATTCTCGTTTTGTTTTTTATTGGGATTTGTCTCATGGAAATTTGTATTTAATTATTTTGAGCCCCGTATGAGGCTATTTGCATACTGCTTTTAACTCTATTAATATGAGCGAATATGTTATTATTCCTATGTGCCGTAAGGGTTTTAACTTATTTTAAGTTTTGGGCTTTATTTGTAACTTTTGGCAATTTTTCGTGTTTTTGTGGTGTCCTGCTTTCGCTTTCTCAGAAATTTCTCTCGAGCAATTCCTTTGCACGGTAAGCCCGATTTTTGGCCTCGAGCACTGGAAAAACATATACGCACATTATGCCCGAGGAAGTCGCCATCGAGGTCCGATCACCGGGAAAAAGCGAAGTCGCAGCACGTAAAAGCCCCATGGGATGGGCGATTTTTGGAAAACAAAGGATTTAAGCCATGCGATGGGAAAATATAAGCCGCAGTGGGTGGGAATTTTATACCGCCCTAGGGTACTTTTTCCCGTGTTATAAAAGTCACTTAAGTCAGCAGTGGGGAAAATAGAGGTCAGGTGTGGGAATTTATTGCCCGCCTGCAGGTAAAAATTCCCATGATATAATAAAAGGAAAGTGACTTAAGTGAAATCATGGGATTTTAGTGCCCGCCTTGCAGGTAAATAATCCCATCAAAGTCAAATCACTTAAGTGGATCACGGATTTTGGTGCCTCGCCTGCAGGTAAAGAATCCCATTATGAAAAAAATTCTTAAAAATAGAATTACATGTGCAAAAAGTGCGCCCTTTCGTGAGAGAATAAAAGCCTTAAATTGATTATTTTAATTAATCTTTCCTCTCAAAAAGTGCGCCCAAGCTTGAGGAGGTCAACAAGTCAAAGATGGAATAAAAGAAAGGAATTAAATGCATTAAATTTAATTTATTTAGTGGCTGCCCTTCCTCTCAAAAAGTGCGCCTATTTGGGTATTATTTAATGTTTTTTAAAGCATTAAAACATTAAATTAATTTCTATTTTCAAAGTGGCTATGGTCAAAGCACACCGTGAAGCTTAAGTGAAGTGTGTGTGAAGGATTAAATTGGATTAATTTAATTTATCGATGGCTGTCCTTAAACATGCTATTTTTAAAAAGAGAAAAGCATGATTTTTAATTAATTAATTGCCTTTAATTGTTAGGGCAATTATTAATTATAGAATTATGAAGGTTATATAAGCATGGGCAGCCATATGGGTGAATTATTTAATTCACAGTGTAAAAGAATCGCAGCCAAGAGGAAAAGTGCGCCCCATTAAAGGAAGGATTTTGTTCAGCATAAAGTGCTAACAAGGCTAAAAGCTTCCAGATTTGGCGCATGCTTTGGAGGAGGTTGATCTTTGTCTCGCATAATTGTTTTCACAGTGTTACAGAGCTCAAAGTTGATCAAAGGATTCATGCTCTCTTTATGTGCAAATTAAACACCAATTTTTGGGGCAGCAGTTTGAAAAGTGCAGATTTTTATAATTTAAATTCACTATTCATGCTCCGTGGCCATTTTTGTCCAATAAATTGCAGAATTCATTACAGTGTGCTTTACAAAAGAAAAGGAGTTTTTATCAATGTCCAATACATTGCAAATATCCTCCGAATCAAGAATTGTCCAGATCTCGCACTGCATTGAAGAAATCCGCCAAGTAAGAAGAAAAAGAATTATTCAGACGAAGATAGACAAAGCCATGGCGAAGGGAGATGAAAAAGAAAGCACGATGGAGTCATGCATTGCTTCCAAACTTGCAGACATAGGAGACATAGATCTAGGCCCTAACCTCTTGCCGATTTGATTGATAGATCCAGAGCGGAAAGACTTCACTCATGCGTGCGGTCAAAAGCAAGGAATTATCCGAGCTGCAGCTTTTCCATGTATAGCCCAATTGCTAGAGTTCGTGATGGAGTGTGCTAGATCTTATCATCCTTCATCCAGATCAAGCACGTGATGCTTCGGGAAAGACAATAATTCGCTTGACGCAGAGTTCATCAATTATTGTTTGAAGATTCCAAAGATGAAAAGGTGGTGACTTCTATTAGCATTCGTGATGCCGATAAAGAGGTGGGAGAAGCATAGAGCTGATTGTGTGAGCATCATGAATAAATGGTTCATGAAGAAGCCTAGATCCCCTTCAAAGTTCCCGAGAACTCTTCCACGGTCCAATTTGGTGCAGGAGGCGATGATGTCGCAAATCAAGCTATGCAGATGAATGGCGGCGAATGCCTACACTTTCCGTACATGGATGTATGCTTTCATCAGACCATCAAATCAACAAGGTTGATTCTATAATCAATCGGTCGGAAATTATTAAGCAAGAACATCGGTGAGCAACTTCGAACGTGAAGCGACTTTCACTTCAAGATGACTTCATACTTGGTGTATGTCAGCCTTCACAAGGTGTCTTTTCCAAGTCGGATAGATGTGGTGTTCTTTCCAAGGACCCCATTTTCGAGTGCTACCCGCAGCTTATCGCACCTACAAAGTAGAAAGACTTCAAAGTGATCAACGATGACTTCTTCTACGATTTCATCTCGCAGCTGACAAAAGACTCAAGGCCAACAGGTAAGCAAGGAAGCGTGGGAAGCCGTGTCCAAGATTGGCAAGTCTATTCATCATTCAATTTGCAGATTTCACATACCTCGTGGTTACGGGCTTTTCTCGAGAACCAATAAAGATGCCTGTATCCGAATGATAGATTGATCGCCATGGAGCCGAGCAGCAACTTGTGGAGTTACACGACCTTCACCAAAGCGCACAAGTCTACGGGCTTCTTCCCAATCACTGTGGATATTACAACCGCATTAGCATTCACAGAGCTCGAGGGATGGAAGCGCAAATGTTATCCGAGTATGAGCAAGAGTTCTTCCTCGCACGGCTGAACTTCGATCCATTCGAGTAGCCAGAAGACAATCTCCCAAAGAAGACGCACATGTGCCTTCGTTAGAAGATTTCTGATGAAGTGCGGAAGTGAGTACGAGGTTAGAAAGAGAGATTTCAGCAGTCATCAAAAGAAAGCAAGTGTTCGACTTTGACTAGCGCGATACCCGCGATCTTAAAGATGATGGGAATGTGGTACTTGACACTTACCATCAAATGGGAGGAGATAAAGCCATACCGCAGTAATAACATGGGAGGCCGCAACACAATCAAGAAAGGTCGAGAGCCGTGTTGGTGAATACTTCAAACTGTCACGACGAAGGGATATTGCCTCGATGAAGCATCGATGAATCAAATCACGGGCAACTTCGCACAGAGATTCCCTGCCGAAAGCATGAAGGAGAAAGCAAAGCAGAAAGGTCCGAGAAGTCAAAGTACATAAAGATCTCAAGAGAAAGAGAAGATCACTTCTACGACCATAGCTTTGACTCCGCTTCTCCAAGACTCCAAGATTTCACCAACTATCGCACCGCAGCAGCAGGACGCTTCCATGCCTTCATCAATCCGCGACGTTCCTTCTCTCCTCACCACTTCGCTCATCACCCGCTCCAGAGGAGATGTCAAGCCGCAGATGGGCGAGAGTTCGAAAGAGCTTTGTCCTCGGATGATTCAAGGATGGCAGCCATAACACCGTGGCACTTTCTCGACGGAGAGGATGCAGAGCGGAGATGGTAGTGCACTCAATGACTTCTCACTCTCCGAGAAGTAATTTCTAATGGTTGGCTTTGCAGCTTGTTCCGTAAGCGAGAATGGAGATGAACTTAGAGGAGCACGACTGCAGCCTACTCCAGATCTCGAGCAGTAAAGAGACAAGGCCTAAAGTTGCTAAAGCAACTTCTAGGTTGATCATCGAGAATTCGGGAGAGAAGTTTGCCGAGATATCAATTCCGGCAGTAAGGAAAGATAGAGAGGAGCTCACTACGAAGATGTGACAAAGGACCAAAGTACCACTCTGGCCAAGCCACCACCGAAGGATCAAGCAGACACGCAGATATCGATAGACGCTTTATTCCTTAGGCTTGATAAAGGAAAAGGCGGAGAAAGAAGAGTCAGCAGGCTAGCAAGTATCTCAATTATGTGAGATCATAGCCAAGGTTGCTAAACCTTCCATTCAAATTTCATTTCAGAAAGGTGTGAGTGATCATCTTATGCAGAAATGGAGGACGCAAGCAATCAAGTAAAGGCTATCGACGAATGGAAGGATCTGATTATTCGCAAGCTTCGTACAACTTGGGAAGTGCCACCCGCCTAAAGGTTATGAACGATGCAAAAAATCAACTAAAGCAACTCGATGGAAAACATAAAGGCATGAATACAAATACAGCAGAGAGTAACCCGAGTATTTTGGCCGAGATCAACAAGTCACCGAGAGATGTATTGATCATGGAATGATTGCACTGCATTTGATCATCACCGAGAAGGGGAAGCAAATTTAGAGTTTGCAGATCTTCCGCTTGGAAATCTGCAGAGTTTTGCTCAAGAGGATGCAGTGCACTTGAGAGTAGAACATCGATTTACTGACAAAAGATCATTTCTTTCACCGAGGAAAGAGTGGACGGAGGTGTTACTTCATACGTGGATCGCTTCTAACGAAGTGCCTAATTCCTCGAAGGTTCTCTTCGATGGTACAAAAGAGAATTGATAAAGCTACCAAGCCTTTCACGACGATGAATTCTATCAAGACGGTGGCGCCGCAGCAGATATCATGCGAGGTTTGGGCCGAGCTTGAAGAGGTGGAAGCGCAAAAAAAGTGTCAATGAAGGGTCACGCTGCAATTCAGACAGAGAAGGAAGCAAAGGCTAAAACAGATGGAAAGATGTCAATTACATGTTCGACAAGTATATCCGATATCAGAACAAGAAGAAGACATAAATGTTACAGCTGGCATGACTTCTTCTATTCTTTCTTCTTCTATTTTCTATGTTCCCGGATGAAATTGTAAAACTTCTAAGTTATTGGTTTTACAACCATTACTTGAAGTCATGTGGAACCATTCTATTAGTTAAGTGATACATGTGTCACTTAAGAAGAAGTTAGTTGAGGATGATTGCCAAATGTCATCTTTACTTGTTGTTCATGCTTTAGTTCAGTTTGAGTCTTCCATTTGTACTTTCCCTCCTACATTCTATAAGTAGGAGAAGAACCTCCGGTTAATGATCGATCGACTTTAAAGCAATCTTGTGTTCTAGACTTTGTGCCGAACCCCCGAGAGCAACTTCTGAGCAAAGGAATACAAAGGAGCAGTTTTCCTGAGAACTTTGTGTCACTTGTACTTTGTTTCTTGCTTTTAATCTTAGATCTCTTAATAAACTTTGTGTTATTTTAGATCTAGATCTAGAGCTGCCTTTTTTTTATAATTATGTGTGTTCATATCTATTAAGTTTCTTCTATGTGCATGTAATTAGCTCTCGCTATCTACTAATCGGGATGCACATCTTCCCCATTTCTTCTCTCGTATTTCCTTTACTTCTTCTTCTATAACTTTCCTTTCTTAAACAAATGCTACTTGCATGCAAACTTCTTAGTTATGGTTCATGAACTAAGTGGTTAAAGTAAAACCCCTGATAGATAATAACACATTTTTATTGACAAATCTGACACGGGAGCCTCACCGGTTAAATGAGGGAGATTTATCTCATGACTGCCTAGGTTTGATGCTATGCAGAAAATCTAGCCAACAGTTTTTGGCGACTCCGCTGGGAAACAACTATCTTTGCAGATCAAAGCTTTTCTATTGAAGATCAGAGTGTTTTCCATACAAATCTCAACCTGGCTGAACGTCCATTCACCCGATCCGTGAAGGCGCAAGGAAGGACTGATCATTTCTTCCGACTGCAGGAGCAATTCAATTTCAATCATCCTCCTCAAGTTAGAAGCCGCAGATCTAGTCTCTCACCAGGAAGGAGAGTACACACCCATCCAGATCCGGATCGTATTCAACATAATCCGGCGGCTGGAATTATCCATCAAGTCTATCAAGTCTACACAAGGAGGAGACGTGCTCAAGTCAACATGGCGCACCAAATTGTACCTGTTCCATGGGGAGCAGCTTTTGGACCTCTGAACTTGGCTCCACCTATGCACGAGCTGCCAAAGGGATCCAGAAAGAATTTTCCAAAATTCTTTGGAGATGGAAAGCAAAACCCGATGATCATTTGCGGCCTTCTTCATATCTTGGGTGTGCTTGCAGAGAGCATGAAGATGTCTCACTGTGCTCTTCATCGAGACTCTACACGACTTGGCCGAGAATGGTTCTATCGGCCGCTCCTGGCACCATAACCAATTGGGCGACTATGCGTGAGCAATTTCTGAAAAGATTCAAGCCTGCAGAGGATGCTAGCACGTTGATCACCCAACTGACGCAGTTGAAGAAAGAGCCAAACGAGAACATGCGGGACTTTATTGCAAGGTTCCAAAGGATTTTGTATAAAATCCCCACTTCTGCCGCATTGAGCGACGAAAATCAAAAGACGTTTTTTATAAACGCTCTATTGCCTGAAGTTGGATATCAGCTAAGAAGGGCAAGACCGTAAATCTACTTGAAGCACAAAATGCTGCCGTGGAGGTTGAGGACGACTTGATCATGGCTGGAAAACTCAAACAACCATCTCACAAAGGTGATGGTGCTTCTTCTAGTACTTCAGATCCTTTGTTACAGAAATTGGCTAATGACATGCTGCAGATCAAGAAGCAGATCTCTCAAGCAGGGAATGTAACCCCCTCAAGAATAGCTCCTACCCGACCTTTAATGGTCAAAATCAAAATCAAAATCGAAACAGACTTGCTGCTGCACCACAACGGTTGGCAATAGAAGCTGCTCCAAGGAATAACTTGGAAACTAATGAAGAGGATCTCGGCATTGATGAATCATTCGATGATGAAGACTTTATAGATCCCACTGGCGACTCCAATATTGGTTACCTGGACTACGAATCTGATGATGGCTATTATGAATCTTTTGAAGATTCTGATGGTCACACTTTTGCGGTGTTTACAAGGTCTCAGACGCGCCAAAATGCCGAAGCATCCACAAGCGGCCGGAAAGAGAGAGAAGATCCTGGCCCGGATGTTACTATCTTGAAAAGAGGTAGCACTCTTCCTTCTTCTTTAGCACCTAAGGATAAATATTCAAATTCTTTCAATTCGCAGCAAAGATCCAACGCACATCCTGCTGAAGCAAGTCAAGCTTTCGACATAATTGATCACATCAAGAGGAACAAGGTCCAAATGTCAGAAGCTGAGTATTTGAGGGCATTTCCTGATCAACTGAATAGATTGGTCAAATATGTGCAAAGTAATGGTCCCAGCCCAACAAACAATACTTCACGGGGTATCTTGTCAAATCCAAAGAATACTCCTACAAATAATGCGGCGGCAAGTTCTTCTCCTTCTACCCCTTCTCCTGCTACATCAGAAAGGATCGAGCCATTCTATGTATCTTTGCTTATCAACGGATACAAACTGAGCAATTGCATTTTGGATTCTGGAGCTTCTGATAATGTAATGCCTGCCAAAGTTGCTGATGCCTTGGGTCTCACGTTGACAAAAACCATCGGAAGATGTTATTCAATGGAAAGGCAAGTCCCTCTTGTGGGGCAAATCAAAGATGCGCAGCAAAGATTTCTGCTTCTTTTCCAGATAAAAGACTCGAAAATGACTATCCTCAGAGTTGATATTCCACTTCTTATGGCATGTCATTGAGTAGAAATTTCTGCAAAGAGCCGGGTGGAGAAGTCAAGATGGATTGGTCTTGTGCGCACATACCAATCAAAGGAGTAAATCAAGTCGAACCCGAGAAGAAATCTAAGTACACAAAGATCAAAATCGAGGATCCTAGATCTCAGATCTTGTTTCAGAATCGGATCACGGAGTCTATTATCTAGAAATGGATAAAGAAGAAATTCAACCGGTGATTCAAGAATCACATCAAATTGATAACAAGATTTGGACTCTGGAATTTGATGGCAGCTGCTGCTCATTCGATCCGCGCAGCAGCGTTGTTCTTATCTCTCCCGGGAAGGGAAGGTGCATGCGCACTCCTTCAAATTGATGTTCAAAATACTAACAATACAACTGAGTATGAAGCATTGTTGTTAGGCATGGAGCAGGCAAGAACAATGGGAATCAAACTATTACACGCAAGGGGAGATGCTGAGCTGATTGTGAAATGTAGATAAGAGGCCTCTACCAAGTCAAAAAAGACAAACTGCGACACTATAGAGATCGGGTCTACTCTGCTATCCTGGATTTTTCAGCTTTCTCAGATCTTACATTCCGAGAAACAAAATTCAAGAGCTGATTCGCTTGCAAAGAATCGCAGCCTTGTTGAATCCGGATCAGCCTCCTGCATTCTTTAGACAGGGGACTACAAGGTGGAGATGGTCTTTCGCCCAAAGGTTCCTGACAACGCCAAGAATGGCAGTTTTCAATGATGACACGCAGATTGCTGCGCTTCTCCAACAAAAGACAACTTCAAGGAATCTACTATGAGGGAAGCAATTCACCTCCTAGCAGATACTACCGCCGAGAAATGGATATGGACGCCTCAGGAAGTCAGGAGATTATCCAACTAAAAGGGAATAAAATTCCCAAAGGCTTGGTATCTCTTGAGGAAATGTTTGATAAGCATGATCAAATGCTTAAGAAAAATGAAGAAAGTGGGGAAGGTTATTCCTCCGACACACAATTACTAAATTTGGGAGCTGGCAATGATCCCAAATTAGTAAATCTGGGTAAGTGTTGCTCAGAGGCCGAAAGAGAAGCTTTTACTAAGCTTCTTAGGAAATACATGGATGTTTTTGCCTGGTCTTACCAGGATCTAAAAACATATCAGCCTGCGGAAGTTCAACACTACATCCCACTTAAACCAAATGTAAGCCTTTCAAGCGTGGTTCATGCGGCACAACCCTACCATTTCGGAACCATCTTTGCAGAAATCCAGAAGTTGTTAGACGCAAAGATCATCTATCCCATACATCATTCGGAGTGGTTGGCCAACATAGTCCCCGTAAGAAAGAAGAGCGGTGAGATTAGGCTGTGCGTGGATTTCCGCAACCTTAATCAAGCTTCACTGAAAGACAACTACCCCATCCCCATCATGGATCACACTCTGCAGGTGGTCACTGGATCTGAGATGCTTTCCATGCTTGATGGCTTCTCAGGCTACAATCAAGTCAAGGTGGCCGAGGAAGATCAATACAAAACGGCGTTCATCACACCTTGGGGAACCTTCGCATACCGAAAATGCCGTTCGGCTTGATTAATGCTGGTGCTACATTTCAAAGAGCTATGGATCTAGCCTTTGCTCACCTCAAAGATATAAGCATAGTGGTGTATCTGGATGATCTGACAGTCTTTTCCAAAGATAGAAGCGCACATTTCAAACTTGGAAGAGGTTTTCATACAGTGCCGCAAGCATGGTATTTCTTTGAATCCCAAGAAATCCATCTTTGCTGTAACGGAAGGGAAACTACTAGGGCACATTGTTTCCAAGGAAGGAACAAAGATAGATCCAGAGCGTGTCAAATCCATTCAGACATTGCCTTTGCCCACATCCAAAAAAGGAGTTCACTCTTTCTTTGGAAAAGTTAATTTTCTCAGGAGATTCATTCCTGACTTTCACGAGCTAACCCGTCATATTTCGAATATGATGAAGAAGACACAAGATTTTAAATGGAGCAGCAAGGGAAGGAAGCTTTCAGAAAATTAAAGAGGCCCTGCTTAAAGCTCCAGCCTTGGTTTCACCCGACTTCAAGAAAGAATTTATTCTTTATCATTATTCCTCCGAACACACCATGTCAAAGAATATCGATGCGTAAAAATCAAGAGGACGCAGAAGCTCCTATTGCTTTCATGAGTACGCCTTAAAGCCTATGAGTCGAAATACACTCCCATGGAAAAGCACGCATATGCAGTGGTGAAGGCGTGCAAAGCATTCAGGTATTATATTCTTTCCTCACACACTGTGGTTTTGGTTCCAGATATCATAGCAGCTTAAATCCATTCTTACTCAGCAAGAGTTAGGATTATTGAGAGGCACATGGGTGACAAAAGTTCAAGAATATGACCTGGATATTAAACCAACAAAGCTGGTTCGAGGAAGAGGTCTGTGTGAATTAATGACGGAGATGAAAACATCAAAGACAAGCAAATCAAGATGAGATAGATGGAGATTTGCCTGCAGTAATTTTTATAGATCTGGTAGAAGAGTGGTACAATAACATTGCTTACTTTCTGACGTATGGAGAATGCCCAGATCAACTTTCCAGAAAAGAGAAACGAACCATCAAACTTAAATCCAAAGATTTTGTTCTTTGGGATAATGGTTTGTACAAAAGGGAATTGATGGCGTATTTCTCAGATGCGTGGACAAGGCTCAACAGATCAGCTACTACAACAGCTTTCATGACATGGCTTGCATGGTGGTCATTTCTCACCCGAGTCACCGCACACAAGATCCTCGTGAGCAAGGTATTACCGCCCACCCTTTTTCAAGATACCGCAGAATGGGTAGCTAAGTGTCAAGCATGCCAACATTTTGTCATTGGGCGTGTGAAATTGCCCGCATTACCTCTAAAACCCATTGTGATCAAGAACCTTTCCAACAAAGTGGGGAATGGATTTTATTGGAATGCTTAACCCGCTTCCAAAGGCCGGCCATCATTACATTCTAACAAAATGCACGATTATTTCAAGTAAGTGGGTAGAAGCTATTCCTGTGAAGAATGCCACTTCCGCCGAGGTGTGCAATTTTATAAAAGAAAATATTATTGTCAGGTTTGGCGTGCCCAGCAAAATTGTAGCAGATAACGCTCCGAATCTTTCTTCTGAGGAGTTGGTGGAATTTTCACTACACTTATGGGATCCAAATGTTCATTCTCAAACTACTATCCACAAGGGAATGGTCAAGCTGAATCTAGTAATAAAAACTTGGTAACTATCGTGCGCAAGCTAGGTAATGGAAAATCAAAGGACTTGGCATAAAAAGTTGTTTGATGCATTATGGGCCGATAGAATCACACCAAAGAGGGCGATAGGCATGTCCCCATTTCAGCTGTTATATGGTAGAGACACAGAGCTGCCTCTTACCTTGAATCGCCTGCCCTACAACTTTCTAAGGCCCTGGAGGATTCCACTTTCACGGATGCTATTGATAAAAGAATTATGTACTTGACTGAATTGAGGGAAGTACAAACTCAAGTTACAGATAGGTTGACAGAGCATCAAAGGAAGGTGAAAATCATCTTTGACAAAAAGGCCAGGGAAAGAAAGTTTGAAGTCAATGACTGGGTCCTTTTATGGGACAAAAGAAGAGAAACAAAAGGCATGCATGGAAAGTTTGATTCACTATGGAAAGGGCCTTTTGTGATTAAAAGGATCGCCGAGCAGATAGCTTCATTCTTGCTCATCGATGATGGAGTCAATCGCCGCTGCCTTTCAATGGGCAACACTTGAAGTTGTTCCGACATGAGAAGCAGGGTAACACCTGTATGTACATAAATAAATCTTTTGTTTGTTTTTCCTTGTTTTGTCTTGTTTTGGTGTTGTGTTGTGTTGTTTTCGTTTTCCTGACCCCGTGCCCAAAAGACAAGATACGAAACCAGAGATGCTGGGATCTCATCTTTTCCCTTTGTCATTCTGACAGAGAAAAAGATGTCCACAGACGGAGCCAACTGGTGTCACTCAGATTTCACCCTGAAATCTGCGACTACCCTATCCGAAAAAAATTTTCGTACTTTTAAAATAATGGGTCGTTTTGTGTTTTTATTGCCTGAAAGTTCTCAGATTGGCCAAGATAATCCCAAAGAGCCATATTAGCCTTTTTTTCGCCAAATACCCAGATGCCCAAAATTGTTTTATTCTCATTGCCGGGATTTGTCTCATGGGAAATTTGTATTTAATTATTTTGAGCCCCGTATGAGGCTATTTGCGCTCTGCTTTTAACTCTATTATGAGCGAATATGTTATTATTCCTATGTGCCGTAAGGGTTTTAACTTATTTTAAGTTTTGGGCTTTATTTGTAACTTTTGGCAATTTTTCGTGTTTTTGTGTGTCCTGCTTCGCTTTTCAGTGAAATTTCTCTCGAGCAATTCCTTTGCGTAAGCCCGATTTTTGGCCTCGAGCAGCTGGAAAACATATACGCACATTATGCCCGGAGGAAAGTCGCCATCGAGGTCCGGATCACTGGGAAAAAGCGAAGTCGCAGCACGTAAAAGCCCCTCATGCGGGATGGGCGATTTTTGGAAAACAAAGGATTTAAGCCGCGATGGGAAAATATAAGCCGCAGTGTGGTGGGAATTTTATACCGCCTGGCAGGTACTTTTTCCCGTGTTATAAAAGTCACTTAAGCAGCAGTGGGGAAAATAGAGGTCAGCAGTGTGGTGGAATTTATTGCCGCCTCAGCAGGTAAAAATTCCCATGATATAATAAAAGGAAAGTGACTTAAGTGAAATCATGGGATTTTAGTGCCCGCCTCACAGGGTAAATAATCCTATCACAAAGTCAAATCACTTAAGTGGATCACGGGATTTTGGTGCCTCGCCTTGCAGGTAAAGAATCCCATTATGAAAAATTCTTAAAAATAGAATTACATGTGCAAAAAGTGCGCCCTTTGGTGAGAGAATAAAAGCCTTAAATTGATTATTTTAATTAATCTATTCTCTCAAAAAGTGCGCCCAAGCTTGAGGAGGTCAACAAGTCAAAGATGGAATAAAAGAAAGGAATTAAATGCATTAAATTTAATTTATTTAGTGGCTGCCCTCTTCCTCTCAAAAAGTGCGCCTATTTGGGAATTATTTAATGTTTTTTAAAGCATTAAAACATTAAATTAATTTCTATTTTCAAAGGGCTATGGTCAAAGCACACCGTGAAGCTTAAGTGAAGTGATGTGTGAAGGATTAAATTGGATTAATTTAATTTATTGATGGCTGTCCTTAAACATGCTATTTTTAAAAGAGAAAAAGCATGATTTTTAATTAATTAATTGCCTTTAATTGTTAGGGCAATTATTAATTATAGAATTATGAAGGTTATATAAGCATGGGCAGCCATATGGGTGAATTATTTAATTCACAGTAAAGAATCGCAGCCAAGAGGAAAAGTGCGCCCATTAAAGGAAGGATTTTGTTCAGATAAAGTGCTAACAAGGCTAAAAGCTTCCGATTTGGCGCATGCTTTGAGGAGGTTGATCTTTGTCTCGCATAATTGTTTTCACAGTGTTACAGAGCTCAAAGTGTTGATTGAAAGGATTCATGCTCTCTTTATGTGCAAATTAAACACCAATTTTTGGGGCAGCAGCTTGAAAAGTGCAGATTTTTATAATTTAAATTCACTATTCATGCTCCGGTGGCCATTTTTGTCCAATAAATTGCAGGAATTCATTACAGTGCTTTACAAAAGAAAAGAGTTTTTATCAATGTCCAATACATTGCAAATATCCTCCGAATCAAGAATTGTCCAGATCTGCACTCAAGATTGAAGAAATCCGCCAAGTAAGGAGAAAAAGAATTATTCAGATTTAAGATAGACAAAGCCATGGCGAAGGGAGATGAAAAAGAAAGCACGATGGAGTCATGCATTGCTTCCAAACTTGCAGACATATAGGAGACACAGATCTAGGCCCGAACCTCTCACCGATTTGATTGATAGATCCAGAGCGGGAAAGACTTCACCATGCGTGCGGTCAAAAGCAAGTGGAATTATCCGAGCTGCAGCTTTCATGTACAAATTCAATTGCGAGTTCGTGATGGAGTGTGCTAGATCTTATCATCCTTCATCCAGATCGCAAGCGTGATGCTTCGGGAAAGACAATAATTCGCTTGACGCAGAGTTCATCAATTATTGCTTCAAGATTCCAAAGCATTTAAAGGTGGTGACTTCTATTAGCATTCGTGATGCCGACAAAGAGGTGGGAGAAGCATAGAGCTGATTGTGTGAGCATCATGAATAAATGCCGTTCATGAAGAAGCCTAGATCCCCTTCAAAGTTCCCGAGAACTCTTCCACGGTCCAATTTGGTGCAGAGGCATGATGTCACAAATCATGCATGCAGATGAATGGCGAAGCGAATGCCTACACTTTCCGTACATGGATGTATGCTTTCATCAGACCATCAAATCAACAAGGTTGATTCTATAATCAATTGGTCGGAAATTATTAAGCAGCAACATCGGTGAGCAACTTCGAACGTGAAGCGTACTTTCACTTCAAGATGACTTCATACTTGGTGTATGTCAGCCTTCACAAGGTGTCTTTTCCAAGTCGGATAGATGTGGTGTTCTTTCCAAGGACCCCATTTTCGAGTGCTACCCACCTTACTACATCGCACCTACAAAGTGAGAAAGACTTCAAAGTGATCAACGATGACTTCTTCTACGATTTCATCTCGCAGCTGACAAAGACTCAAGGCCAACAGGTAAGCAAGGAAGCGTGGGAAGCCGTGTCCAAGATCGCGCTATTCATTCAATTTGCAGATTTCACATACCTCGTGGTTACGGGCTTTTCTGAGAACCAATAAAGATGCCTGTATCCGAATGATAGATTGATCGCCATGGAGCCGAGCAGTAACTTGGAGTTACACGACCTTCACCAAAGCGGCACAAGTCTACGGGCTTCTTCCCAATCACTGTGGATATATTACAAATGCATTAGCATTCACAGAGCTCGAGGGATGGAAGCGCAAATGTTATCCGAGTATGAGCAAGAGTTCTTCCCCGCACGGCTGAACTTCGATCCATTCGAGTAGCCAGAAGACAATCTCCCAAAGAAGACGCATGCACATGTGCCTTCGTTAGAAGATTTCTGGATGAAGTGCGGAAGTGAGTACGAGGTTAGAAAGAGAGATTTCAAAGCAGTCAAAGAAAGCAAGTGTTCGACTTTGACTAGCGCGATACCATGATCTTAAAGATGATGGGAATGTGGTACTTGACACTTACCATCAAATGGGAGGAGATAAAGCCATACCGCAATAATAACATGGGAGGTCAGCAACACAATCAAGAAAGGTCGAGAGTCAGTGTTGGTGAATACTTCAAACTCGGTTGCATTGACGAAGGGATATTGCCTTGATGAAGCATCGATGAATCAAATCACGGCAACTTCGCACAGAGATTCCTCAAGCGAAAGCATGAAGGAGAAAGCAAAGCAGAAGTCCGAGAAGTCAAAAGTACATAAAGATCTCAAGAGAAAGAGAAGATCACTTCTACGACCATAGCTTTGACTCCAGCTTCTCCAAAGACTCAAGACTTCACCAACTATCGCACCGCAAAGCAGACGGACGCTTTCCATGCCTTCATCAATCCGCGACGTTCATCTTCTCTCCTCACCACTTCGCTCATCACCCGCTCCAGAGGAGATGTCAAGCCGCAGATGGCGTAGAGTTCGAAAGAGCTTTGTCCTTGGATGATTCAGAGATGGCAGCCATAACACCGTGGCACTTTCTGACGGAGAGGATGCAGAGCGGAGATGGTAGTGCACTCAACGATTTCTCACTCTCCGAGAAGTAATTTCTCGGAATGGTTGGCTTTGCAGTTGGTTCCAGAAGCGAGAATGGAGATGAACTTAGAGGAGCACGACTTGCAGCTACTCCAGGATCTGAGCAGAAGAGACAGAAGGCCTAAAGTTGCTAAAGCAACTTCTAGGTTGATCATCGAGAATTCGGGAGAGAAGTTTGCTGAGATATCAATTCCGGCAGAAGGAAAGATAGAAGAGGAGCTCACGGCAGAAGATGTGACAGTGACCAAAGTACCACTCTGGCCAAGCCACCACCGAAGGATCAAGCAGACACGCAGACATATGATATGATGCTTTATTCCTTAGGCTCGATAAAGAAAAGGCGGAGAAAGAAGAGCAGCAGGCAAAAGTATCTCAATTATGTGAGATCATAGCCAAGGTTGCTAAACCTTCCATTCAAATTTCCATTTCAGAGCAGGTGAGTGATCATCTTATGCAGGAAATGGAGGACGCAAGCAATCAAGTAAAGGCTATTGACGAATGGAAGGATCTCGATTATTCGTCAAGCTTCAGACAACTTGGGGAAGTGCCACCCGCCTAAAGGTTATGAACGATGCAAAGAAATCAACTAAAGCAACTCGATGGAAAACATAGAAGGCATGAATACAATACAGAGAGTAACCCGAGTATTTTGGCCGAGATCAACAAGTTGCCGAGAGATGTATTGATCATGGAATGATTGTACTGACGGATCACCGAGAAGGGGAAGCAAATAGAGTTTGCAGATCTTCCGCTTGGAAATCTGCAGAGTTTTGTCAAGAGGATGCAGCACTTGAGAGTAGAACATCGATTTACTGCACAAAGATCATTTCTTTCACCGAGGAAAGAGTGGACGGAGGTGTTACTTCATACGTGCGGATTGCTTCTAACGGTGCCTAATTCCCTCGGAAGGTTCTCTTCTCGATGGTACAAAAGAGAATTGATAAAGCTACCAAGCCTTTCACGATGAATTCTATCAAGAGATCGGGCGCGCAGCAGCATATCATGCGAGGTTTGGGCCGAGTTTGAAGAGGTGGAAGCGTGCAAAGAAAGTGTCAATGAAGGGTTGCTTGCAATTCAGACAGAGAAGGAAGCAAGTACTAAAACAGATGGAAAGATGTCAATTACATGTTCGACAAGTATATCCGATATCGTAACAAGAAGAAGACATAAATGTTATAATGCATGACTTCTTCTATTCTTTCTTCTTCTATTTTCTATGTTCCCGATGAAACTGTAAAACTGTAAAACTTCTAAGTTATTGGTTTTACAACCATTACTTGAAGTCATGTGGAACCATTCTATTAGTTAAGTGATACATGTGTCACTTAAGAAGAAGTTAGTTGAGGATGATTGCCAAATGTCATCTTTACTTGTTTTCATGCTTTAGTTCAGCTTTGAGTCTTCCATTTGTACTTTCCTCCTACATTCTATAAGTAGGAGAAGAACCTCCGGTTAAGATCGATCAAATTTGTAAGCAGCAATCTTGTGTTCTAGACTTTGTGCTTTGAACCCCGAGAGCAACTTGGAGCAAAGGAATACAAAGGAGCAGGTTTCTTCTAGAACTTTGTGTCACTTGGTGTACTTTGTTTCTTGCTTTTAATCTTAGATCTCTTGATAAACTTTGTGTTATTTTAGATCTAGATCTAGAGCTCACCTTTGTTTTATAATTCCGTGTGTTCATATCTATACTTAGTTATGGTTATTAAGTGGTTAAAAGTAAAACCCTGATAGATAATAACACATTTTTATTGACAAATCTGACACGGAGCCTCACCGGTTAAATGTGAAATTCTTTTCTACCTAGGTTTCTTCCCGGTTTTCTCCTTAGTTTCTGTGATTCTTTCTTTCGCCATTATAGTCCATTTAATTGCTCAAGCATTTGGAGATCATCTACCGACACATCACCGAAGGAATCACCTCAAAATGCGAACTACTAACCATAAATGATGAAGTCATTCAATAAAAGCCTCTCCTGCAAGTCACATTTTCCGGAATTAATGAGTGTAAGCCGCAATGGTATTTTTGTAGTGCAAAAGGTGGGAATTTATTAATCGCCTTGCAGCCTCAGTATGGTACTTTTTCCCATGAAGTCAAAGTCACTTAAGTCTGCGATGGGAAAATTGGAGGCGGCAAACAAAGGGAATTTCTTACCTGCCTTGCAGGGTGAAAATTCCCATTATAAAATAAATAAAAATCACTTAAAGCACCGATGGGAATTTTCTGCTTGCTTAGCAGGCTAACTTTTCCCATCGGAAGGTTTTATTCACCCATACAAGTCGCACTTTTTCAAAAGAAGCTATTTTCAGTACTAGTCACACTTTTTGGGAAGTCACTTAAGCTGCAATGGGAAAATTGGAGGTGGCAGGCAGGTGGGAATTTATTACCTGCCTTGCAGGGTAAATATTCCCATTATAAAAGTCAAATAACTTAAGTGGAAGAAGGGATTTTTACAATGCGGTGCAGGGGTGAAAATTTCCATCGAGGTTGACTTCTTAATTTTAGAATTCACCCTTCTTTAAAAAGTGCGACCCATTTGGGCATTAAACAAAGTTTTTAATGATATTTATTAATAGTTGTTTTGTCTAATTTTGGCACCAAGGATGGAGGAAAAGTCAATGCATGAAGATAAGTCAAAGAGAACTGAAGGAAGCATGCTAAAAATAAATAAATTAAATTTATTTAATGGTAGCCAACAAAGATGCAAAAATAAAGGCGCCAATTTGGGTGAATAAACATGTTTGTTTATTAATTAATTGTCAGGAATAGGATGGACAATTATTAGAAATAGAATGTTGAGGGTTATATAAGCATGCTCTGCCATAATGAAGAAACAATTAATTCTTTTTGCTAAGGGTTGCAACCCGAACAGTTTTGACGCCAAAAGGAGGATTTGTGCATCTAGAGGTGTTTTTCATTGCCGAGAAGCTTCAAGGTTTGGCGCCTATGGTTGGAGTAGCTTGATTTATGCTATGATAATTATTTGCATGTTGCTATAAGTGCCCAGGTGAATTTAAAAATATTTATGCTTGCTTTGCATGCAAGCAAAGCCTCAAATTTTAGGGCAGCGGGCTTCATATGCAGATTTTGATGACAGAAATCAAAAATTTATGCTTTGACTTCATCTTTGTCTTAAATAATTGTAGGTATTCACTACAGGTGTTCATATAGGTGAAAGGAAGTTCAAATCAATGTCGTGTACATCAATATATCTTCCGAATCTAAAGAAATTGATAGATCTACACGAATTGATCCAGTTATAAAAATTCCAGCAAGATTAAAATAAAAAGAAAACTCGACAAAAATTGCTGCTTGATACAAAGATTGCTCCAGCCATGATGAAGCATGATGATAGAGAGGGATCAGCAGAATCATGCATAGCTTCCAAATTTGTTGATATCAATGACACAGACATGGGCCCAAAACCCATCTCCAAAATAATTAACAGATCCAGGGCTGGAAAGACATTTCTCATGCGGCAATGAAAAGCAATGGAATTATTCCAGCATCAACATTCCCAGTCATAGCTCAGTTGCCCGAATTTGTCATGGAGTGTGCAAGATCATATCATCCTCTTTCCAGAACAATCCGAGATGTTGCAGGAAAGACAATTATTAGGCTGGATGCACAGTTTATCAATTTTTGTCTGAAGATTCCGACACAAACGATGGTGATTGCAATTAGCATGCGATGCAGGTAACAATGATGGGAGAAACACAAAGCAGATTGCGTGAGCATAATGAACAACCGATATATGAAGAAGCCCAGGTCTCCATCAAAGTTCCCAAGAACTCTTCCGCGATCCAACTTGGTGCAGGAGGTGGATGATATCACCAAATTGCTTTGCAGGATAAGTGGAGAAGCCAATACTCACAACTTTTGCTCATGGATGTATGCTTTCGTGAGGACTATCGAGATCAACAGAGCTGATTTGATAATCAATTGGGCAAAGATCATCAGTGACAACATCGGTGAGCAACTTTGGAGTGTGACGCGACTTACAACTTCAAAATGACTTCATACCTGGTATATGCAGCAGCCTCACAGGCATATTTTCCAAGCTGGATAGACGAGGCGTACTGGCGAAAGATCTTATCTTTGATTGCTATCCACAGTTGACAGTTCCTGAGTGCCACAAAGATTACAAAGCGGTCAACGATGGGTTCTTTTATGAATTCATTTGCAAACTAAATGGTGATCTGAAGACCAACAGGTGAGCAAAGAAGCTTGGGAAGTTATATCTCAGCATGGCTGCATTTTCATCCAGTTTGCAGACTTCACCTATCTCAGGGTGACTGGCTTTTTGGGAGAACCAGTAAAGTTGCGAGGTATCCAAACGACAAGTGGGTCATCATGGAGTTGTGCAGACAACTCATGGAAATGCATGACTTACAATCAAAGTGGCACAAGTCTACAGGTTTCTTTCCAGTCACAGTGGGTTACTACAGCTGCCAGAGCATCCACAAAGCTAGAGGAGTCAAAGCTGAAATGTTTTCTGAGTATGAGCCTGAGTTCTTCCCAGCACGGCTAAACTTTGACCCATATGGAGTAGCGAAGAAGAAAATCTCCCAGGAATACTCACATGTGCCCTCGTTGGAGGACTTCTAGGATGAGGTGTAGAACGAGTATGAAGTCAGAAAGAAAGACTTCAGCAGGTTATCGGCGCAACAAGTGTCTGATTATGGTTTGACACGGATACCTGCAGATCTCGCCGATGATGGGCATGTGATACTTGACTCGTATCATCAAATGGGAGGAGAGAGCAATTCTTCAAGAAAACATTGGTGGCTCAGCAGATTTATTCAAGAAAGATCTTCCGCAGTTCTGGTTAACACTTCAAACTGGTTGCTGACAAAGGGGTATTGCCTGGATGAAGCTTTAATGAATCAAATTATAAGCAACTTTACCACAGGAGATTCAAGCAAAAGAAAGCACGAAGGTGAAAGCAGCAAAAGGCGAAAAAGCTTAAAGTTCACAAGAAGTCTCACATACAAGAGAAGGCCAAATCTACGGCTATCGTTCCAGTTCCAGCTTCTCCAACATCAACTCATAGCACTTCAGCAGCCCCGGAACCTCAGAGAGATCTTGTTGTTCCTCCTTTGAATCCAACGTCATTTGTATTTTCTCCTCGACCACTCAGGTCTTCACCTATCCATGCGGAGAAGTTGAAAGCACAAATGGCGGAGTTTGAAAAGGCATTATCTTTGGATAATTCAGAGGGTAGCAGTCATAACACGGTGGCAAATTCTGATAGAGCGGAGTCAGAGCATGAGATGGTGGTGCACTCGGTGGTTTCTCATTCCCCAAGAAGCAACTTTTCATCATGGTTAGCTTTGCAGACGATCCCAGAATCCAGAGAGGAGATCAACCTGAAGAACACGACTTTCAGCTGCTCCTGAGTTTGGGAGGAAGAGATAGAAGACCTAAAGTCACCAAAATGACTTCTAGGTTGATTATTGAGGAATCGAGACAGAAGTTCGCTGAGTTATCTGTTCCAGCAGAAGGAAAGCACAAGGGAGAGCTCACGGTAGCTGATATAGCAGTGACCAAAGTGCCAATAGGTCAAACTACCACAGAAGGGTTAAAACAGGATACACAGACGCTAATGAATGCTTTATTCCTTAAGCTTGACAAAGAGAAGGCTGAGAGATCCAAGCTTCAGAAGCAGGTATTCCAGCTTATGCGAGATCATTGCTAAGGTTGTCAAACCTTCCTCTCAGCCCATTTTAGCACATGAGCAGGTGAGTAATCATCTGATGCAGGAGGTGGAAGATGCAGGGGATCAAGTCAGAGCTATTGCCCACTGGAAGGAGCAAATCATTCACCAAGCCTCAGAGCAATTCGAACCAATACCGGCTGAATTAGAGAACATGCACAGGGCAGTGTCTCAACTAAAGGATTTGATGACACAGATAAAAGATGAGAACATAGTGGCTGAAAGTCATCTGGATACTTTGGCTAAGATACACTCGTTGCCAAAGGATGTGTTGATTGCAGAATAGATTGTGCCTGGCGATTGGTGGAAAAGGGGAAGCAGTTAGAGATTTCAATTTCCTTCCGTGTAGAGATCCTCAAGCTCATGTGAAGAGGATGCAGTTGTTGGAGAGTAAGATGGGAGAAGTGCCGGGAGCATCCCAGATGAATTACCTGCTTCCCATGAGGAATTTATGTTGGTTGTGCGGAAAGAAGTTGATGAAGCCACCATACCTTTCACGATGGATTCGATTGGTAGACTCATAAAGCTTCAAGCAGATATTGAGGGATATGGGCCTGGTTTAGAGAAAGTGAAGGCTAACGTTGTTGCTTTGTCCAGAGGGTTGTTACAGTTCAGAACCGAGAGAGATGCTATTGTTAAAACAGATGGGAAGATGTTGAATTACATGTTTGACAAGTATATTCAATATCAGAACAAGAATAAAGTATAATTGTTACAGCTGGCAGATCTTCTTTCTTCTCTTCTTCCTTCTCTTATTTCTTATGTTCCCGGATGAAAATGTAAAATTAAAGTTATTGGTTGAAAAATCATTACTTTAAGTTATGTGGGAAGATTCTTTAAGATAGGTGACAGATGTGCACAATTTTGACTTAGACTCCTGATGCATGTCACTAAGAGAGGAATTATAGGAAGATGACTACCAAATGTTCCCTTTACTACTTCTTCATGTTCTAGTTCAGTTGTAGTTTCCCATTTGTAATTTCCCCTCTACACACTATAAGTAGAGGAAGAACCTACGGGTTAAAGGATCGGAATTTGTAATCAGCATTCTTGTGTTCTAGACTTTGAGCTGAAACCCCTGATTTCTGCAAGCAGAGGAATAGAGAAGAGATTTCCGGAGAACTTTGTGTCAACGGTGCATTTTGCTTCTTTTTCTTTCTAGATCTATTCATAAACTTTGTGTTATTATAGATCTAGATCTGAAAGTTTCCTTTGCTTTGAATTATGTGTTTAATGATCTATTTGTTTTAATCTATGTGCATGCAATCAACTCTGTAAACTATTGCTTGGGTTGCACATCCTCTCTACTTTCTCCCGTTTCCTATTATTTTCCTCTTCTGCAGATTTTTTTCTTTCTTTTACAGTTGTTTACTTGCTGCAAAACTGTCTAGCTATGGTTCATGAGCTAAATAGTTAAAGTAATACCAACAGATAGATATTAGGACATATAACTGACAAAATCTTACACGGGAGCCTCACCGGTAAATGAGGGATATTTATCTCATGACTACCTAGGCTTTCCGCTGTGCAGAAAATCTAGCCAACACAAGTATTTCCAGAGTTATTAATTTTGTAAGCTTCAGCTACATTTTCGTCATTAAAACTTTAATTATCAAAATTTTGGAAATCTGATTGGATATTTTTGTTCTCTATATTTTTATTCATCTTTTGAAGCTTCTGGTATTGTTGAAAGTGAATATTTTTGAAGATATAATTTTTTAGATTTTTGTACCTTGTTGGAAAAATCAGAATTACAGTCTGCAGATTTTTAATTAATTTCTGAGTTTTAAAGTGATATCCTAAAAGGGATATTTCAGTGGTATCAGAGCCACCTTTCTTCTAGCTTGTTGGGTAGTGAATGAAGATCTCAATATGGATTTTATGAAGCAAATGTTCATCAACATGGTGAAACAACAAGAGACAACCAACCTCTACTTGAGTCAGCTCACACAGAACATGAATCAGATCAGATCTGGGAATAATGGGGAAAAAGGTGAGAGCAGTAATAAAGGGCAACCAATAGAGGTGATTGATGAGGAGTCTTGTTGGGAAAAATACCAATCTTTGAGTAAGGGTTTCAGAGATAATATGTCATTTTCAGATTATTGTAGGATGAAGATTGGTAGCAAGCCCAAGAGAGATCATCATATGTTGGTACCTGAATTACAAAGGCATTTGGGACAGCCAAAAACTACTTCAAACAATGAACAAAAAACACCAAATTTTGGGCAGCAAGGGGCAGCCCATTATATTGAGGTAGTTCCAAATGAAGAAGAAAAAGAAGAAGAGCATGTTGATCCAAAGGAAGTTGTTTTGCAAGGTATGAGGAATGGTACTCCTCAAGTTGTGTCATCCAAGAGTATGGAAGGTTCCTTCAAAAGAGAGCAAATCGCACGGGATGCAGATTATGTGGTAAGAGATACATCTTCTTTTTATTGCAGCAATGTTATCATGAAGATATTCAGCCCATGTTGAACAAGGATGCTAAGGATTTGGTACAACAAAGCCAAGATATCATGAAGGCAAAGAAAATTGAAGACCTTGATGACATTGTAAGGTATGAAAAGAATGATGATATGTCATATTTATTGCTGCATATTCAGATTTATTTTCCTCATGAGAAGGATGATGAGTTAGAGGATCAAATCTGTAATATAAAGTATGTGATACCCTTGGTGCAAATTTGTGTGTATGATCATCATGAGAGCTATGTATTGTGGCAAAAGCTCTCTCACTTGACGGGTACAGGATCTCGAATCTTGGAGCACTATAGCATGTTTTGTCTCTTGCACATGGTTATTGGATATATGAATTATAATTGCTTGAGGGCAAGCAATTTGGGGAAGGGAGGATTGTAATATCCCCTTCTCGATCGAAGACCCTTAGCCCATTCATGTTTTCCCGACGGCTAAGGGAGGAATACAAGGGAAACTTGTCATAATAAATTAATCATAAAGTGCATCTTAAAATATTATTATAAGCACTTTATATTAATTTATTAATGATAAAATTTAATAAAAAAAAAAAAAGAAAAATAAAGTGATAAAATAAAAAGAAATAAAATGATAAAGTCACTTTATTTTATTATTTTCCCTAAGGAAAATGGCAACCCATGTGAAGAGGGAAAAGGGCCAAGAAAAATTAAATGCAGGCAAAAGTAGGTGATTGGTGGTTGGGGTGGCTACTAAGCCAAGATTGCTTATAAAAGCAAGTCGACTTGGCTTTGTAAAGCATCTACTTCTATTTTCAGATTTTGCTTGTGCAAACTCTAGAGCTGCATGTTCTAGGAGTTCTCTTGCTTGTGGAGGTCAGATTCTGCAGGATCCCTAGCTTCGGTGGTGAGAGATCCATTCCTAGTTGGTAGAGCATTCTTCGATGAGGGTTTCAAATCCATATCCCTAGCTTGTTATCCTGTATTTGGGGATATTTCATATTTCCAACCTTCTACATTCAGATTTTCAATTTAGATTTGGAACTATTTTCTAGGGTATTATCTTACTCAGTTCCAGATTTGAGGAGCAGTTTCGGGTGCCTTCTGCCCATTGGAAAATTGTGCTTGAATATGCATTGGATAGATATTGGATTTATCTATCTTTTGAGCTATCATTTGTAATCAGATCCCAAGTATTTCCAAAGTTATTAATTTTGTAAGTTTCAGCTATATTTTCATCATTAAAAATTCAATTATCAGAATTTCAGAAATCTGATTGGATATTCTTGTTCTCTATATTTTCTTCATCTTTTGAAGCTTTTGGGTATTGTTGAAAGTGATTTTTTGAAGATATAATTTTTTTAGATTTTTGTACCTTGTCTTGGAAAAATCAGAATTACAATCTGCATATTTTTAATTAATTTATGAGTTTTAGAGTAATATCCTAAAAGGGATATTTCAGTTTGTGAAAACCTAAGGAGTCGCCATATGCTGATTTTTGAATACTTTATGCTCTGCAAACTGCTGAACCAACATTAATCTTTGAATACTTGGTCTGTCGGGCGTGCTGCAGAAACTGTTGTCACCCGAGTTGCACCTGGAATGGTGTCTGTACTCTCTCTCTTGTTTACAAAATTGGAACCTCTAGGTGTGGGTAACCCATGTCTCGAGGTGAACCTCCAAAGAGGATTGGTTCCCTTGTGAATTGCCAAAACAAAAACTTTGACAAGGAAAAGGAAAAAAGGAATGCGGGAAATGGGAAATAAGGGTGATACGCCAAAATTTGATTCACACACTTGCACAACTCTGCACACAAAGAATTAAAGATTCACACACTTGCATGTAACTCTGCACACAGAGAATAAAAGATTCACACACTTGCACAACTCTAAACTATTTTGCAAAATTAAATTCAAGGGTTTAGGAAGAATGACAGTAGTAGAGGGATTGAATTCCACACTAAAGCAATACAATATCCTATCAAACACAATGAATAATAAAAAAACAGCAATATGAGAGGGCAAAAACGAAGCTTTATTTTATTCAAAGGTGCAAGTACAAAGGTTGAAGATGCCGAGAAAATCAGCACTCAAGTATATATTTATTTTACAATAAAAATCAGCCAATATAGGCTGCTCCTGCTTAGAATAGATTTCTGCAAAAAGATTGTTGTTTTGAGTTCTTTTATTCATTTAATTCTTCCTCCTAACCCTCATGGCGCATGGGACAGCAGCATGCTTCCTTGTTTTTATTCAATTTCTCTATGCCTTGGCGCCAACAACTAAAATGGACTATTGCATGCTATTTTATTTATTTAATTCAACTATTTCCTTCTCCTTTTGGCAAAAATCTGAACTACTGCTATTTTTAATTAATTCCATCTTTATCCAACCTTGGCACCACATATAGGACAACAATTGATTTATTTAAAAAAGTCCTATCTTCCCTTTTAGCACCAACCTCTAAAAATAGAACAGTTTGTTCTTATTTATTCCTCTTTTTTTGAAACTCTTAAAATAGAACATGAGCTCCTATTTTAATTTCTTCCATGCATATCTCTTCTTTGTGCCAAAAATAGGAAGTTCTTTTATTTCTTTTCTATTTCCATGCACCTCTTCCTTTAGCGCCAACTCCCAAAATAGAACAGCAGTTGATCTTTTATTTATTTATTTTAGCATGCACCTCATCTCTTTCGGTGCAGACTACAAGGATAGAACAATAGACAGTAATTCTCCTTTTATTTTATTTCCATGCACCTTCATCTTAGTCTTCTTTTGGCGCAAAATACCTTGGCTATAAAATATGGTAACAAAGCCACAAGGAAGAGGAAGGAGCAACAACACTTCTAGAGGTGGTTCCACACAAAGGTATGATAAATCAAACATCCAATGCTATTATTGCAAGAAGTATGGACACTATGCTAGTGAATGTAGAAAGAAATAGTATGATATGAAAACACATAATGCAAGTTATACTAATGCAAAAGAGGTTGAACCTAAAAAACATGAAAAGGGTGGAAACTTGTTTTTAACATGCAATGTACTGAGAAAAGCAACAAACAAATATGGTATTTAGATAGTGCATGCAACAACCATATGTGTGGCAACAAAGGAATGTTCAACAACATAGATGAAATAGTCAAATATGAAGTAAAGATGGGAACAAATGACAAGGTCCCTATAATGGGAAAAGGCAGCATATCCATACTCACCAAGCAAGGTGATAAGAGGCAAATTCATGATGTCTTTTATGTGTTAGGGTTGAAGTATAACCTTCTAAGCATTGGGAAGCTAGTCTAGAAAGGATATAAGGTGAGATTTGAAGATGGAGAATGCATAATTTATGATAGAAGTGGAAGCAATAAGTAGCTTGCAACAATGAAGATGCCACAAAATAGGTGAAAAGATTTGGACAGAGTTACTCAGAAAACACAATAAAACTTCACTATTCAACATAATACAAAGTTACATATTTATAGGGAGAGGATTTCCTATTATTAAGGAGTCTCCCAATAGTTGTATGAGTTGTTCAAACAACTCAACCATATACCAAACAACCCCCTTATTTATCTCTCACCTAAATAGCTATATACGTGGGTTGGTTCAACCACCCAATCCTCACGTATAATTACATATAAATTTATACATTAACACACAAGATATTAACCCATACAATATCAATGTGAGAACTAGACATACTAATTCCTAACATTTCCCCCTTAGTGCGAACATGGGAGAAAAACAATCACACTTCTTCTGCAGCTTGCGCCGCCCATACATGCTCATGATCTAGATGATTTTTTTAGGAGAGCCAACAACCTTTAATGATGGTTTTATTGGACAACCACCAACCAACAAAAATGTTTTTCAGGACAGCCAACAACCTCAACAAGGATGGTTTTTCAAGTGGCTTACCAACAACCACAACAAAGGATAGTTTTACAGGACAACCAACAACCCAAATATCATGATGTTACTTTTTCTTGTGCTTTCATCACTCCACTATGTTTTAACATTAGGAAAGTACATAGAAATTACTACTCACTGAATACAAACACTGAAAAAGGAGGCAGAAATGAAAATGGAACATTAAGATCATGTTCCCCCCCTCAATGTGAATTTTCCACTTATTCAACACAAAAAGAAACTCTAAAATAGAATCACACTCGCATACAACTGAAATAAAATGTGACATTGAAAAGAAAACAAGGTCACACCACAAAAATGCCACAACCTCGTTTTGCAGCCCCGTCTCTTGCGGCTAGCGAGAGGACGTTGTTTTTCCTTCATCCTCCTATGCCTCCATCCTCCAAAGGTCATGCTACTAGTTCAACTAAATTTGACTTGGATGCTCAACAGTTTCCACATTGTGATTTATTCTTTTCTCTCTGCCAAAGAATGTGAAACATTTTATTTTCCGGACGTCAAGTAACACCGAAAATGCGTGCGTGTGGCAAATTGTTTTTTTTTCAAAATTTTGACTACAATGACAAATGATGACTTTATGACATTTGACACTAGGACTAATTTTGATGTGTTGGCTAGATTTTCTGCATAGCTGAAAACCTAGGCAATCATGAGATAAATCTCCCTCATTTACCGGTGAGACTCCCATGTCAAATTTCTCAATTAAAATATGCTAGTATCTATATGGGGGTTTTACTTTAACTATTCACTCATGAACCGTAGTAGCCAGATGCGGTTTTGCAAAGTGTAAACAAATTGTTTTAAGAAAGGAAATATTTATAGAAGAAGGAAATAATAAAACACAGGGAAGAAATAGGGAAGATGTGCAACCCAATCAATAGATAATAGAGTTGATTGCATGCACATAGAAGAAACCAATAGATATCAACACACAGAATTATAAGAAAAGGCAACTCCGATCTAGATCTAAAATAACACAAAGTTTATTAGAAGATCCGAGATAAAAAGCTAGAAACAAAATGCACTTTGTGACACAAAGTTCTCTCGAAATCTGCTCCTTTGTATTCCTTTGCTTCAAATAGCTATCGGGGTTTCAAAGAAAAGTCCGGAACACAAAAATGTTGCTTACAAATTCTAAACCTTTAATCCATAGGTTCTTCCTCTACTTATAGCATGTAAAGGGGCAATTACAAGTCGGAAGCTTTTAGTGAATCGACACATGTGGAAGTCGGAAAGGAAACAACCGAAAATCTCCCTTCAGAATTCCTCTTTACATGACACGCATGATTTGCAAATGAAGATTGAACCTTCTATTTTGCATGTCTCGCCACCTATTTCCAGTAGTTGACTTCTTCAAGTAATGGCTTTTAAACCAATCACTTAAACTTTATAATTTAATTGATCGCTCAATTACTTTGTCGAAGGAAATAAGAGAAAGAAGAAGAAAGAGGAAAGTTGTAGTCTTGTCCTTTTTCATATTCTACATGCAGCTAATTCTTTTGCCTTTGATTCACACCAAACTAAATCAAGAAACTAGATCTCGAAGTGGCCGAAGCACCGGATCTGAAGTGGTTGAAGCAATCGGATCTGAAGCATTGGATCTGGAATTTTGCTTTGGATCTGGAAGCAAGTGATGTGATTTGCTTGCATGGGTATTGCCTTTGACATGTCTTCCTTTTATCCTTGAAGCTTTTGCAGTTTTCTCCAAAGATACATGCATCAGTGCAATGTTCACCGTAAATAACTCATCATTTTTATTTTTAATTGCATATGAGCAATTAAAAATTCTGGAAAGCACTCCGGGTGAATGCAAATTCAATGAAGGCTTCAACTGAAAGATTGGGAGCACATGCACAAAGTCCTGGAAGGAATTTTCCACGCACTAACTTCTACACGGGTGTGTCAAAAACAAGAGGATGAATTTTTGCCGGAAGCTTTTGCAATTATGAGATCTGGATCTGGATCTGGATCTAGGCCTGGATTTGTGTCTCCGATGTCAGCAAACTTAGAAGTGATGCATGACTTTGTTGTGCTTTCTTTTTCATCCCGCTTTGCCATGGCCGAATCTGTCTTTGTCTGAGCAATTCTTTTTCTCTTTATTCGGTCGGAATTCTTTACAATCGGTGCAGATATGGATATTTCTTCAGATTCGGAGGATATGTTCAATGTATTGGACATTGATTTAAGCTCCCTTTCTCTTATAAAATCACCTGTAATGAATTCTTGCAAATAATTCAAACAAAGATAGCAACTCGGAACATGAACACTTGATTTTAAGTATAAAAATCTGTATATATCAAGCTTGCTGCCCCAAAATTTGATGTTTTGTTTGCATGCAAAGCAAGCATGAACTTTACCAACTCCACTTGAGCACCTGTACCACTATGAAGACAATTAATCAGACACAATTCAAGCTCCTTCAATCCTAGGCGCCAAACTTTGAAGCTTCGCAGCAATGGAAAATAAACTTCAATGCAAAAATCCTCCTTCCTTGGGCGCCAAAACTGTCCGGGCTGCAATCCTTTGCAAAAAGAATTAATTACACCTTCACTTATGGCATCCCATGCTTATATAACCCTCAACATTCTATAATTAATTATTGCCCATCCTATTCCTGGCAATTAATTAATTAATTAACATGCTTTTCTCTTCAATTTGGGCGCCTATTTTGTGCATGCTCATGGCTGCCATTAAATAAATTAAATTTATTTAATTTTAGCATGCTACATTCAGTTCACTTTGGCTTGTCTTCATGCATTGACTTTCCTTCTATTTATGGCGCCAAAATTGGGTGAATAAACATTAATAAATATTATTAAATGCATTGATTATTCACCCAAGGTGGGTCGCACTTTTTGGCAAGGGTGAATTCTAAAAATAAGAAGTCAACTTCTGATGGGAATTTTCACCCTGCACTGCAGCTCTAAAAATCCCTTCTTCCACTTAAGTGATTTGACTTTCATCATGGGAATTTTTACCCTGCAAGGCAGGTAAGAAATTCCCGATGGTGCTTTAAGTGATTTTCTTTTATAATGGGAATTTTTACCCTGTAAGGTAGGTAAGAAATTCCCGCCTGCCTACCACATCTAATATTCCCATTGCAGCTTAAGTGACTTTGACTTCATGGGAAAAATTACCCTGCAAGGCAGGTAAGAAATTCCCGCCTTCCTGCCACTGCCAAAATTCCCACTGGCAACTTAAAGTCTTCCTTCAAAAGTGCGACTTGCATGAAAGATAGCTCTTTTCCAAAAGTGCGACTTGCATTGTGACTTCTGCCTTTAAAATTGCGTGAGAATTCGTCACTTAGGGCAGCGTGGAAATTGGACGCGGAAGGCAGCCTTGAAAATTGCAACTGGCATAAAAACAACATTTCTTTCCTTTTTTGGATTTTTGGTGAAGAAAACACAAGGATGGAATAAAATTTGCCATTTTTGGAAAGGGTCCGGGAAGATGTAGCAACAAAAACTTGCATGTGTCGTAACTTTCATTCTGTGGCTCCGTTTTAGGTGTCGTTTTCTCTAAAAGTGCATATCTTCTCGAGCTCTACGCATTGATGGCAATATTTTTCTTATTTCCATAAAATCCATTTATTCCAAAAAATGCGACTTGCCTGGGAGAGGCTTTTTTTGTGCACGACTTCATCTTTTTAGAGAGAACCAGACCCCATGTGAGAAATTCCTTCGAGCATGACGTCCGTAGATGATCTCCAGATATTCCAGAAAGAAAACAGATCAACCAAAGAAAGGAATTGACCTAAAGAAATTTCACGTAAAACAAAATGGAAAAACACCAAAAACGCAAAACATTGTCGAAGTCACGAGATAAAGCCCAGGATTCATTCTGGTTAAAACCCTCACTTGGTATATAGGAATATTGACATGTAAGACCACAACAGGGTTAAACCGAGCACAATTTGCCTCAAATGGGGCTCAGAATAATTAAATAAAAATTTCCCGCAGTGAAAAACCCCAAATGACGAATATAACGAGTTTGGGCATCCGGATATTTATCGAAATTGGTGTATATGACTTTCTGCGAATATCTTGATGTAATACTAACATTTTCTGGCAATAAAAACACAAAACGACCCGTTATTTTAAAAGAACGAAATTTTTAACATGGGGTAGTCTTAGATTTCAGGGTGAAATCTGGGACACCATGATGACATAATAACTCTAAATGTCATTATGACATAATAACTCTAACTTACACATGACATTACGACATAATAGTATTATGACAATTTAGACTTAACACTAGGGACTTAAATATTGATAAACGACCCTTGATTTTTGACAAGGATAATAGTATTAAGTAGAGAAAACAATTTAGACCGATGACACACAATTGTTACTCAATAATAACTCTTACTTTTTGATTCATACGACACACTAGATTTTAGAGTTCTAAAACAAATACAAATCAATTTAACTCATAAACTTTGATCTAAACAATAAACATTGACTCGTGAGATTTGAACTTTTAATTAATGGAGGCTATGACACGTAACCTCTACTTTATTGAAAACTATCCACCACGAATTTGTCTAATAACCTTTTATCAAATATCAACGAATGAAATAGCATGAAAGCTATTTGACCAAAAGATATGTCTTCCATGCACAAATTTCTATCAAACCGTCCACTATATTGCACACTTGCACATGGATATATGGAGACATGTGTCAAACTTGGAGCAAAACTGGTGCATAGAATATTTGATGAAGTCGTTAAGAGATACATGGGAATCCAATGTAAAGAATACATGGGGATCTCGACGTTAAGAGATTTGATTGATGCCATAGACGCTAAGAATCCTGTGACGGCTTGACTACGAGGTGGGGAGTTCCAAAGGAATATAAACTCGATCAAAGCGAAGCCATGTGTAATATCCCCTTTTGGTATATTATCCAAATATGCAAATTAATTTATTGAATCGACTCTAAAAGGATTAAACCCTCCTAGTTCGACCTCAAATAATCCAATGTTAGCTTCAATACAACTCAAATAGGGTTGGAGTGAGCCAAGGTGGTGGATTAGATGGGAGAACCAGTTAGGAAATTAATCACTTCAAATCTCAAATTAATTACAGCAGTAATTAATTAATAAATGCACTAGACTACTGCAAACTTCAAAATTAATAACTCCTTCACCATCCATTATTTTTCTATCAAACCAATGCCAAAAGATTCTTAATATTTTTAGTTTTCCAATAAGCTATAGATCACAATTTTTGGATAAGTAGAAGGCATGCAAATCAACCCACAAAATCTGAAACTCTAGATAAAACCCTGGCACAAACAGCTTGAAACTTGGAAAATTCATAACTTGCGCAATACTTCATCTTTTTCCGTGAAGTAAAGTACAGACTAATCTATAATTCAAGAGTTTTCCAAAGAACTAAAGATTTGAATTTTTATCCCACCAAAACCCTCCAAAACAGCCCCCAAAATCCTAAACCCAATCGCTAGGGTTAGCATAAAATATGTAAATTATTTCCAGCTCTTAGAAATCTTCAAAAACATCCCACAATGGCTGCCCACACTCAGAAAATTAAGCCAACTCAGATCAGATTACAAATATCGCTTATTCACTCTTAAAACATGCCAAAAGATGCTCAAATCAAGTCGCCATAATTAGAATAAAATTAGCAATAACCAGCAGATTATAAAGCACCATAAAACCCTTCACAATATTCAATAACATGCAGATTTTACTCTCAATAAAATGCGCCAATACTCTAGACAAGTCGCCAAAGCTAGAAAGGGAATCACCAACAAGTAGATTTGCAAATCTCATGAAAATACTTCAATTGAATATCAAACTAGCACAATAACTCCCACGCAAGAGAGAGAGAACATTAATGGGCATGCATCCCAACTCCAAGCATGGAGTGAAAATCAAATGATCAATTCAACATCCCCTCTAAAGAAATGTGACCTCCCTTTTATAGAACTAAGGGGTGCAATATCCAATAAAGACCGACCTTTCCCTTTTGGAGGGAAAACATAAACTCTCATTAAAATATTTAATACTAAGACTATGTGCACTTTATTTATTTTTTAATTAAATAAATAAAAGTAACTAACCTATGTGCACATTAAACTAACTAAAGAGACTCCCACTTGTAGCGCTAGGCATGCCAAGGGGTTACAATGCAAATGAAAAATAAATATTAATAATGTCTCGAAAAAGGGACATTACACCATGGCTGGATTCAATTAGATCTGCGCACTAACAATACCAAGAAAAATCAATTTGCATGGCGCCTGAGTCGATGCTAAGTTGGTGGTCATGCGAATATATGACAGCTAACTAAAAATGCAAATAAGATCTCACCACATGTTTCAAGATCAAAATCCACCACCAACCACCTACATATCCCACTCGGCTCGTGTAATTCAAACTACGGCGTATATCATGGTAGGAGAAAATGCATAGGTGCATAATAGATGTCAAATCGACTTCAAATCAATGTTCTTGCAAACTGCATCAAGATCAACTTAGAATCGACAAGTCAAGGAATCTATCATGCAGACAGAGAGGAGGATAGCAATTTATAGTCGTTGATGGAGGTGTTATTGATGGTTGAAGACTCATAATTCAAACTCAGGATAAGATCATATGACTATGCACATACATATGGAGATATTGACGATTTCAAGATCTGCAACAGCTCATTATATCAACGATCAAGACTACGGAATGATTATATTTATCCATAACAGATGGATATGACTTAATAGGCGCGACTTCTGACTATTACACATAGATATACAACATTAAAAAACTATGAAGCACTGCAAAACCACTAATACACACAAATCATATTTGAAAAATATTACATAGGTGGGGCAATGAACAACAGGATGTGGCTGCCCCTTGACAAATCATTAAGACTCCATAGCCTTCTTGAAACTCCTACTCGATACCGGATGAAAATATTTGGACAGAGTTACTCAAGAAAACACAATAAACCTTCACCATTCAACATAATACACAGTGTTGGCTAGATTTTCTGCATAGCATCAAACCTAGGTAGTCATGAGATAAATCTCCCTCATTTAACCAGTGAGGCTCCCGTGTCAGATTTGTCAATAAAAATGTGTTATTATCTATCAGGGGTTTTACTTTAACCACTTAGTTCATGAACCATAACTAAGTAGTTCTCATGTTAAAATAAGCAGCTTGTTTAAGAAAGGAAAGTTATAGAAGAAAGAAGTAAAGGAAATACAGAGAAGAAATGGGGAAGATGTGCATCCCAATTAGTAGATAGCAGAGCTAATTGCATGCACATAGAAGAAACTCAATAGATATGAACACACAGAATTATAAAACAAAGGCAACTCTAGATCTAGATCTAAAATAACACAAAGTTTATCAAGAGATCTAAGATTCAAAGCAAGAAACACAGTACACCGTGACACAAAGTTCTCCGGAAACCTGCTCCTTTGTATTCCTTTGCTCCAAGTTGCTTTCAGGAGTTCAGCACAAAGTCTAGAACTCAGGATTGCTGCTTACAAATTCTGATCGATCCTTAACCCGGAGGTTCTTCTCCTACTTATAGAATGTAGGAGGGAAAGTACAAATAGAAGACTCAAACTGAACTAAAGCATGAACAACAAGTAAAGATGACATTTGGCAATCATCCTCAACTAACTTCTTCTTAAGTGACACATGTATCACTTAACTAATAGAATGGTTCCACATGACTTCAAGTAATGGTCAAAAACCAATAACTTAGAAGTTTTACAATTTCATCCGGAACATAGAAAATAGAAGAAGAAAGAATAGAAGAAGTCATGCCAGCTATATCATTTATGTCTTCTTCTTGTTCTGATATCGGATATACTTGTCGAACATGTAATTCAGCATCTTTCCATCTGTTTTAGCCACTGCTTCCTTCTCTGTCCTGAATTGCAGCAAAGAACCCTTCATTCAACACTTTGCTGCACGCTTCCACCTCTTCCAAACTCGGCCCAAACCTCGCAATGTCTGCCTGCAGAGCCACCAGTCTACTGATAGAATTCATCGTGAAAGGCTTGGTAGCTTTATCAATTCTCTTTTGTACCATCAGAAGAGAACCTTCCAGGGAATTAGGCACTTCGTTAGAAACAATCCGCACGTATGAAGTAACACCTCCGTCCACTCTTTCCTCAGTGAAAGAAATGATACTGTCTGGTAAATCTGATGTTCTACTCTCAAGTGCCTGCATCCTCTTCAGCAAAACTCTGCAGATTTCCAAACGGAAAGATACTAACTCTAGTGCTTCCCTTCTCGATCGATCCGTCTGGTACACTGCTCCGCAATCAATACATCTCTCGTAGCTTGTTGATCTCGGCCAAAATACTTCAAAGTTACTCTCTCGTGAATCGTATTCATGCCTTCTATGTTTTCCATCAATTGCTTTAGTTGATTTCTTGCATCGTTCATAACCTTTAGCGGGTGACGCACTTCCCAAGTTGTCATGAAGCTTGACGAATAATCAGATCCTTCCATTCGTCAATAGCCTTTACTGATTGCTTGCGTCCTCCATTTCTTACATAAGATGATCACTCACCTACTCAAATGGGCTGAATGGAAGGTTTAGAACCTTGGCTATGATCTCACATAATTGAGACACTTGCTTCTCGCAGCTCTTCTTTCTCCGCCTTTTCACCGCTGCCTAAGGAATAAAGCGTCTATCAATGTCTCTGCGTGTCCCGCTTCAATCCTTCGGTGGTGGCTTGACCAGTGGTACTTTGGTCACTGTCACATCCTCCGCCGTGAGCTCCTCCTCTATCCTTCCTTC
Organism: Taxus wallichiana var. yunnanensis; assembly: GCA_018340775.1. Classification (NCBI taxonomy): domain Eukaryota; kingdom Viridiplantae; phylum Streptophyta; class Pinopsida; order Cupressales; family Taxaceae; genus Taxus; species Taxus wallichiana. The sequence goes on along the minus strand of CM031235.1, from coordinate 327,570,113 downwards.
TTCGCCGGAATTGATATCTCAAAGAAACTTCTCTCCCAAATTCTCAATGATCAACCTAGAAGTTGCCTTAGCAACTTTAGGCCTTCTGTCTCTTCTGCTCAGATCCTAGAGTAGCTGCAAGTCGTGCTCCTCTAAGTTCATCTCCATTCTCGCTTCTGGAACCAACTGCAAAGCCAACCATTCCGAGAAATTACTTCTCGAAGAGTGAGAAGTCGCTGAGTGCACTACCATCTCCCGCTCTAGCATCCTCTCCGCGAGAAAGTGCCACAGTGTTATGACTGCCATCCTCTGAATCATCCAAGGACAAAGCTCTTTCGAACTCTGCCATCTGCAGCTTCAACATCTCCTCTGGAACGGGTGATGAACGAAGTGGCTGAGGAGAGAAGATGAACGTCGCCGGATTCAATGAAGGCATGGAAACGTCCTGCTGGCTTGGCGTGCAATAGTTAGTGAAGTCTGGTACTTTGGAGAAGCCGGAGTCAAAGCTATGGTCGTAGAAGTGATCTTCTCTTTCTCTTGAGATCTTCTGTGTACTTTCAACTTCTCGGACCTTCTACTGCTTTCTCCTTCACGCTTTCGCTTGAGGGATTCTCCTGTCGCCGAAGTTGCTCGTGATTTGATTCATCAATGCTTCATCAAGGCAATATCCCTTCAAAGAACTGACCAATTTGAAGTATTCACCAACACAACTCTCGATCTTTCTTCAATTGTGTTGCAGCCTCCCATGTTATTCTGCAGTATGATGGCTTTATCTCCTCCCATTTGATGGTAAGTGTCAAGTACCACATTCCCATCATCTTTAAGATCCGCAGGTATCCGCGCTAGTCCAAAGTCGAACACTTGCTTTGCTGACAGCCTGCTGAAATCTCTCTTTCTAACCTCGTACTCACTTCCGCACTTCATCCAGAAATCTTCTAATGAAGGCACATGTGCGTCATCTTTGAGAGATTGTCTTCCTGGCTACTCCAAATGGATCGAAGTTCAGCCGTGCAGGGAAGAACTCTTGCTCATACTCGGATAACATTTGCGCTTCCATCCCTCGAGCTCTGTGAATGCTAATGCAGCTGTAATATCCCACAGTGATTGGGAAGAAGCCCGTAGACTTGTGCCGCTTTGACTGAAGGTCGTGTAACTCCACAAGTTGCCTGCTCAGCTCCATGGCGATCAATCTATCATTCGGATACCTAGGCATCTTTATTGGTTCTCCAGAAAAGCCCGTAACCCTGAGGTATGTGAAATCTGCAAATTGAATGAATAGACTGCCAATCTTGGACACGGCTTCCCACGCTTCCTTGCTTACCCTATTGGCCTTCAAGTCTTTGTCTAGCCTGCAGATGAAATCGTAGAAGAAGTCATCGTTGATCACTTTGAAGTCTTTCTCACTTTGTAGGTGTAGTAAGTCTGCGGCAACACTCGAAAATGGGGTCCTTGGAAAGAACACCACATCTATCCAAATTGGAAAAGACACCTTGTGAAGTCAGCAAAGATACACCAAGTATGAAGTCATCTTGAAGTCGAAAGTACGCTTCACGTTCCGGTTGCTCACCGATGTTGTTGCTAATAATTTCCGACCAATTGATTATAGAATCAACCTTGTTGATTTCAATGGTCCTGATGAAAGCATACATCCATGTACGGAAAGTGTAGGCATTCGCTTCGCCATTCATCCTGCATAGCAATTTGACGACATCATCTAGCCTCCTGCACCAAATTGGACCGTGGAAGAGTTCTCGGGAACTTTGAAGGGGATCTAGGCTTCTTCATGAACCGGCTATTCATGATGCTCACACAATCAGCTCTATGCTTCTCCCACCTACTGTCAGCATCCTGAATGCTAATAGAAGTCACCACCTTTCGCACTGGAATCTTCAAACAATAATTGATGAACTCTGTGTCCAAACGAATTATTGTCTTTCCCGAAGCATCACGCACTGATCTAGATGAAGGATGATAAGATCTAGCACACTCCATCACGAACTCTGGCAATTGGGTTGTACATGGAAAAGCTGCAGCTCGGATAATTCCACTACTTTTGACCGCACGCATGAGTGAAGTCTTTCCCGCTCTGGATCTATCAATCAAATCGGCAAGAGGTTCCGGGCCTAGATCTGTGTCTCCTATGTCTGCAAGTTTGGAAGCAATGCATGACTCCATCGTGCTTTCTTTTTCATCTCCCTTCGCCATGGCTTTGTCTATCTTCGTCTGAATAATTCTTTTTCTCCTTACTTGGCCGGATTTCTTCAATACTGGTGCAGATCTGGACAATTCTTCAGATTCAGAGGATATTTGCAATGTATTGGACATTGATAAAAACTCCTTTTCTTTTGTAAAGCACCTGTAATGAATTCCTGCAATTTATTCAGACAAAAATGGCCACCGGAGCATGAATAGTGAATTTAAATTGTAAAAATCTGCACTTTTCAAGCCTGCTGCCCCAAAAAATGGTGTTTAATTTGCACATAAAGAGAGCATAAATCCTTTCAATCAACACCTGAGCTCCTGTAACACCTGTGGAAACAATTATGCAGACAAAGATCAACCTCCTCCAAAGCATGCGCCAAATCTGGAAGCTTTTAGCCTTGTTAGCACTTTGTCTGAACAAAATCCTTCCTTTAATGGGGGCGCACTTTTCCACTTGGCTGCAATTCTTCACCTGTGATTTGAATAATTCACCCATATGGCTGCCCATGCTTATATAACCTTCATAATTCTATAATTAATAATTGCCCTAACAATTAATGGCAATTAATTAATTAAAAATCATGTTTTTCTCTTTTAAAATAGCATGTTTAAGGACAGCCATCCAATAAATTAAATTAATCCAATTTAATCCTTCACACAACACTTCACTTAAGCTTCACAAAGGTGTGCTTTGACCATACCACCGAAAATAGAAATTAATTTAATGTTTTAATGCCTTAAAAACATTAAACAATTCCCAAATGGGGCGCACTTTTTGAGAGGAAGAGGGCAGCCACTAAATAAATTAAATTTAATGCATTTAATTCCTTTCTTTTATTCCATCTTTGACTTGTTGACCTCCTCCAAGCTTGGGCGCACTTTTTGAGAGAATAGATTAATTAAAATAATCAATTTAAGGCTTTTATTCTCTCACCAAAGGGGGCGCACTTTTTTGCACATGTAATTCTATTTTTAAGAATTTTTTCATAATGGGATTCTTTACCCTGCAAGGCAGGCACCAAAATCCCGTGATCCACTTAAGTGATTTGACTTTGACAATGGGATTATTTACCCTGCAAGGCAGGCACTAAAATCCCATGATTTCACTTAAGTCACTTTCCTTTTATTATATCATGGGAATTTTTACCCTGCAAGGCAGGCAATAAATTCCCACCTACCTGCAGCCTCTATTTTTCCCACTGCAGCTTAAGTGACTTTTATAACACGGGAAAAAGTACCCTGCTAGGCAGGTATAAAATTCCCACCCTGCCTGCGGCTTATATTTTTCCCATCGCAGCTTAAATCCTTTGTTTTCCAAAAATGCGCCCATCCCCGCAGGGGCTTTTCTGTGCACGACTTCACTTTTTCCCAGTGATCCAGACCTCCGATGGCGACTTCCTCCGGGCATAATGTGCGTATATGTTTTCCAGCTGCTCCAGGCCAAAAATCGGGCTTACCCGGCAAAGGAATTGCTCCAGAGAAATTTCACAAAAAACGAAACGGGACACCACAAAAACACGAAAAATTGCCAAAAGTTACAAATAAAGCCCAAAACTTAAAATAAGTTAAAACCCTTCTGGCACATAGGAATAATAACATATTCGCTCATAATAGAGTTAAAACAGAGCGCAAATAGCCTCATACGGGGCTCAAAATAATTAAATACAAATTTTCCGCAGACAAATCCCGACGACAAAATAAAATAATTTTGGGCATCTGGGTATTTGGCGAAAAAACTAATATGGCTCTTTAGGATTATCTTGACGCAATACAAGAACTTTCAGTAATAAAACACAAACGACCCATTATTTTAAAAGTACGAAAAAAAAATTTGGATAGGGTAGTCGCAGATTTCAGGGTGAAATCTAAATGACACCACACAATTACATATTTATAAGGAGAGGACTTCCTATTATTAAGGAGTCTCCCAATAGTTATACAAGTTGTTTAAACAACTCAATCATATACCAAACAATCCCCTTATTTATCTCACACCTAAATAGCTATATATGCGGTTCGTTCAAACACCCAATCCTCACGTATAATTACATATAAATTTATACATTAACACACAAGATATTAACCCATACAATATCAATGTGAGCACTAGACATATTAATTCCTAACAATAGGATGTTTCCTCTAAGGATGCAAAGTGAGATAAAGCAGCGATGTTTAAAACAATAGTAATTGATAAATCTACTCCATGACACCTTAGGTATGGGCATTTGAGTTTTGGTGGGTTGAATCTTCTTTATAGGAAGCAAATGGTAAGAGGGTTGCCCTCAATTGAACAATCACATAATGTATTTGAGGGTTACATATTAGGGAAGCAACACATAAATGCCTTTCCCTCAAGTAAGTTTTGAAGAGAAAGTACACCACTTGAGCTAATACATTTAGATCTATGTGGTCCCATCAAGACTCCCTCTTTATCCAAGAATGAGTATTTTATTACATTCATAGATGACTTCAGCAGAAGGACATGGTGTGTATTTTTAAAAACAAATCGAGGCATTTGAAGTATTCAAGAAATTCAAGGTCATGGTTGAAAAGCATTGTGGTTATTATATAAAAACATTGAGAACAGATAGAGGGGGAGAATATATATCAAATCAATTTTTGAATTTTTGCAAGGAGCATGGATCAAGAAACAATTTACATCGAGGTATACACCGCAGTAAAATGGTGTAGATAAGAGGAAAAATCGAACCATTCAAGAGATGGCAAGAAGTATGATTAAAGCCAAAGGATTGTCTTATGAGTATTGGGCTGAAGCAGTTGGAACAACAATCTATTTGTTGAATAGATGTCCTACTAAGAGTGTTCGGAACATGATACCTCAAGAGGCATGGAGTGGAAAAAACCAAGTGTTGAACACTTTGAGTTTTTGGATGTGTGGCATACACACATGTGCCCAAGAAAAGAATATCAAAGTGGGATGACATAGGAGAAAAATGCATTTTCATTGGGTATAGTGAACAATCTAAAGCTTATAGATTGTACAATCCAATCACAAAGGATCTAATAATCAATCGAGATGTTCAATTCATAGAAGATGCATCTTGGGGAGATGTACAAGAAGTGCAACAGTCACAAAACAAAGGTAAGTGGACCTTTTCTTGAAGCTGAAACAACAAATGGTACAATCAATAATGCACCAAGTTAGAGCCCTATCTCACAAAGGGGTGAATCATCTAGTGGCAGCAGCCAACAAGGTACACAAGGAGCATCCCATGAGACAACTTCATCATCTTCTGATTCAAATCAGCACCTAGGGAGAACAAGGAGTGTACAAGAGATCTATGAGCAGTCAAGGTATGATGAAAATGAAGATGAAACAATCAATTTTGCTCTATATTCAGCAATTGATCCTATTTATTTTGAGGAATCAGTTAAGGACAACAAGTGGTGTGAAGCAATGGATGAAGAAATGCATGCAATAGAGAAGAATAAAACATGAGAATTAGTTGACCTTCTGTAGGAAAATAAGTCATTGGAATCAAGTGGATTTATAAAACCAAAACCACTCCCGAACACGAAATTGAGAGACACCAAGCAAGGCTAGTTGTCAAAGGCTACAAGCAAAGGCCTAGATGCGATTATAATGAGACATTTTCTCTAGTAGCAAGGCTGGAAACTGTGAGAACAATTATTGCAATAGCTGCTCAACACAAGTGGAAGGTACATCAAATGGATGTCAAGTCAGCTTTCTTGAATGGCATGTTAGAAGAAGTATGTGTGGGACAGTCACTTGGTTATGAGATTCCAGGGCATGATAACAAGGTGTATAAGCTCAAGAAAGTGTTGTATGGACTCAAACAAGCACCAAGGGCATGGTACAACCGTATAGACTCTTATTTGACAAGAAATGGCTTTAGCAAAAGTGGCAGCGAACCTACACTCTACATCAAAGTAAACAAAGAAGGTGAGATTTTGATTGTAGTCATATATGTAGATGATCTAATCTTTACTGGAAATGCAAACAAGTCCATATAAGAATTCAAATCAGCCATGAAGGAGTTTGAGATGACTGATTTAGGTTTGTTGAAGTACTTTCTTGGTATTGAAGTCAAACAAATGGAACATGGAATTTTTGTGTCACAAGCTAAGTATGCAAGGGAGATTTTGGAGAGATTTAGAATGTTGGACAACAAACCAACATCTACACCAGCTGAAACAAGTTTGAAATTGCACAAGGAAGATTGCAGCAACAATGTGGATCCCACGCGGTATAAAAGCTTGGTAGGAAGCTTGATGTACTTGATTGCAACTAGACCGGACATCATGTATGCAATCAACCTAATTTCTAGGTTCATGGAGACTCCAAAGAGAGACACATTGACAAGCAGGTAAAAGAATTTTGAGGTATATTAATGACACAAGAAATTATGGAATTTTGTATGCAGTTGTAAATGATTTTCAATTAGTTGGATATACAGATAGTGATTGGGAAGGTAGTCTTGATGATAGAAAGAACACATCCAAATATGTGTTTCATATTGGGTCAGGAGCCATTTCATGGGCTTCAAAGAAACAATCAATTGTTTCACTTTCCATAGTTAAAGCCGAGTATATAGCAGCAAATTTAGCCACATGTCAGGCTATATGGATCAAAAGAATCCTATCAGATTTGCATGAGGAACAACATGGAGCATCTACTATCTTTTGTGATAACTTATCTTCCATTGTTTTGTCAAAGAATCCCATTTTTCATGGAAGAAGCAAGCATATTGCAATCAGGTATCATTTTATTCGAGAATTAGTTGAAAAAGGTGAAATAGAACTTAAATTTTGTAAGTCAAAGTAGCAACTTGCTGACATATTTACTAAGTCTTTGTCAAAGGAAAGCTTTGAACATTTGAGAGAAAATTTGGGCGTCATTGTTATAGTGGAGATTAGCTAGGGAGACCCAAGACATGCAACTCCATAGGTCTACAACCAGTTGGCGAAGTGAATATAATAGTTCTTGTGAGGTCTCTTGATGCATAAGATGGTTATATATGAGTGTGTAGAGGCTCAATATTTAGCTGGCGTATTAAAAATATAATCTTGAAGCCGTACTGTTTTTTTGAAATCTTCTTTGTCCTCTCTGCCTTCTATAAACCTACTTGCATTTAATTTCTTCTTTTGAGTGCCCATTTTTGAATCCCCTCTTAGGAGGGAAAGTATTATTTATAGTAAAAGCTGTATTTCTTTTGTGTGCTGGGTATAACAGTCCAGTTTTAAGGGAAGAAAAACAGACCTTGCAGCAACATACAAAAGGAAAGAGGAGAAAAATATAGCAGACATCAGAGAGAGCAGCAGCTCAAGAAGTATATCTATTGTATACTTTTTTGTTGGCTTAATATAAACATATATTGTATTTTGTGAGCTGTTCTCTGCCTCCCGTGTTCTGTATTTTTTTATATATTTGCATCTATTGCCCACACTATGCCTGTCTCTTAAGACTCTCCTAACCATCAAATACAAACAACAAATCTTCCATAGGCATTTCTGGATCTTATATGTTTTGGGCTGATTTTCAAGCGTTTGTAACTCTCAACCGGCTCACACTTTTGCCAAATGCTTTTGCCACACCATCTCTGGAACAAAACTAGAAAATCTGCATAATTGTTTTTCGTTGAAGTGGCCCAAGAACTTCCAAGTCCATCCTTCACCGTGCTAAAAATGGTCCTTACAAAGCAAAACACGGGGCTGATAGGAAGGCAGGTTCATTTTGTGATTTGTGAGTTCCAAGAGGTTAATGACACCCTCTCCTTGCCCAATCCTGCATAACATGACTAAATTCACTCTCCACCTCGAAACATACCCCAAGCTTCCCGCTTGTATTTGGCCATGTTTCCCATGGGCATGAAAATGGGTCGAAAGAGCCACATGAGACTTTTGATTATGAGATTTGAAAGCAAGTAATCTTTTTATTGATGCAATATTGCACTACCCCAGGATGCTCTTGCATCATAGGTGAAAGCTCCAAACAAAAGTGTGAAGGACCTTGCATCACAGGTGAAAGCTCCAAAGGAAAGTGTGAAAGACATCCATTTTTGGAGGAAAGACACCCAGCATTCTGAGGGAAGCCATCCCTAAAGCAAGATCCAAGAGACAAGTAATTGGTGCACACCTGTCAAGCTAACTGTTGAGACGCAATTGGAGTATGTTCTTCTAAAAATAATAAATTTTGTAACCTCCTTTTTAAGTGTACTAAGTAAACGTAGCTGAGTAGGATTAAAATAGAATGCTAGTTTTAGGGGCTGTTGACTACCGCAGAAAGCTGGGCTTAGTGGTTGTTTTTGGATTATGCACGTATTAAAGAATTAGAGTGGAATAAGAAAAGTGGTCTTATATTTGAGTTCTATAGGTTTTTCTGAGAATGGCTGTGCTGGGTATTGAAGTTACATAATTTGTGTTGCAGGTATTTTGTGCTGCATCAGTAATTGACTATGTGCACTTGACATAGTAGATATGGATTGTTTTGAGATCTGTTTGTTAAGGGAAGACCATCACCATTGAACAAAACTTACACACAAGATGAGGATGTCCATGCTGGCCTTTGGTTTGTTGTGGAACCAAGCCTTCCAAAACTATATAAGAAAGAAGCTGAAGGGACAAACCAAACTGTTCAAGGAGTTTCAGTTGCCTTGGAGCATAGAAGTTGAAAGTCTGAAATGCATGTCTTTGTAGGTTGTTTGCACATACGTTAAATTCACTTATAAGAGCAAATTAGAGAACAAACAAAGATTGCAAAAAGAATAGTTGGAGACAAAAGGCATGCTGGAGAAGGAATGACAAGGGAGTACGAACTCACAAGCGAATTTACTCTCTTGTGGGATGGAACATTTCAACAAATTTGAGAGACAGGAACCAGAAGATACAGATCAAACAGTCCAACATGTTGAAGGCCAACTATCCTAGGCTAAAGAAATCAATAATTTAGGTGCATCTTGCACAGTTTCTCACAAGATGTTTTCTCGATAATTGGTCAGCAAAAGACACAAAGGAAAACTACGCAATCCAAGAGAGCAGATGAGAGAAATGGAAACAAAGGCAAGAATAAGAAGTGAGCAAAATATATCAGGAGAAGAGTGAAGAAGACCTTTAACTTTGGGTCTTACGAAGATAAAAACTGTTTGGAAAGGGAGGAAAGAAAAAACTCAAATACAGTCTAATACCAATAAGACAATTTGCTAATTGTTAAAGTAACAATAATGTAAAAATGCTGATCATAGGATAAATGAGGATGAGAACGAGGACGAGCACATTAAAGTGACACCATTATGCTTATGCTAAGCAGGAAAGGAAAAGAAAATCAAAGAGAGAGTTTAAAACCACTAAGACAGTCAGGTAAATTATTGCAGTAAGAACTACAACAAAATGGCTCTGAAAGGATCAATACACGTGGACAGAGAAATTAAATTAGATAGCCAAAAAAATTGAAGGTTCTGAATTTGCACCAAACCTTGCTTGTTATGGTCCGGACTCCACATTACTGCAGAGAACATGCCTTGCAATTGCAGGGTTTGAAGACCAGTGATTGTCAATGTCATGGCAATCGTCCACTAGACAATGCCATGCAATTATCAATGCCATGCATTCAACAGCATTTGCATGCATTTTGACCACAATACTTTCTACAAAAGTACAAATACAAATCTAATTAGAAAAACACAACATAATAGTTAAAGAAAACTCGGAACACACGCATGTGACAGAAAGGGAAGCTTTTCCAATTTCCAAATTTGGATGTCCCAAGTTTCATTCTTGCCCTGTTCTGTTGGGGACCATAGCCAAATAGGCCATTGCTATCAGAGACTCAGAAGCATGTTTGTTCTGAATCCTTGACTTATGATCTATAATTATGCAATAATGCATCGTTTTTTTTAGGGGTTTGGTGTATTCCCTTGTAATGAACCTCCGGCTTAAATGCCACTACTGAGGAGTATCTATACAGTTAAATTCACCCAGAACCAGGACTTGCACTTGGCCTCATCCAATGAGGTGTGCCCATGAACATTCCATTCGTGTTTTTGAATCCAGATATCGGCTACGAAAGCGCGATTGATTTCGCACATTAGCTCATCCCAGAACCAGGAGTATCTATATGGTGCCAAGAGATGGATAACTAACATTAAAACCACAGAATTATTGAAAACCGTGGCTTTGTCACGGAAGCAGTTGATCAGAGTGGGTTAATGGGTGACCCAAACAATTTTTGATGCAACTGGAAGAATTGAAGAACTAAACCTTTTGATCGTTATTTAGAACATTATTTATACGAATACAATACCAATCTATAAACTGTAATTGTAGAAAAACCAAAAACATGATTGAAATACGAGAAGCACACTGTTTTGCATGTAATGAACATATTCATGCATTTGAAAATATACGTAAATCGGTCGACATAGAATTTGGGTAACGAAAAAGGGGTGAGAAATTGTGTGAAAAACTTACCCAAAAGATTTGAAAGTATGGAAGTTGTTGAGACCAAACCGTGAACTGATCTGCAAAGAGAGACTATTTGGATTAAGGATTCCCTTTGACTTTTGTTTTTTAAACGATACGCAATATTCATTAATTAAATCTTAATTTTTTAAAAACGACCTCATCGATATATCATATTATTTCAAAATAATAACAACTTTGAAATAAGTTTCTAACATTATAAATAATTTTAGACGTTTATTAAGAGAGCTTTTGTCTTCTTCTTGTTGAACTTTTCAAAGTTGCAAATATAAAGAGAACAATTCATTCATTTTAAATAAAGAGAATACAAAGTTTCGGTTCCTTGCACAGACAGTCCATTATACCTAACATTGAGCTGCTGTTAATTCAATATCTTTTCTTTGGGGAGATGGATCCATGATTCCTTGCAGTCCATGGAGCCAATTGCCAATGTATTTGACACATAAAAAAACAATAATTTCGTAATATCTACCTCCAATCTACTGTAAATTCTCTCCTGCGTGCGTCCACCTGTGGCAGCAACATTAAGTTTGTGTGCAGGCAGTTGATGAGGAGCAGCAGGTTTGGAGTCTGTCTAAGCGTGTGCAAATCTGCGCCATTCTTCATAAATGTGTTGCTTGTGTTGGTTTCTCGAGGAGTAATTCTTGAATACTGTACCCACACATTCGTTTCATTCATAAGGGCCTGAAGGAGCTAAACCGTCAGCAAATTTTGCTTTGACCAACACATTTCCTTCCAAACATGATAAGTTTTATTTATGCCTTCAATTTTCAAATAATTTTATTTTTAATTAAAAATAAAGTAATTTTTTTGGAAAACAATAAAAATTGTATGCCAAACAAACAACAATATTTTGTATTAGAAGTGTGTCATTTGCGCTACGAATAATATTGCCACGTTAAACTATTGCATTCATTGTCTAATAGAGCTACTGACAACAATGATGTATGTGGCATCGTCTCTATAAATTTCATACGCATGGTCTTTGTATAATGCGACGTGTAGGATTATTTATTAAGCAAATTTTGTTTTTGGATGGACGGTCAGGAGTCCCAAGGTTGGCGCAAGCTGCCGAGAACTCGCGCTTTAGCAGAATTGTTTCAAGTGTAGCGAAATTGGAAACATTTTATTCACACTTATCAAAGAGAAACAAGGAAAAATAAATCATTTTTTCATTCTTTGTGTTACCTATTCATGACTATCACTAAACTTATATCCCGAAAGCAAGAATACTTCGAGTATATATGGTATAAACACCCACATATACAGACTTCTTGTAAAGTGGGTGTCATTGTTAAAGTGAATCCTTTTTTACATATTACCTAGGTATAACCACACACCATTATGCTTTCACGTACCTTAACGCCTCTTTCACATAGTGACATGTTTATCGAAAGGTCCGGCTTCTTCCACGTCACCCATGACGAGTATATAAGAAAGGTGGGTATGTTGAGAGGTCTAGTATATCATGATCGGTAGTATATCGAAAAGGGAACTTGTTGGAGTGATAAGGAACCCCTCCATTTCCCTAGTACAAAATGACTTCAATAAAATTAATTGTTGGCACAACTTTGAACATCAAAGATACCTGGTCAAAGTGGTCATGGTAAGTACTGAGATAACATGCTTCATCTTCATTGATCTATGTTTCGACATTTAAAATGGGGACACAAAGCCAACACCACCTACTCTCAGGATGTAAAAGAACCCAATATCCGGAAGCAAAAGCATTTAAAATCATTGGCCTTAATGAGGGCCTTAGTTGATGCAAAAATATTTCATCACCAAGGGTTTGATGCTAAATGGATAGCATTTAATAAGTTGAAGGACTTGCACGATTCCCACTCATAGTTGGAGTTCATCTAGTTGCGATTGAAGTTGTTGAAGCTCAAGTTGAAAAGCGATGACTTTGATGAATCGGCCTTAGAAATTTGAGCTCTTAAGCATGATGTTGAAGCCACTTTAGGGTGAAAATTGTGTAGACACCAATTTTGGGTATCACATGTCCCTCATCCCACGTTCGCTCCTCTCGTCACCATTTTCATACATACATACCTCTCTTCCCATTCAAATCCCCCTTTCTGTTGGAACCACAAGACACTAAGGGGGGGGGTGAATCAGTCTATTAAAACTTTAAACCATTTCCATTTATCATTCATTACCAATTAAATAACAATTCAATCATACAACAACCATATGTGTGTGTACTTAAGCATTGAATAAATCATACACAAGAACAAGAGTAAGAGAGTACACAAGAACACCAAATATATGTGGGAAGAAAACCCATTGAAACTTTGATATTACACACAACAAAGAAATTTAGTAAAGCATCAACTTCACAAGGAGCACCAACCCCTAAATTAGCGAAGCACCCACTCCACAAGGAGGCTACAACCCCTAGGATGACCAAGCAAAATATGTTTGATCTCTAATTTTGTTGCTTTACCACAACCGATGGAGATCACATATTCAAATTCACAAACCCTATGTCTTCAATCTTACTCTATCTTCTTCTTTCTCAACTTATCTTTGCTATAAACTCGTTCTCTTGTGTCTTAAATCGGTCCTCGGCCTATTATGCTCTTCTCGTAGCCTTCAAATCATGCACACATACCCGTAAATAACTCTCGTATAGGTCACACTTTTCAATCGATTTTCTTGTTAATGTAATGTGTGACATGGAAATCATCTTCAGAAGTGAATGCATGTATCCAAGAGCACTAGTTCAAAAATGAACCAAACAAGCACTTAAATATGTTTTTCTTCCTTCAAACTCACCATAGGTCAGTCCTACAACTTTTGCAAAACCAATGCATCATAATAAAATCTCAATAATTTCATTACAATACCACATATGACCCATATAGGTCAACCAAACAAAACCCTTCATCCATGCACCAAAAATCCTCAAATTGCCATCACTAGAATGAGAAAAATGCCCTCATGCCAAAATTATTTTTAGTCAAAGCTCTAAAAATCACCACACATGTTTAAAATGACATTTAAACATCATCCATGGTTGCAATTATCATGAACCAATCAGATTATTTCGTTTAATGGGCCCAATGGTTAATTGCCTTCACCAAACAACTACTTTATCAACAACTTGATTTCACCTTTGGGCCTCAAGACCACCCAAGAACACCTCAAATATGGCATGTAACCACTCAATGGAAATTTCAAGACCTTTAAAACACATCTAAGAAAGTTAGAGCTCATGAAACATCCTCTAGTTCAAACCACATCAACTTTTTCCTTCACCAAATCAAGTTGCCCAAAACACAGCTTTCCAAAATGTAATTGGTTAACACCTTTCTTGACACTTTCAAAACCTCCAAATAGATTCATTGGATGCCAAATTAATCCCTCTTCACATTCTAGGTTATAAAGTATCACCAAATCTATTTCAAGCACTAGCCAACTCAATCTTTCAACAAAAATAGTTATGTCTTGAAAAGCCAAAAAAATTGTCCAAAATTGACCTAGAAACCATATCAAAATCTCACCATCATAAGACAAAACTTATATCACTGAAATATCTCTAAATTCTCTTTCAACACAACTTGAATCACTTCCTAACTCCTCATGTAGCTCCTATAATGTCAATTATATTCTAGGATGCTCCAAACTACCCTTTAACCAATTAACGCAAATAGGGCACACTTTACACTTCTTCACCGAAACAATGACTTGAAACCTTCATAAAAATCAATAAAAACTCTTAGGCTTTCATAAATGGCAATTTAGACATCACCTCATTTGGACAACTTTGCAAAAAAACTTGAACTATTCAAAACTTACATTTTCAAGTAGGGCCCACATATCACCACATATTCTAACATACCTTTCTCAAAATCTGAAAGAGTCCTCTACAACATCCAATCATAACTTTTGAGGAACCAATCAAAATTGGGCTGTGTACAAGCACTTTTCTGCTAGCTGCTCCTAGCTAGGGTTTAGCTAAGGTTTCAAACCACTTTACCTTCTTAACGACCGTTCATAAAAGTGCGATGATAAAACAACCTCATTCTTTTTTAAAAGTTTTATAGCTGACCTTAGAAGCTATTCCAAAGATCTTAGGTCCCCATGTAAAGTACACAATTTACACCAAGCATCGAAGGTTCACTTTTGCTATAAAACAACATTGAAACTTACCCAATTCACCAAAACTTGCATAGCTTCAAATTTCTTTAACACTTTGACATGAAACTTGTCATGAAGCATCATGACAACATCCTATAACTTTCCAAACTCACCACATATCCCAAATATTCCTGGAACTCTCTAGCCAATCTCATTTGCATGTGCTAAATTGTTTATTTCTCACCTATTGCTTCCCAAGGACCCTGTAAATGCATCATACCACTGGATATTGACTTGAAACTCATCACACACTTCAAGTGCACTATCAATATTTTTCTACCATGCTTCGATAAGAATCATCAACTCCAAATCTCATATCTTTACCTCATTATACTTGCTCTAGGGTTGGAAATAAGCCTATAATGACTTGACTAAACAAGAGTATAACCACATGATCCGACCTTGATGACCTCATGCAGACTCATAAACGCCCATGACACATCATTAGGATCATGTATGCCCTCATGACACTCAACAACTCACTTGATAAGACTTATACAATGACTATGCAGGCTAGAACCATGTCAGGGCACCATGACAACTCACTCAATCCGACACTACCAATCAACCTTTCATGCCAAATCAAGTTGCCTCAAACCAGTTTCAAATGTAATTGGTTAACTTCATTCTTAACACTTGATTAACACCTCATGGAGACTCATACTGACCATAACACCATTTTCCATCAATGAAGTTGACATCAATGACAACATTAACACATAATGGCCAACAATCTCCCCCTTTGTCATTGATGGCAACCAACATGACCAACACACTTACATGAATCTTACCATGTTTTTGATTCCTCTCTCCCCTTTTCCATCTATGAAAAAGACTACAATGCTACTACAACATGGAAAATGACAACACAAGATAATACACAAATGGAAACAATGCAAAACTTGACTTGACCAAAAAGTTCCCCACAGACTGAATTATCTTCTCTTTGACATCAACAATAGCAAAAATGATCCTCTGGACTTGATAAGAGCTTTAAACTAGCTCCCCTTTAGCTGATACACCTTCATTTTTCCTTCATTCATATCTTTCATCAATCTCTAGGTCTAAATCATGCTCAAGAACATAAATTTGTCTCCAAACTCATCATAACACACTCTAGGACCATTGTCCCTAAACACCATCTTCAATACATTTTAGACAAACTTTGCCAAGCTCAAAGCTCATACACATCATGAATATCCTCTTATGACTCCCTATGAGAAAATTCTCCATGTCTCAAGTGAATGGCACAAAATTTTATATTAGCACCTTGATCCAATATCGCACTTTGTGTCCTTTTTACATTCAAGACATCCAAAATCCACCCTCTCTAAACGACAAGGAAAGCTCCTTAAATAGCCTCATGGATGGTTACAAAAGAGTCTTTTTAGTTTCCCTTTTTTTAATCAAAAGATTAATATCTAATTAAGCATTATAACATTAGTTTGTCTTTTACTTACATATTGTATGGCTAGAAAGAAAATAACCACCTTAATTAGATATTGCAATTAAAAGAAGAAACTAAGATCTAGGAGCTGGAACACCCGAAGGAGTGTTTGTGGCACTCCTCACCTTAAGTACTTGGTCTCTGAATCTCTTCAATGCCTCTGTTATGTCCATGTGTCTGGGAATGGTTGTGTTTGCATTCATGTGAGTCTAGCTGCCCAAGCACTTCTCCATTTCTTTTCCAAATTCCACATTCTCCAAAACTCCTTATTGGCCTCAGTGATGGCTGCTTGAAGTGTACAAATTTCTCTCATCTTATCTTTAGACATAATGTCTTGCTTAAACAAATCTTCTTTAACAAATGCCCTGAACTGAGACTTGATCTCTTGGACTGTGAATTTATCCCCTGAATTTTCTTTGAATATTTGGCAGTGGATATCATGAAAAGCAGATGTGACACAAGATTTAAAATCCTCTCCTTTCTGTAACATATTCCTAAGCTCACGAATGGATTCCTCAAGAACTTTTATTTTCCAATCAATGTTGAAGACCCATTGCTTAGACAAATTCAACTTTGCATCATCAAATACTTTACTTTCCAAAAGGACTTGCACATATGTGTCACTCATCAGTCGGAGATCTTGAATGCATTCACTCCACGTTTCAATTCTCTATCCAAACCACTAAGTGTTGTGGTAAAATTCAGCTGTGTCTTAGTGACTTTATCATATGATTTATATGCTTCCTCAATGAATTTTAATCCTATGACTATCATATCATCAACCAAGGCCTCCATTGCCTTCCCATAAGTGGCATGCTTGTGAATATCTTTGATAGCTTGAACTTCATCATTAGTTAGAATAACATGTGGTGAAATTGAGGCTAAGGGAGTTGGATCAAGTACCTTGTCTTCTAGCCAATAAGGACTGATGAAATTTGAAAGGATTTGATTTTGTTCTTCCAACTGCTCTTGTGTTTGCTTGCCTCTCTCAACTCTTTCAATTACTCTTGACATTGTCTCCTTCAAATTGTGCACTTCACTCTCAAGTGTAGATTCTCCAAGGGGAATTCTTGTCAATTCCAAATCACTTACCAACAGGTCTCTTTCATCCTTTTCAAGCTTGGGCTTAGCAATATCCATGAATTGTTGGCCTTGAGAATTAGATACTAACCTGGATGTGATTTTAGCCTTATTTATAGATGGGGGAGGAGTAGTACCTAGAAGAGCTGCCACAACATCAAACTTAGGAGCAACAATATGAGATGTGGATTTTCTTTTCTTTCTTTCCACCAACGGTTGTACCCAAGCAAAAGAAGAACTAGAAGTAGAGGGAACAATGGGCCCAAGTGCAAGTGTGCCCATTGCACTCAAAGTTTGTACAACAAATACTTCCAACACAGATGTTTCAATTTGGAGGTAGGCACTTCCTTGATAGGAAATCCTTTGGCAGATGATTCTAAGACACCCATTGCTTCTGCCTCTAAAGCTTGATCCTTCAGTTGATCCTCTTTTTCTTCTTCTTTCTCCCTATTACTTCCTTCAAGATTACCCTCCTCTTGTTTTTCTTGTTCTTTCTCCTCACTTTCATCATCACAGAGATCTATAACTAGTTCAACTTCAAGTATTGCTTCTAATTGCTTTGAAGAAGACAAATTTTCACTTTCTTGAATTACTTCCTCCATCTTTTCATCTTTCTTAGCCTTTCCTTTCTTCATGTATACCAGAGTTGAAGGTTCAAGTGGAGAGGGAACATATTGTACATGTGCCTTAAGGGTCACCACATGAATTTCCTTATGAGGAGTGGAGGCTTCTTGGGAGGAAGACATGGACTTACTTGCTCTAAACATCTTCATTTTCCTATCAAACCAAAGTTTGGTTCTCACCAAGATAGGGTTTATGACTTCCTTCAAATCATCCCTTTCCTTAACAAACCAATCAATGGTTTCAATGGGAGTGTGTCTGATAGAACTTTCATATTCAAGGGATTGTAGTTCCTGATCATCATCTTGTAGTCCATCCAGTACCTTGTACACATCAAAATCTTTAATTTGTTGAAGAGACAATCTGCCATAATACCTTCTTATAGCTTCATAATCATTAGAACAGTTAGAAAGTAGTCTTCACTATCAACAAGATGATGGAAACCCATTCTAAAATTATTGGTAATAAAACCCTTGATATCAAAGAAAGTCCTTGGTTTGAAATAATGAAGAGTGAGGGGAGCAATTGTTCTTTCCACATTTTGGGCATCCAAAGCATTCCTGCAAGTATAGTTATCCAATGTGATTAGAAATTGGATGCCTGCAATCTTCTTGTCTCTGCAAGTTCTGTGAAGCTTATCCAACTGCCTGTAGATTTCAACTAGGGTCATTTTATCACTACAATACATAGGGAGTTTCAGGGGTGTTCCCTCAAATCCAAATGAATCGTATGTAATAAAATTTCTAAATCGAATGTAATAATTTCCATAGACATCAATGAATTGCTTAGCCTCCTCGAGATGTATTTCCCTCTAACAATATGACAATATACATGGTGAAGGCATCATTCACCCTTTTGAAATGGTGATTACTGATCTTCAAATTCAATTGTGGACAATACTCATAAATAGGAGCATCTTTTTTGTCTTCATCAAGAGAGAACCCCAACCATTCCATGTATACAGAAATAATGTACATAGAATAGGAAGTCATATAGAAAGTCTTAGTCCTTTGAACATTGGCCAGATGTTCAATAAAACTATCACAAATTATCTCTCCCCAATTCAGGCTTTGTTTGCCTTCACATGTGATGTTGATATAAGAGCACATCCAAAACTGGAAATTATTGGTCGAGGACATCCCCATTATTCTAGTGAAGAAGGTGATGACATCTGACAAATCTTCTTTGAAGTCAATTCTATACATAGTCTTTGGTAGTCTTGAGGCTCATTTCTTTGGGTTTTTGAACCAGGACTTGGCCACCCTGCTCTTATATTATTCACTGTCCTGATCAAATAGAAGTTGGGCCTAAGCCTTGGTGAGAGAATTTGAATCTTTCATTACTAGAATTCTGAGGGTGGTACTAATACAATTAACATCCAGTCAAGCAACATGTCCGTGGGGGTCAATGATCTCTTTTGTATCTGGGTTGAAGCAAGAGCCACAGGCTAACATAGTGTCAACACATTGAACAGAAACTGGAAAACCCCCCATGTGAGAAATTTTGCTTTCCTTGATTAATTGAGCAATGGGAGTAGGGTTCTTGTAGTCAAGTCTGCACCAAAAATCATCCAGTCAAGGTGTTGAGCATCACTATCTCCTATCTCGGGTATGGTTATTTCCAATGAAGATAGATGTTTGTGTCCTTTGTAATGAATCTTCATAGTGAAGAACAACTTGCTAGAGAAAATACAGTGGAGAAAAGGTTCATGCGAAAGGTTAGAAAGACCCTGCAATGGACTTCTTGATCCTTTAAAATTTTCTCTCGATAATTCATAATTTTTGTCGAACACGTTACTGGAAATTTTGAAAAACACTAGAAAAAGGACCTTGCCATGGCTACAAACAATGGAGAGAGTGAACAAAATGGAAAATAGTAGAAAATGTAGGGAGAATGGTAAAAATAAATGGTTACCCTAGGTATTTATACACATTCCATTTTGAGTAGGTCGGTGGGGGGAATTGAATGCAAAAATTCAATGCACTGCACCAACTCAAGACAATGGAATGCGATATGGTGGAGAAAATGTGCACAACTGGTCCGCGTGATACTAGGACACTTGGGATGTGAAAAGCCAAAAAACCTGCGGTGAATGGGATGCAGAAAAATGGGCTTGTAGGGAAATAGAGGCCGGGAAGCACTAGGGACATGTGGGACGTGAAAAGCCAAAATGTCCGCAATACATTCAAATTGGGTAAGCTGGAAGAAACTCGCATAGTTGGCCCTTGGGACATTGGGACATGAGTTCTCCACAAAGACGAAGTACCCACAAAACAAAGGGAAAGCAATTCAATGCGAGGAAGGGGTGGAATCGGCGAATTGGGAGCCCGATGGAACATGGGACATAAGGAACATCAAAACCCAAAATGCCTGCAAAACAAAGGGAAAGCCTTAAAAAGTCAATGCTTAGAAAATGACCAACTGTTGGAAAACAAATCTACCTTCACAGACCTTCACAAGAACATTCTGAAAGACATCTTACCCAGAAAAATTTAAAAACTGAGACAAAAATACACAATTTACTGAAGTTGACAAGACCCCCTATCTAGATAAGTCAACTTTAGACACTCGTATGAATGTCATAACAATCCTTTACTTTATCAATTTACCTTATCTTTTTCATGATCATAGTCATTGGTCTTCTTATTATTCATCCATGCCTTGATCAACAATAATATCTTCAAACTATAGCATAGCTTTAGAACACTCTTGTTAGCTTTCTTTATATGCTTCATTGATCGGTGTTAGAAAGAACTCCCCTTGTCTCGGAAGATAAGTACACATTTGTAGGTATTCTCCATACTTTGAATCCCTCTACTAACTTGATCACTATAGAAACTTCATTTCACGAGACCAACATGCCCCGAGAAGCTCCATTACTGGACCTTGAGCAAGCATTTTGACACATTCATTGTCAACTCTGCCAAGAGAGACACATTTTCATCTTCTACAATTATAAAGGTCAATCATAGCCTTGAGTACATTGATTTGTATAGTCCTCAATCTCATATTTTTCACATGCTCTTAAGACCTCTTCATACTTGATGAAGCTCATATTTTATTACTCAACCTTAGCATTGACATTCTTGTAGCATGACACCGATTATTCGCCTCTGTAGACCCACAAAGCACAAGAATCAATCAAGTGATCAAAGCAAGGTTATCAACCTTGAGATCATTTTCAACACGGTTTGATGTCTAATCATAGCATAACCATGTTCTTAAACTTGAGACACATAAAAATGTAAATATACCAAATCCCATGCTGTAGATGCACAACCGACCTCTAAGCACAAATTACCTTGATAACACACACACCCTTCTACACTTCTTCACCAAGTTCCTTATCAAGTTGAAATGATGCAGAACACAACTCCTTTCTTACTCAAAATACACTTTCAAAACAATTATATTATTACACAACTATTGGGAAATTTCATATCCCTCTCGAGAGTGACCTACGGGCTGTGATAGATCACACATACACAAATATTGTCTAAAAACACCAAAAGTGAATCACAAAAATGAATCACCACATCCCTTGACATTGATCATCTCTTATAACCTCATTTATAGGTTTCATATTCTTCATTCATGACATATGAGGTCCGAGGATCACTACAAGTTCACTACACCACCCTTTTCACTACCACTATGCAAATACTTAGCCTAATAGCCTTTGAAATGGTGAAAAACATATCTAGAGTTCAATGCATATATCTTCATAATATGTCCTTACTTGATTTGAATACCCTTTTAGCCATAATATCACTTCCAAAGTAACCTTGAGAGCTCACACCAAGGAAAATATACCTAGTTGTAATTTCATTCATTTCATTAGGTCTCTTTGAACCCTTTAATTGTGATTATAACTCATCGGATATTTCAAGGAATATAAACCATTTCAAGGTCTGAAACCACTTAGAACACAAATAACTCACTATCTAGAAAGTTTGTATCAATTTTGGGCTTTAAACTCTATTGTTAGATCTTCCAACCACAACATTTCCTTCTTACCGCTTCAAATACATAGTCATAACCCAATTTTGAGTAAAAATAGCTCAAATAGCTCAAATTCTTGTTTCAAGAGCTCTAACTTAAACACCTACACTATAACCACATCTTCTACCATCCCGAACAACATTTTTCAAGATTTAGATGAATGACCAATTACTCACATACTTGAGATTACCTTGATTTTTCCTCATAAGTCTTCATGAACATTGCACGGTCCTTTTTCCGCATAATGTTTGATAAAATCATCATGCTTGATACCTCATTATATATTCAAACTTTATTTGAGAATCACTTACACCACTTAACATACTTGACATAAGAATCAAGGACACATGACCCATTGAACAATCTATAAAACTCTTAATGACCAAAGATAGACTTTTTAAGGTGAATGAATCCTTTGATACTCTTGATCACATTCAACAACCTTCTACAACACAATTACAACTTCACATACTTCATACACCCTCAGAAATACATGATTCAGGCACTTGAAGCATATAACAAGCTCATGACATACCATTTTTGACTCAACCTAGACCTTTTGAAACATCACAAACCATTATGTAAGAAAACATTCTTGCAGACACTAACTCGGACTATTAGAAAACTCTTCTCATTTTCATGATATAATAGGCTGCATAAGAGACATCAACTTGACTCTCATACACACTTTGAAACACCTTATACTGGAAATACATCATGGTAATGCAAACACTAACTTGTGAACACAATCATGTACACATGAGGACAACATGACTTAAAACTTGACTCATACAAAATGATCAATAACTTAGGTTCACAAGAACTAGTAAAAACAATTGAGAATACATACCTTGACATCGTGTAGGAGAAATACTTTGACTCAAATAGCTCCCCCTCACTCCAATGCTTCATATGGACTGATATAACTCTAAGAAGCATAGTTGAGGCATATGACACCATGATCACTTAGCAAGGTAAAATATCCAGGCTCTCATAGGGCCTGACACCAAGATCTTCCATCAACCTTCTCATCTGCTCCACCTTCTCTTCTCTTTTACTCTTATTGGAATCTTCATGGGAAGATAATGGCAATTTTTGAGGTTCAACAAGAGAAAAATACCTTTATGAGTAGTAGAATCATCATGACTAGTATCAACAACTTTGTGGTCATCCTTGGCCTTCTTGAGTGTAGTAGAAATAATATTTTCTTCTTCTTTCCAAACCTTATCAGTCTTGACTTCATCCTTTTATTGTAGGTATTCATCTTGGTTCTACAATATCTTGCAATGTGACCAAACTTGTTACATTTGAAACAAGTGATAGTATTTGGTGTCCCCATATTTCATCCTGAAATATGTGACTACCCTATCTGAAAAAATTTCGTACTTTTAAAATAATGGGTCGTTTTGTGTTTTTATTGTCAAAAAGTTCTTGTATTGTGTCAAGATATTCCCAAAGAGCCATATTAGTCATTTTCGCCAAATACCCAGATGCCCAAAATTGTTATATTCTGTCATCGGGATTTGTCAGAAATTTGTATTTAATTATTTTGAGCCCCGTTTGAGGCAATTAGCGCTCCGTTTTAACTCTGTTGTGATCGTACATATTGTTATTCCCATATACCAGTAGGGTTTTAACCAGGAATAAGTTCTGGGCTTTATTTGTGACTTTTGGCAACGTTTTGTGTTTTCCCATTTTGTTTTCTGTGAAATTTCTCTAGATCAATTCCTTTGTCGGTTTGGCCTGATTCTTGGCCTGGAGTAGCTGGAGATCACATACACACGTTGTGCCAGAAGGAAGTCGCCATCGGAGGTCTGGTTCACTGGGAAAAGACGAAGTCATGCACCAAAAAGCCTCTTTTAGGCTGGCCGCATTTTTGGAAAAAGAAGAATTGAAGTGGATCATGGGAAAATTAGAAGTAGGTGGGAATTTTGTACTGCTAGCAGGGTACTTTTTCCCATGGAGGCAATGCCACTTAAGTGACAATGGGAAAATTAGAGGCAACAGGCAAGCGGGAATTTCTTACCTGCCTTGCAGGGTAAAAATTCCCATTGTGGAATAAAAGAAATATCACTTAAGTGAATCATGGGATTTTATTGCCTACCTTGCAGGGTAAACAATCCCATTATGAAAGTCAAATGACTTAAGTGAATCATGGGATTTTCAGGGCTGCCTTGCAGGGTAAATAATCCCATTGTCATGTGATTCTTAAAAATAGAATTCTTTATGTCAAAAAGTGTGCCCCCTTTGGAGAAGTAATGACAACCTTTAAATTGATTAATTTAATTAATTATTCACCCAAAATAGGCGCCCAGGCTTGTGGAAAAGTCAACAAGGTTAAAGGACAAAAGGTGGATGAAAATAGACTATTCTAAAATTAAATAAATTTATTTATTTAATGGCAGCCCCTTTATGTCAAAAAGTGCGCCCCTTTTGGGAATGAAATAATACTTTTTAAAGTATTAAATGATTAAATTAATTCCTATTTTCAGTGGCTAAGGTCAAAGCATCTTTGTGATGCTTGAGTTAATCTGAAGCAAGTCTAAAATTAAATAAATTTAATTTATTTAATGGCAGCCATAAGCATGCACAAAATAGGTGCCCCATTTGAAGAGTGAAGCTTATTAATTAATTAATTAATTGCCAGTAATAGCAAAGACATTAATTAATTATAGAATCACAAGGGTTATATAAGTAGGGGCTGCCATAAGGATGAATGAATTAATTCACAGGTAAAGAAGTGTAGCCCGAGAGGAAAAGTGCCCCCTTTGAAGTGAATTTTTGCTCAAAAGAAGGTGAAATCAATGCTAAAAGCTTCCGATTTTGGCACACAGTTGAAGGGAGTTGATTTGTATCTGGATAATTGTTTGCATAAGTGATACAGGTGCTCAGGTGAAGTTGGAAAAATTCATGCTCACTTTGCATGCAAACAAAACATCAATTTTTGGGGCAGCAGGCTTGAATTATGCATATTTTATGGTTAAAATTCACTGTTCATGTTCCAGTTGCCATCTTTGTTTGAATTAATTGCAGGAATTCATTACAGGTGCTTTACAAAAGAAAATGAGCTTTAATCAATGTCCAATACATTGAATATATCCTCCGAATCTGAAGAATTATCCAGATTTGCACAATTTTTCAAGAATTCCGGCGAATAAGAAGAAAAAGAATTGTTCAAACAAAGATAGACAAAGCCATGGCAAAGAGGGACGAAAAAGAAAGCACAACGAGTCATGCATCACTTCCAAATTTGCAGACATAGGAGACATAGATCTAGGTCCGGAACCTCTTTCCGAATTGATTGATAGATCTAGAGCAGGAAAGACTTCACTCATGCGTGTAGTTAAAAGCAGTGAAATTATTCGAGCTGTAGCCTTTCCATACACAACCCAGTTGCCAGAGTTTGTTATGGAGTGTGCTAGATCTTACCATCCTTCATCTAGATTAGTGCGAGATGCTACGAGGAAAACAATAATTCGGTTGGACGCAGAGTTCATCAATTATTGTTTGAAGATTCGACACGAAAGGTGGTGACTTCCATTAGCATTCAGGATGTTGGCAGCAGGTGGGAGAAACATAGAGTTGACTGCGTGAACATAATGAACAACAAATACATGAAGAAGCCCATATCTCCTTCTAAGTTCCTAAGAACTCTTCCGCGGTCCAATCTGGTGCAGGAGGTAGATGATATTGCCAAATTGTTATGCAGGATAAATGGTGAGGTGAATGCTCACACTTTCCGTACATGGATGTATGCTTTCATCAGGACCATTGAAGTCAACAAGATTGATTCCATAATCAATTGGTCGAAATCATTAAGCGATAACATTGGTGAGCAACTCCAATGTGAAGTGTACTTTCATCTTCAAAATGACTTCTACTTGGTATACGCTGCGGTTTCACAAGGCATCTTCTCCAAGTTTGGATAGATGTGGCATTCTTTAAAGGACCCCATTTTTGAGTGCTACCCACAACTTACTTGTACTGCGTGAGAAGTATTTCAAAGTGGTCAATGATGGATTCTTCTACGATTTCATTTACATGCTAGAGAAGGACCTAAAGGTCAACGGGTGTAAGCAAAGAAGCGTGGGAAGCCGTATCCGAGATTGGCGCTATTCATTCAATTTGCAGATTTCACATACCTCAAGGTTATAAGATTTTCTGGAGAACTAATAAAGATGCCCAGATATCTGAATGATAGATGGATCACCATGGAGTTGAGCAGGCAACTTGTGGAGATACACGACCTTGATCGAAACAACACAAGTCTACGGGTTTCTTCCGATCACTATGGAACATTATAGCTGCTGTAGAGCATTCATAGAGCTCGAGGATGGAGACAGAGATGTTATCGAGTATGAGCAAGAGTTCTTCCGGCACGGCTAAACTTTGATCCATTTGGAGTAGCCAGAAGACGATCTCCCAAAAATACGCACATGTGCATTCATTAGAGGATTTTGGATGAAGTGCAAAAGTGAGTATGAGGTTAGAAATAAGGATTTTAGCGAGGCTATCAAAGACACGAAAGTGTTCGACTTTGGACTAGGTGTAGATACTGCAGATTTTAAAGATGATGGGAATGTGTTACTTAACACTTACCATCAAATGGGAGGAGATAGAGCCATACTTGAGGATAACATAGGAGGATGCCATATAATTACTTGACACTTACCATCAAAGGTCCGTGTTGTTACGGTGAATACTTGACACACTTGGTTGTTGACGAAAGGATCTTGCGCTTGATGAAGCATTGATGAATCAAGTCACGAGCAACTTTGGCATAGGAGATTCCCTCAAGAGGAAGCACGGAGGAGAAAATAGCGAGAAAGATTTGAGAAGTTGAAAGTACACAGAAGATCTCAATCAAAGGAGAAAATCACTTCCCACGACTTTAGTTCCGCTTCTCTAACATCTAGTACTTCACCGACTATTGCACCTCAATAGGACACTTCTATGCCTCCACTGAATCCGACAACATTCGTCTTCTCTCCTCAGCCACTTCGTTCAACACCTGTTCTAGAAGAGATGTTGAAGCTGCAGATGACGGAGTTTGAAAGAGCTTTGTCCTTGGATGATTCAGAAGATGGCAGCCATAACACTATAGCACTTTCTGATGGAGAGGAAACGAGAGCGGGAGATAGTAGTGCACTCAACGACTTCTCATTCTCTGAGAAGTAACTTCTCAGAATGGTTGGCTTCACAGTTGGTTCTAGAAGCTAGAGTGGAAATGAACTTGGAGGAACACGACTTGCAGCTACTCCAGAGTCTAGGTGGAAAAGACAGAAGGCCTAAAGTTGCTAAGGTAACTTCAAGGTTGATCATCGAGGAGTCGGGGCAGAAGTTTGCTGAGATGTCAATTCCGGAAAGGAAAGAAGGAGGATGAGCTCACGGCAGAAGATGTAACAGTAACCAGAGTACCCATCGGTCAAGCCACCATAAAAGGATTGAAGCAAGATACACAGACATTGATAGATGCTCTATTCCTTAGGCTTGACAGAGAAAAGGTGGAGAAAGACGAACTTCAGAAGCAGGTATCTCAGTTGTGTGAGATCATAGCCAAGGTTGCTAAATCTTCCACTCAGCCCATTTCAGAGCAGGTGAGTGATCATCTTATGTAGGAGATGGAGGATGCAAGCAATCAGGTGAAAGCTATTGACGAATGGAAGAATCTGATTATTCGTCAAGCTTCTGTACAACTTGGAGAGGTGCCAACCCACCTAAAGGTTATGAATGATGCAGCAAATCAGCTGAAGCAACTAGTGATGAGCATAGTAGATATGAACATAGTTGCTGAGAGTAACTTGAGTACTTTTTCTGAAATCAACAAGTTCTGCCAGGGAGAAGTATTGGTTACTGATCGATCAGTTATGCGGACGGATCAGTTGAGAAGGGGAAGCATCGGAGTTTGCGGTATCTTTCTATTTGGAGATCTGCGAGTTTTTCAAGAGGATGCGAGACACTTGAGAGTAAGACATCATCCTTACCGACATATCATTAATTTCACCGAGGAGGAAGTGGTCGGGAATGTTACTTCATACGTACGGATCATTTCTAGCAGTACCTAATTCCACTGGAAGGGTCTCTTTTGATGGTATAAGGAATAATTGATGGAGCTATTAAGCCTTTCACGATGAATTCCATTAGCGGATCGTGGCACCGCTGCGGTGGATATTGCGAGGTTTGGGCCAAGCTTGGAGGATGTGGAAGTGTGTATCAAAGTGTTGAATGAAGGATTGTTGTAGTTCAAGACAGAAATGGAAGCGATTGCTAAAAAGATGGGAAGATGCTTGAATCACATCTTTGACAAGTATATCTAATATCAGAACAAAAAGAAGACATAAATGTTACAGTTGGCTTGACTTCTTCTTCTATTCTTTCTTCTTCTATTTTGCCACATTCCTAGATGAAATTGTAAAACTTTAATGTTATTGGTTTTGAAACCATTACTTAAAGTTATGTGGAACAATTCTATTAGTTAAGTGATACATGTGTCACTTAAGGAGAAGTTAGTGGAGGATGATTTCCAAATGTCATCTTTACTTGTTGTTTATGTTTCGATTCGATTGAGTTTTCCAATTTGTACTTTCCCTTCTACATTATATAAGTAGAAGAAGAACCTCCGGTTAATTATCAAAATTTGTAAGCAACATCCTTGTGTTCTAGACTTTGTGTTGAAACCCTTGAGAGCCACTCAAGCAAAGGAATATACAGAGGAGATTTCCAAGAACTTTGTGTCACGGTGTATTGTGTTTCTAGCTTTATATCTTAGATCTTTGAATAAACTTTGTGTTATTTTAGATCTAGATCTAGAGCTTCCTTTGCTTATAATTCGTGTTTGATATCTATTGGTTTCTTCTATGTGCATGCAATCAACTATGTTATCTATTGATTGGGATGCACATCTTCCCCATTTCTTCTCTATATTTATATAATTCCCTTCTTCTATAAATATTTCCTTTCTTAAACAAAATATTGACTTGCTTTGCAGAATCAAAGTGCAAAATATGGTTCATGAGTTGAATAGTTAAAGTAAAACCCCATATAGATACTAGCATATTTTTAATTGACAAATCGACATGGGAGCCTCACCGGTAAATGAGGGAGATTTATCTCATGACTACCTAGGTTTTATGCTATGCGTAAAAAATCTAATGGCTATATTCATACCTTTAGGAGTTCTATCTTTCCAACCTTGTCTTGATTTCCCTTGAGTGCAATATTTGGCAATGTGTCCAACATCACTACATCTGAAACATACAACTGAGCCCCTACCTTTGTATCCTTCATTAGCCCAATTTTGATTTGGTGGATCATACAAGAAATATCTAGCAACATGACCTCTCTCATGGTAATTGAAGCATACCACACTCTTAGCTTTCTCACTCCTACTATCTCTTCATGGATGAGCCTCTCTAACATATCTTCTACACTCATTTTCCCTATGACCAAATCCATTACAAGAAAAACAATAACCATTGAAAGATATTTCATACCTTAATGCATTAGGTTTCTATTGTCCTTTGTTTTTACATATGCAAAATTCACCCAAAAATAAGACAACTATATGGTAGTGTCAAAATTTTCATGTCATACCTTTCCAAACACCCCCGGATCAACCTCCCCCAATGTCAAGCCCAGTATTATCTTCCAAGGGTTCATTTGTGGTGACATCATTCCTCCCTAGGTGATTTAGGAAAAGGAAAAATCATTCTCGACAAGTTGGAGCAATGGTTTTCAAAGTGAGTTTACAGGCATACTTAGAAGGGGCTTTCATCAGCCTTTCTACGAGTGGGAGCACTATCATCGAGTGGAATAGAAGACCAATATTCATCATGAAGTTGTATTTAAGTGTCCAGAACATTAAGGAACTCTTAAATACAACTCCATGATGGAAAGAATTGGAGGTTTAGGAGCCAAGTCACTGAAAGTTGGTTTTGGGCCTAAAGGAGCCTACACCGTGAAAGAGGACCTGAAATTAAAAGAAAGATTTTGGGAGCTCCATAATGAGTTATGATCCCAAAAAGTACCTATGGAAATAATTTTCAATACTCTACATGGTGGAAAAGATAGTACATCTTGAAACCCCATGCATTTCTCTAGGCAACTCATTCTTTTGGCGCACAATAGTGGTCCAAAGAAAAAGGAGCCATTTGGAGGTGTTTTGGGCAGAATCAAGTCTTTGGAGCCCCACCATTCTTCTCATAAGGTCGTTTTCATGTAAAATAATATAAGGAAATGCCCAAAAACTCATCCAGGAGCTCAAGTTATGACCTTCCCAAGTTGCCTCTCCAAGGTAAGCCTCTTCAATACTTAACCAAATTTCTAATGGGACACATGTAAACCTGAGGTTAAGGTGAATTTTCATGTCCCCATTGCACCTTTGAAAAGGGACATGAGGTGTAAAAAATTGTGCCCAACCTCATTTTATACCCTTGGACCCTCATATGACCTTCGTGGAGCCTAAGCAAGCAAGTTTAGCCCTTGTGCACCATTCCTTAGCACCCTCCGTCATCGAATCACGCTTCACCAATTTTCAAGCTAGGGTGAGAGCAAAATTTTGTGCACCAAATTTCCCAAACACTTGGGACACTTGGGACACAAAATTGTGCTCAACTCCATGAAGATTTGAAAAGTTAAAATTTTGTAATTTTATAATTGTCGTGTTGCTTCCTCCTTGTGTGTGTGAAACTCCATTGCTTTTCCATTGCTCCATTTCTGCAACATCCTCTAAAACCTCAATTTTTCAGTTGACACCATGGCCATTTTTTTCCAAAAGCTTTTTTTTGACCAAGAAAATAAGAAATCTTCATAACTCATGAACCATGAATCAAACGCCCTTGAAATTTTGGCCACATCACTTCCTCCCAAACGCCTCCAAGCTGCAAAAAACATAAAATTAAAATATACCTCAGATTATTAATGGAATAAAAATCAAAATTTGTGCCCTAGCTTCCTCTTCATCATTTTCCCATCAATCGGATTGCAGGTGAAGCTAAAATTGTGAACATAAACTCCAAGAGAAAAACCTATCCCGATAGAGTTGAGTTCATTTCAATCAGAGGTGGAAAAATACCATGTCAAAAATCTCAATACTCCATTCATGGTTGCCATGGTAGCTTCAATATTGAAGCTTCACCAAGAAAAAAATTTTTTATTTCTGAGCTTTCCAGTGAGCGAAACACAATGAAAATTGGAGTATGAGATCGTGACAAAGAGACGAATCCAAAAATATCATTCCCATTGCAAACTGAGGCCATTTTGGACACTTACTAAAAATATCATATCTTATGCTCTCCCACATGCTAAAAATAGTAAGTCTCCTAAATTTCAAAATTGAGCACTCAGAATAGTCATAGAAGATGTGAAATGGAAGGCAAGGCAAAAATGATTTTTTTCCAAAATAACAGTCCCCAAAAAGTAACATCCTTTAAAAATAGAAATGTGCTAAAAATGAAATACCTCATCAAATGGAAGAGGATGGAATGTTCCAGAGAGGTTTAGAAGGTGAAATTGGAGAAAAAACGTAATGTTTCAAATAGCAGTTATTCAAATTTACGGTCTAAAAATAGAAAGTTTTAGTCCTAAGTACAGAAAGTTGTAGATGGCCACATTTTCACTCATATTTCCACTTTTTAGAATCTCCATGGGATAATGGGATGGTTTCATGGCTCAAACAAAGGAATGAGAAATTCACAAGGGTCTTGAGGCATCATTTCATGTTTAATCATGTTCAAAAGCAAAGCAAAGTAGAGCATCACACAGTGCAACATGTGGATCCATCACCATCTCTCGGTGAGCTAGGTGATTTGAATCAAGTTGGTCAAAGTGATCCCAATGAGATAAAGGAGTGCATCAATCAAGTGTCAAGGAGGATTTTCATTAGAATTTTTGTGTTCATCCTGGAATCACATTGGAAGGTCCTAAAACAATGTTTTTAAACACTCTTTTCATGGTCCAATGTGTCCATGCATCATCATTATCGGAAAGTTCTTCATAAAAAGCATAAGTGTTATCTATGGAGCAACCTATCCCTTCTTCTCTCTTTCTCCCTCTTCTTTCTCTCCCCTTTCTAATTCTTCATTGGGCATAATCATTGTATTTTGTCTCATTCACTTAAGTGACTTTATAAAGTTACATTGTAAAAGTCCCTTTAATTTATAAAAAGGAAACTTATTTCTCACTTCCTAGGAAGGTGAAAAGTCATGAGTTGAATGAGACAATGAAGATTCATGTGGGGGTAGGTGAAGATTTAATTCACATTGCTATAAATTGGGATGGCTTCTCCATTCCAAAGGATTCTAATTTTGAAGAACTTCTACTCTATAGCATTGTGAATTGTGATAACTTGATTGAAGCTTTGTATTCATCACTACACATGGAATAAAAGCTACACTTCTTCTATTTCCCTTCCTTTTTTCCCCTTTATTTCCCTCTTGTATGCACTTTGTAAGCATGGTGATCAAAGAGAAGATTTGTATCTTTGATGAAGGAGCCTTAAAAAAATGTGTGTCTATGTGGGTTTTGTTTGTCTCACTAACTACTTCATTTTTCTTTCTTCTATATTGAATGTTGAACTACTCTTGTTACTGGGTGTGAGATCTAAAATTTTCCTACTCACGGCAGTAACTCCCCTCCTAATTTCCCCCTTCTCTCTAACTTGTTATAATTTCATCCCTTATACCCCCATATAAGCATTTTACCATAGGTTCGGGAGAGTGTCCCCGTGTGATCCCCGACCTATTTGGACACCAAAAATATTAGATAAGGATTAAGTTAGTTACATTTAATAATGGGAGTTGTACCATTCAATGCAAAGGGTTGTAGCCTTGTGAACATTGGTGGATACACCTGATTTTTCCACCCGAAATTTTTTATCACCAACAGTTTTTTACGACTCCACTATTGAGGAGAGATTTTCCCAAGTGCACCCAAAAATATCTTTGCCCAAAAAATCAAAAAATACAAAATAATGTACAAAAAGGTACTTAGATTATCAAAAGCCTCTTTGCAATCCTAATTGAGAAATATGCATGTTTCAAGAGTTTCTGAAGAAACAAATTCCCAGTGGAAGAAATAATGACGGATGAAGAAAGAGAAAGACCTCAACCCATTGTTCCATGGGGAAGGAATACAGGTCCACTTGCTCTTGCACCTCCTCTTCATGATCTTCCAACATGTTCTTGTAAGAAATTTCCAAAATTCAAAGGTGGTGACAAACAGCTTTTCTTGAAGATCACATAACAACTTTCATCACCGCATGTGGTGTATTGGGCGTCAAACATGAAGATGCATCTGCTTGTGAGGTTGTTCATGGAGTCATTGTGGAAAAGCATTAAAATGGTTCTATCTCTTACCAAAGAAGGCATATCACTTGCTAGAATGATATAAGAACCAAATTTGAAGCCAAATATAAATCTGCGAAGACTATTAGATCTCTTGGTTTAACTAGTACAGATGAAGAAGGAGTCTATGGAATATATGAGAGACTTCGTAGCTAAATACAACTGGTTAATGAGAAGAATCCTAGAAGATTCCTTGCCTTTGAACAATAACATGAAGATATTCTTTATCAATATTGTGCAACCTGAAGTTGTATTCTTTCTCAGAAGATCACAACCTAGAAATTTTAAAGAAGCACAAGATTATGCTATTGAAACAAATGACAATCTAATCTTGTCTAGTAAGGTAAAGAACCCCATGGTAAATAGAAAGGTCAAAGTTCAGGGTTCAATACCCACTAATCCAATACTTTAAAAAATGGCTAATGATATGTTTTCCATGAAGAAAAAACTCTCTCATATCACAGGAGCACCCAGAAGGCTTGCCTTGGAAGCCCCACCAGTCAATGTAATGTGCGAGAATTATGAAGACGAAGAAGAAGAAATTTTTGAATATGAAGAGGAAGGAGAAAGTGAATATGTTGGGATTGGGTTTTGTGAATGCACACTTGATGATGAGGAACCCATTAACAGTTACTCATATGCAATATTCACTCAATCCCAAAAGGAGAAAAAGGGCTCTTCTTCCACTGCCCAAACTAAGAAATTGAATCGTCAAATGGTGACTTTGGGAAAAAAAACAAAAGGAGGATCATCAAATCTTGCTTCAACAAGGTCAGTTGAGAAAAAGCATGAGGCCACCTCAACCAAGAATCCTTCTGCCTCTTCAAGTAAGTCCTCTTCTGCTTCTCTTGGAAAATTAGTTTCTAAAAACATCTATGTTAATACTTCCATAACCCATGATTCTCCCACCACCTCTTCATCCTTAGACATCATTGATCATTTCAAAAGGTCCAAGATCTAAATGTCTGCATTTGAATACTTAAGAACTCATCCCAAACAATTGGAGAGACTCATTCAACATGTCAAAGGAAGTATCCATGTTTCTAAAGATGCCTCCACCAAAGAACCACCACATGCATCTCAATCCACTCCATCTATGAATTGCCTCGCTTCCACACCCTCCCTCTAAGAAGGTTGATCCTTTCTACATAGCCTTGTTGGTTAACAAGTACAAGCTAAACAATTATATCATTGACTCTGGTTCCTCAAACAACGTCATGCTACCAAAAGTTCCTAAAGATCTCGATCTCTCCCTTTCCCCTACCTTTGGTAAATGTCTCTCAATGGAGATGAAACAAGTGGCTCTCATCAAACAATTCAAAGATGCCAAGGTAGCATTGAAATATTTCCCTGACAAGAAAATCATAATGAGAATCCTTGTAGAAGACATGCCTACCTCATATGGCATGTTTTTGGGCCAAATATTTTACCGAGATGTCTGGAGGATGATATGCATTTTGGTCGTGCATGCCACCATCCCGGTCAATGGTAAAAAAAAGCTACTTCCCATCAAAAAAATGAAGTATACTATTCAACGGCCAAATGACCCAATGACAAACATCCCGTGCCAAAATTCAAAATATGGAAACTTCTTCATGACCTTAAGGAGGATCTTGAGTTGCCCTTGCTAGTCGTGGAGGAATTTCCAAGCATCACAGAGCTATTCAAAGAACACAATGAAGAGTTGATGAAAGATGAGTTTGAAAAGGTGTATTTTCATGGGATGAAGGTATAAATGAAGTTGCTCCGGTGGATGATGAGGTTGGTGATGGGAACCTTGACTTGTAATAAAGCAATCTCGAAGTGATGAGAGACACAAATCAAGAATAAGTAATGATTCCCAACAACTTCTTAACAGATAGCTTCAATGTCTTCAACGATTCTCCCGACTATCAGTATGATTCTTCATGTGATGAGTGTTCCAGTGAACTTGAAGGCTTCTCTTTCTCATTGGAAGAAGATGACAGGGAACAAAAGAATGAAATCATACCTTCACCTCTCAAACTTGAAATGGAGAATACCCAAGAAAATGATTATTGCAAAATGTGAAATGAACCTCTCTTCTTTTTACATCAATAATGAGAAGATGGTGATGAAGAAATTTTAGATCCAGTGTTGTGCTCATTCCCTTTTTACAAGGATGGAAACATCCTCAAATAAAATGGAGAAACAAATTGTTGCTTGGTCATAAGGCTGATTTTTCTCAAAATGGAAACCTTCTCAATAGACTTCAACCTTTGTGGCACTTCACTCAAGAGTCGATGGCCTCAACACAAAAGGATTACAGAGGATGAATCCCAAAATGGAAAAGGAAAAGAAGATGACAATTTTTAGGTTGGGCACCCAATTTTGAATTCATTATTTTTCCAAGAGGGTAATATAATGCAAGTAACACACTGTATAGGGTAGTGTATGGTGAAAGATTTGGAGCATGGGAAAGAAAACTTTATAGCACAATTGACGAACAAATAACATCAAGAGGTGGGTAATGATGCCAAAATTCTTAGTACATCTTTGAGAATCAACCTATAAAAGTGGTGGTCATGAAGCATATGCATAATTTAGAAAATATTTCTCACTCATGGATATGTTAAGTTAAGAGTGACCAAGAAACATCTTCATGATAAAGGTAAATAATCAATAAATGAAAAGAACTCGAAAACTAATGGAAAATGGAAAGAAGGTGCATAAAGCAATAAAGGTGGTGTAATGAATAGGAAAATCATAAATTGTGCTAGCAAGTTTTCAATAAGCTAGATTTCTCAAGAAGTTGAGGAGAGGTTCATTCCTCTTAAGCCATGCAAAGAACCTAATAATGGATTTTAGAAGAACAACGTTCAAATGACACCCATTTACGGGTAAACACTCAATGCAAGTTTTCACTTCAATGAACGCATGTTGTCCTCCCAACCTATGTACATGGGTGAATTAAGTTATTTCCCACCTTATTTTTTTTTTTTTCCTTTCCCCTTTTTTGTTTCCCTTGTCATTTTTTGTGTTGTTTTCCCTTCCTTTTTCCCTGTGTGTGTGTGTGTGTGTGTGTGTGTGTGTGTGTGTGTTCAATAAAGGAAGTTATGTAGTATATCTTTTTGAGTGACTCCATAAAGCCCAATGGATAAGGCACTGGTCCACAAATTAAATTGAGATTCTAGGATTCTCATGTCATTTCCTCGTTATGCTCGATCCATAACATGTCCCCAAGCTAGAGCCAGTTGTTGTCCTGTGTTTTTGCATGGGAAAAATTCACCTAAACATGACAACTATACCCTAGTGTCAAATTTTTCATGTCATACCTTTCCAAACACCCCCAATCAGCCTCCCCCATAATGTCAAGTAAAATATTACCTTCTAAGGGTTCATATATGGTGACATCATTCCTCCTAGGTGATTTAGGAATAGGAAAATCATTCGAGGAATGTTAGAGCAATGGTTTCAACAAAGTGAGTTCAGCCAATACTTAGAAGGGGCTTTCATCAACCTTTCTAAGTCGAGTGCACTATCATCGGAGCAAAACGAAAGACCAATATTCATCATGGAGGCATATTTAAGATTCCATAACATCAAATAGCTGATTCAGGAAAATATGAAAGGAATCGAAGGTTTAGAGTCAATCACTAAAAGTTGGTTTTTGGGCCTGAAGGAGCTTGCATCGCAAAAGAGCACCTAAACTTCAAAGCTAGATTTTGGGAGCTGCATAATGAGTTATGAGCCCAAAAAATTACCTATGAAAATAATTTTCAATACTCTACATGGTGGAAAAGACATGACATCTTAAAACCCCATGCATTTCTCTAGGTAACTCATTCTTTTACCGCACAACTAGCGGTTCTAAGAAAAACGAGCCATTTTGATATGTTTCATGAATAATCAAGTCTTTAACCCCACCATTATTATCATAAGGTGTTTTTAATACAAAATCATATAAGGAAGTGCCCGAAAACTCATCCAGGGAGCTCAAGATATAACCTTCACAAGTCGCTCTCAAGGTACGCTCTTCGATACTTAACCAAATTTCCAATGGGACACATGTCAACCTAAGGTTAAGGCACATTTTCATGTCCCCATTGCACCTTTTAAAAGGGACATAGGGTGTGAAAAATTGTGCCCAACCTCATTTTAGACCCTTGGACCCTCATATGACCTCCATGGAGCCTAAACAAGCCAATTTAGCCCTTGTGCACCATTCCTTAGCACCCTCCGTCATCGAATCGCACTCCGCCACTTGTAAAGATAGGTTGAGGGAAAATTTTCATGCAAAAAAATGTACCAAAAACTTGGGGTACTTGGGACACAAAATTGTGCCCAACTCCATGAAGCTTTGGGAATTTTGTAATTTTATGACTCGCCGTGTTTATTCCTCCCTCTCCTGTGTGTGAGAAACTCCACTCCCGGAAAGAAGATTTTTTCCTCCATTTACATTGATTTTATTCCTTCATTATTTCATTTAAAATCCTTTTCCATTTCTCCATTACTTCAACATCCTCTAAACCCTCACTTTTCTAGCCAGCACCATGGCCATTTTTTTCCAGAAGCTTCTATGACCAAGAAACGAAGAAATCTTCATAACTCATGAACCATAAATCAAACGCCCTTGAAATTTTGGCCACACCTCTTCCTCCCAAAATATCTAAAATATGAAAAAATATAAAATTCAAATATTCCTCAAATTATTAATGGCATCAAAATCAAAATTTGTGCCCTAGCTTCCTCTTCCTCATATTTCCCATCAATCCGGAGAGCGGGTGAAGCTAAAATTGTGACACAAACTCTAGGAGAAAAACCTATCCCGATGGAGTTGAGTTCATTACAATCAAAGGTGGAAAAATAACCTGTCAAAAATCTCAAGACTCCATTAATGGCTGCCATGGTAGCTTCATGTTTGAAGCTTCACTAAGCATTTTGTTTATTTTTATTTCTAAGTTTTCTAGTGAGTGAAACACAATGAAAATTGGAGTACGAGATCGCGACGAAGAGATGAATCCAAAAATATCATTCCCATTACAAACCGAGGCCATTTTGGAAACTTAAAAAATATCATATCTTACATTCTCCCAAATACTAAAAATCGTAAGTCTCCTAAATTTCAAAATCGAGCACTCAGAATAGTCATAGAAGATGTGAAATGGAAGGCAAGGCAAAAACGACAACTTTCCCAAAATAATGGGTTCCCAAAAAGTAACTTACTTAAAATAGAAATGTTCTAAAAATTTCAATGCCTTAGAAATGGAAGAGGATGGAATGTGCTAGGAGTTGAAAAGGTGAGCAAAATAGGTGATATGTCCCAAAATAACAGCTCCTTGGCCCTAGGGTCTAAAAATAGAAAGTTTTAGTCCTAAGTACAAAAAGCTGCAAATGGCCACATTTTCACTCATATTTCCAATTTTTAGACTCTCCATGGGATAATGGGATGGTTTCATGGATCAAAAATATGAATGATAAATTCACAAGGATCTTGAGGCATGATTTTGAGTTCAATTGTGTTCAAAAGTATAGTAGAGCATAGCAAGGCGTAACAGGTGGATCCATCACCATCTCTCAGTGAGCTAGGTGATTTGAAATTATTTAGTTGAAATGAGTCCAATGAGCTAAATGAGTGCATTAATCAAGTTTCAATGAGGATTTTCATGATCATTTTCCATGTTCATCCTAGAATCACATTGGAAGGTCCCGAAAAAGTGTTTTTAAACACTCTTTTTGTGGTCCAGGGTGTCTATGCATCATATTTGTTAGAAAGTTCTTCATCAAATTATAAGTGTCCTCAGTCATCATGCTATGGATAAACCTCTCACTTCTTCTCTCTTTCTCCATCTTCTTTCTCTCCCCTTTCTAATTCTTTGTTGGGCATAATCATTGTATTTTTCTCATTCACTTAAGTGACTTTATAAAGCTACATTGTAAAAGTCGCTTTAATTTATAAAAAGGAACTTATTTCTCACTTCCTAGGAAGGTGAAAAGTCATGAGTTGAATGAGACAATGAAGATTCATGTGGGGGGTAGGTGAAGAGTCAATTCACATTGCTATAAATTGGGATGGCTTCTTCATTCCAAAGGATTTTTTCCAATGTCAAGAACTTCTAATATGTAGCATTGTGAATTTTAATAGCTTAATTGAAGCTTTGTATTCATCACTACACATGGAATAAAAAATACACTTATTCTATTTCCCTTCCTTGTTTTTCCTCTATTTCCTTCTTGTATGCACTTTGTAAGCATGACAATCAAAGAGAAGCTTTGTATTTTCGATGAATGAGCCTAAAAAAACTGTATATGTGGGTTTTGTTTGTCTCACTAACTTCTTCATTGTTGCTTTCTTCTATATTGAATGTTGAACTACTCTAGTTACTAGGTGTGAGCTCTACAATTTTCCTAGTGTCGACGATATTTTCCCTCCTAATTTCCCCCTTTTCTCTAACTCGCTGTAATTTCATCCCTTGTACCCATGTACAAGCATTTTTCCATAGGTTCAATGGAGTGTCCTTGTGTGATCCCTGGCCTATTTGGCCAACCAATAACATTTAGATTAGGATTAGGTTAGTTACATTCAATAACGGGAGTTGCACCATTCAATGCAAAGGGTGTAGCCCCATGAACGTTAGTTGAGACACTTGATTTGTCCACTCGAATTTTTTTCTCACCAACAATTGCCTAAGTGGCCTTTCTTTCACATTTTCCTTGATAAATTTATTCTTCTTTTCTTCCTTGGTGCTTGGTTCACTAACTTCCTTGCTTGAAATCAGGTCCTCTTACTTCGCTTCTTTGTTTTTCACTTCCTCATAAATCCCAAACCAGCCCTATCACTTACTGATATTTGTTTGCTAAGAAGATTATCTAGATCATTTGCACTTTTCTCAAACATTTTCAATTTTCTTGAAACTAGATCAAATTTTGAATGTAAATATTTCATGCCTATTTCAAACTTGATGCACTCATCCTCCTTAGTCTTGAGTCTATCATTGAGCAGAGCAACCTGTGTTTTTAGTGAGTACATTCTTCTTCTTTGACTTTTAGGGTTTTAGAAAACTCCTCCATTTGTGACTCCAAAACCTAAATAACATGACTATGCTCATGAGCATCTTCCTTAGATTCTAGGTTGGTTGCTACTTTCTCTAACTTCTCCTCTAAATGATTTGTGATCTCATCATGTTCTTTAGTTTCATTCTTCAACTTGCCTTCAGGAGCTTAATCTATTTTTCATGGTTTCTCATTATTTCATCAATCTGTTGTTTGAGCTTTTGGTTCTCATCTCTAGCATAGGAAAGTTCCTTTTTACTACTTCCCAAGGTGAATCTTCACCATCTAAATCTGAATAAATGAATCCTTCTCCAAATTCACAAGTTACAACCCCTAAGGGAGAGTGAAATTTAGGAAAATTTTCTAAGAAATTCATACCTTTGCTTGAAGTAGAACTAAAATCATCTTTGGAGTTCTTCCCTCTCAGAGAATTCTTCTTACCTCCCATTTGTGCTTGAGAAGATCTCCTTCAAGCCGTTAATGCTCCGATACCAATTTTTGGAAGCATAAGATATCGAGAGGTGGGGTTGAATTAGTCTATTAAAAATTTAAACCATTTCCATTCATCATTCATTACCAATTAAATAACCATTCAACCATACAACCATATGTGTGTTTACTTAAGGATTAAATATACCATACATAAGAACAAGAATAAGAGAGTACAAAAACACCGGATACACGTGGGAAACCCTCAAGCGGAAGAAAACCCACTAAAAATTTGTTGATATTACACACAACAAATAAATTTAGTGAAGCACCAACCCCTAGTTTAGTAGAGCACCAACCCTATAAGGAGCACCAACCCCTAATTTCCACTCCACAAGGAGGCTACAACCCCTAGGATGACCAAGCACCAACTCATCCACCTAAATATGTTTGATCTCTAATTTTTCTACTTCCACAACTGATGGAGATCACATATTCAACTCACAAACCCTAGCTCAAACCCTAGGTCTTTGATCTTTCTCTATTTTCTTTCTCAACTTGTATTTGCTCTAAACTCTTGATCTTATGTATTCAATCAGTCCTCAACCTTTTATTTTATTCCTTAGCCTTGAATCATGCACATATACCTACAAATAAATCTTCTCTAGGTTGCACTTTTCCCTCCAAGATCACTAGTTCAAAAATGAACCAAACAAGCACTTAAATATTCTTTTCTTCCTTTAAACTCACCATAGGTCAAGATTTTAAAACCTTTCTTCACAACCAATTCATCATTATAACATCCCAATAACTTCATTACAATTGTCACATATTACCCATATATGTTGGCCTAGCCAAAACCCTTCATTCATACAATCGATTAACTACAATTAACCTAAGATGTGGAATAATGATAGTTAATCTAATGTAGAACAACATGTAAATACAAAGAAAAAAATGTAGTAAATAATTATGGAAATGACCCAAGAAACTAATCTAATGAAAGTAGAAACCCTAATATGCAAGAAGAGTGAGGAAGTGACTCAACTGATTAGAGGAGCTCGTTGGATTGTGTCAGCAGAGTTGGTGAAGCATGGAGCATGAATAATTGTGCAGAGACCTCAAAAGGATGAATCTAAGTTATCTAGTGGACCGGAGCACCTAGAGAGAGAATGAGGTGCCTATGGGTTCCATGGTCTACAAAATGGGTGTTATGGTTTGTGTAAAAGGTCTGAAACTAAGTTTCACAAGTTCAACAGGTGGTTTGAAACCCTCGTTGTGTGTCACTATCAAATTTGTTACATTGCACTAGATGTCGCTAATAATTTGAGATGAAAGGAAGACCTGTAAAAGACCACAAGAAGTATCAAAACCCTAAAAAAATAATGTATATGAATAGTTCAGACTGACCTCAGTTGCCACAGTAGTGGACTTACTAACTGTGCATTACACTATATTCTAGACCTAAATGTAGTTCTAGGGTGGGTGTGCATCATGTGCCCTAGATGCTCTAGTGTCGACCACACTTTGTGAAGTAGCGATCAATAGCTAGATGTAAACATGTAGTAGAATGGTGGATGAAATAGAATAAAATCCCCTCCTATTCTTGTGTGATGTAGATGAACCGATCTTGTCCCTTGTGATGGAGTTGAGTGAATGTAAATGATCTCCAAATGTCTTTGATGAATGTAACTCTAGGTGGATGATAGTAGTGACTAGTGCTTGGTCCCTCATTATGGTCTCATAACTTTATATTTATAGGGTTCTCTTGATCTAATTTTGTAATTAACCCCAAAATGGTTGACCACCAAAAAGATAAAGACCTCAAATGGATAAAAAGTGCCCAAAAAGTTGCAGAAAAGTTCAAAAAGGATCGAGGCACCCCAATACTAGCTTGGGTGCCCCAGATCAAAACTAAAATAAAGCAAGATGATAACAAATGACTGTGCATATGTGTGGTGGAGGTTGGGAATGATGAAAAAGATGAAATAAAAATGGCCAAGGGATGGGGGTTAATTAGTAATTTAATCACTCAAAAATCTTCTAAATAGTAGTATCTTCTAAATAGTGTATGAGACTGGGAGTAAATATTACCCAAAGTGTGTGATTTAGTGTCTACATTTTCCCCACTTTATGTTGGTGAGCAAAAAACTCGATAACATAAAGTAGATAGAGATGCATACCGATGCCAATGTAGAGTGATGACGAAGGTGTGCCGAAGGACTAGACAAAATATGGAGTGATAAAAAGATGATGGAGTGTGGAAACTAAACATGAAAAATGCAAAAAGTGATAAGAGCAAACCTAGGGTAGAAACACATATGTAGCTACGATGTGATATACCTACATGGTTAGTATGGTGTGTGCTGCTAAAAAGTGTTGTTGTTGACGTTGTTGTTTTTATTTCCCCCATTTAACTACTTGTTTCTCATACGGTTGACCTTGCAAGAGAAAACAATCAAGTATTCAAATATGTATGTGTAAATATGCAATGTAAAAGATGCATGTATATCAATGTAAAAATCATGTGAATGTAAAATATG
Source organism: Taxus wallichiana var. yunnanensis (assembly GCA_018340775.1). Lineage (NCBI taxonomy): Eukaryota > Viridiplantae > Streptophyta > Pinopsida > Cupressales > Taxaceae > Taxus > Taxus wallichiana. Next base: position 327,526,848 of record CM031235.1, on the reverse strand, counting down.
TAAATGAAAAATGTAAATGGAACATGTGTACCTGATCCATTTCAAGAGAAAGGGTGTAGAAGGATATCTTGTATTCTTTGGGGTTTTTTGGGCGATCCAATGCCATAGGTCAAGAAGTATAGGGAGGAATTCCACTGTATCCTCCAACCTTTAACTACTTCCCTAAACATGTATGAAGAGATATCTTTACCTCTTTATTTTTTGGGTGATCTCGGCACCGGTGTAAGAATAAGTATTGGGAGGAATTCCACTATATCCTCCAACCGTTAACTACTCCCCTGAATGCTAAGGACAACCATGTCCTATAAAATCCACTTGTGTATGGAGTTTGTAGACTGGTCTGAACCCACTCACTATATGTAACCCACAATGCCAAGGGCAGAAAGTGTATCTTGAATTAAACTAATGTAGAAGCATTGTATAAAATATTAAACCCTAAATTATGCCCCCCTCTTTGGGGGCGCATGCAATGTCGTTGATAGGAGAATGTGGCTCCAAAAAGGAGCAAATGGATTAACTCTAAGACTCTACCTTGTTAAGGGAAGGGAATACAATTGGTAGAAACCAAGGTGTGCACAAATAAGAGGCCATCGAAAGACAAGTGTTAGTATAAATAAGTATGCATATGGAAGACAATGTGTGAGCTATGCAAACAAAGTGTAAAAGCTACCAAGAAAAGTAATGTAAACACGTAAGAAGAAAAAGTAATCTGCACAAAGTGGGATGCAAACATGGGACATCACTCATGATGTCATAAGACACACAAGGCCATCATGGCTGCATACAACAAACAAGTGTTCACACCAAGCATAGGGAAAGGTCCGTATACAAAATAAAATAATAACAGACAATGTAACAAACAAGTATGGAAGTAAATATCCATGCATAACAAATGTTGCACATGAAGCACTCGTTAGCATGTTAGAAAGATAACTAGTATGTCAAAAGTTTGTATAACTAAGTAATGAAAAGTGCTAAGTACAAAATGAAACAATAGCACTTGTGAGAGATGAATGTGGATGCCCTCAATGACCGCTATAGGAAGAGTAGAAGGTGAGCATCTATGTTGCATGCAAAAGATCTGTATCTACGATCACAACTAGACAAAGGTTGGAATGCACATGTGTGTATGGAATAGATAAATGACATACATGAGATCTAACCAAAATGTGTAATAAAGAAACCATGAACAAACAAATGTAAGCAAGAGTAAAAGCAAGCATAATATACAGTATGTTGTGGATGAATGGAATGGAATGCAAGATGGAATGATAGGAGCCGCATGACCCCCAAGTGAATGGAAATATATGCAATGAGGTTAATTTGGTTTTCACCTTCGAGTAGTCAAGAATGAACCGTAAATGAGAGTGTGTCATCGGGAAATGATCAAAATGTGTGTTGTGTTTAATGCACTATGATGAGTGTGTATGTATGTATTGATGACATTTAACCTAGAAATGATGTGGGTGTGAACCTTATATTTGAAGCATATATCATGGCAAGATGAAAGTAGGAGTGATGATGTAGCCTATAACATGTATCACTACAAAATGAATATAAAGAGTGGTGATGTATCCCAAGAGCGTATACCACTATAAGATGAATATAAGGAGTGGTGATGTAGATGTAGCTTAAGAGTGTATAACACTACAAGATGAAGGAATAGGTGATCATTCACCTATAACGTATGTCAATAAACTAAGAATGTCACATGAAGATAGGTCAAATGATAAACACATGATGAATGTAAGGTCCATTTGATTTATAAACCCTCGAAATTGATTATGGACCAAGGAACTAAAGTGTGTCATAGGGTAGTGAGTGCGGTGTGTAAGACAATGTAATATGCATGATGATAATAGACGACCATGTGATGAGTAGAATGTATAATGTATGTAGAATAAAAATAGTTTGTAAGATGTAGGACATGATATGTGTTGTGAAACATAATGTGTAATGCCTATGGTGCAGTGGGTGGGGTTCATGTGTAGTAATCCTTCAACAATCAAGTGTGAACCGAAGCACAAATGTGTGTCATCGGGTAATGATGACGCTAAAGTATGAATGAGTATGCGTATGTTATGGGATTGATGTATGAGAATGCAAAGATGATAGATGCGTAGATGCTATGATGAGTGGGGGAGATGTATTAGATGTTATTCTTGCCAAGTGTACATGAATGAATGAGCTAGCCAATAACAAAGAAGGAAAAAAGTCCTCCATCCAATGTATGAGATGATGAAATAATATGACCTTGCTCTAAGAGTGGTAGTATAGTAGATATGTGTTGTCTTTGGTGAATGAAGTCTATGCACATGTGAGGGATGAATGTATGATGAAGGATGTGGTGTCACAAAATACATCGGTGATGGAGATCTATGTGATGCTGAGTGCGAAGGTGATGTAGACCCACGTAGAATGAATCGAGACGGTGATCGATGTTGAGAGGTAGTAACTATCCTAGGAATGGGCCTATACCTATGTGTAGGACTAGTAGAATGATGCAATCATGTAGACATGGTTTGAGTAGGAGAACTAGGCATAAACTATTCTTTGATCAACATAGAATGTAATGTGCTAGATGAAGTAGGTGGTGTACTAGCTACGTGCGAGGAGATGACAACCATGGAGTAGATGGAGGGACACCGTCAATAGAAATGACCTGATTATTGTGAATAAATTTGAGTTACAAATGATAGATTGAGAGTGATGAATCTAATTAAGACCAAGAATCATGTTGCATATATCAACTGTGTTTCCAATGAGGAAAGGCACAAGCAAAGTAAGAGGACCAACCATAACATGTAGTTTAAAAATGCCAAAGGGTTTGTTGAAAGGGTATTCAATTTGCAATTGAGGATAACGATAGCCTTGAGAAGTGAAATAGAGCATGCACTAATGAGCCATGATGGGTCAACCTTAGTGTTGTTAATGGAGGTCGAACCAATAGATGCATTGATATGTAAATGATTGGAAGTAAAATTCACATGATAATTGTGATCGAAGAAGAAAATTATTAGCAAAGAAAGCATCAGTGCTTACAACTAAGAAATCCAGAGCTCTTGATCTAGGAGGAGGTACTATGTGATATGTATGATTGGCAGAAGATTCGATGTCTTTTTGTCACATTGTTGAGATTCGTTGTTAAAGAGCTTGAGTTTACCCTTGTCGTTGGTCGGTGTAAAGTTAGTAGATTCTAGAAACTCTAGTTTTTTGTTATCAATTAGATCTTGGATGATTGTATGGAGTTTGAAACATATAATTGGAGAATTTTTGACTCATCGATGATAATCATAGCGGAAGTTCTCATTTTATTTCCTACCTTTTGGTTGTGATGGGTCTAACTCGAGTGGTGGAGGAAGGGTAATAATATTGCTCTCGAGAAGTTGTTTCAATATGAGATGTGGAGCCATTGGAAAGTTACTAAACGTGTGCCGAGGTTGTTGTGACTGAACCTCTTTAGTAGGATTTGATGGGTGTAATTATTCCCTTCATTTAATAAAATCTTAGTTGATGTCATATTCAAACTAGGGGTGTGTCTAAAGCTATATGCAACAAGAAGAATATTAGTGATCTAGTAATTGATTGTAGGTATTTATTATTTTTATATTTTCTGGGGGGTTTTGGCGTGTCTTTAGGATTTCTTGGCCAAAACCTTATTAAATCTAAACTATAAGAAACTTTCTGAAATAAACACTCATTGCTGAAATAAATAAATCTTCAAAATTAAACATGCTTCTGGAAATAAACACACTCTTGCATAATGAAACAAATTGCTGGAAATAAACACACATTGTAGAAGTAAACACACTTGCTTAGAGATAAACACACGTTGCATAAGTAAACACACTTGCTTGAAATAAACACATGTTGCAGAAGTAAACACACTTGCTTGGAAATAAACACACGTTTGAAAATGTTGTTGAAAATGCTTACAAGGAAATAAGAGTCTAATCTATAACACCTGTAGGGACAAGTACATAACAAAATTCAACTGAAGAATCAAAAGCATTTACAGAATTAACACTTAACATACATGAATTGCTTAAAAATATAAATACCAATAAAACAAAGAATCCTACTTCTTGGAGGAGTGGGCCCTTGCTCCACCTTGAATTAGGAGTTGACAAAGTATGATTCTCTCAAAACGAAATGGCTATCTTATTACTGAAATGTTCTGTCTTACAAACTTCACTGTATATCTATATCATATATATCTCTCATATATCTATAGGTCCTTATATATATTTCATCATCTGAAGATGCATTTACAATCATAAGTGCTCAATAGTTGTCCATCCATCTATAGGTTCTAGTAAAACAAAATAGTGCTCAAATTAGATGTGGAATTTAGAAACCTTGCTAGACATACAATTGTTTGATCCTACATAAATATTTTTGGAGTATGAAGAATAAAATATTTGTTGATCTGATCCTGATTGGAAGGCCCATTAATTGCTCTATCACTGGATGTTGTCAAAATAAATAGATTCTGATTGATTCTAACTTTGAGAAGTTCCGATCCAAAGGAACTATTCCGAACTAATTGCAAAATTTCCAAAGCTAAGCGTAGGATTTCTCGGAACTAAGTGCTGGAGTTTCAGAACTATGTTTGAAGGTTCCAGAACTAAGTGATAGAGTTCCTTTGATGAGTGATGGAGTTTCGGAACTGATCCTGTAGGTTCCGGTAGAGCTAAGTCATATTAAAGCCAATGTTCCTAAAAAGGTGTTGGTTGCTTCATACTTTGTTCTTCTAACCGAATGTGACTTGTTTTATTACAAAAATTGAATTTCCACACACTTTGTTAGGAATTATAGAGTTTTTAGACGTTAGAACTAAATCAAACAAAAGATAGAAAATTACATCCTAACTTATACTAGATCAAACAAAAGCCACAAAATGCAGTCAAACTTGATAAAAAAGAGAGTAAAATAAGATCATTTATTGCATATTGATGAGGCATATTTTGGCCTTATCGAGTGATTGTGTTAATGGTGATTTTGGCGTCAATTGGATTAGTTGCGAGATGGTTTAAATGGCATCTTGTTTTGAAATCGAGTGGAGGATTAAGCTTGGTCCCGATGTTTAAGATTGCATATGGATAGGAGTTTGGTCTCATGAAGCTTAATAATATGAAAAAGTTGATCGAATGAAGGAGAAGTCTCAAAGAGAACACTCTTTTGGAGAGGTGGTAATAGACTCCGAATGAACAAGTCACGAAGCTCAAATTCCGCAAACACATTTGCCATATTAGATAGATTGTTCCCTCAAAATGTAATTAGTGGGGTGTTAATTTTCTCCTTGTTTAAGTTGTGCTAGCTTAGCGTAAGAGATCTTAGAGATGATATTGATGGAGAAATGAGTAAGAAAGACATCGTCTAGATGTGTGAAAGAAGTGACCGAGTGAATAGGTAGGTCGTAAAACTAGCACATCACTTAATTGTGGAGACCAAGAGGAAATATTTTAGTTAAAAGAATATGATCATCAGTGAAATCAATACAAGCAACATGAAATGCTCTAAGATGTTCGTGTGGGTCACCATGCCCATTAAAAATGGGAATCTTAGGGGTAACAAAGCTAGGAGGAAGTGGATAATTAGAGATGGTAGGTGTAAATGGAGTATGCAATAATAAGGTAGAATCCAAAGATGGTGATGCTTGGGAGGTGGTATGTTGCAGACTTACGAATTTGAGCTTGAAGGTATTGATAAAGAGAAGTTAAGTCTTGATTTCCAATGGATGAAACTTGCTTGTATATGAGAAACTAAGGGTGGCATAAAATGATTAGTAGGAGTAGTAACTGAAACAGGAATAGTAGAGATAGGTGGAAGCAAATAGTTGAGTGGTAATAGAGGTTGGTATATCCGCGAAGCATTGAGCTCCACCAAATTGGCAGCTTCCTCACGAGCCATGTGTAAAAGTAAGTCTAGATCTTTAGGGTGCTCAAAAATATGATCATTGATGGTCTCAAGATGTTCTTGATGAAAATCGGTATGAGAGTGAGCCATGATGAAAGGAAAATAAACCCTATAATGATTAGGTATGAATGAAGATCATATAAGCATGGAGATTGGGTTCACCAAAATGATTAACTAAAATTAACCTAAGATGTGGAATAATGATAGTTAATCTAATCTAGAACAACATGTAAATATAGTAAATAATTGTAGTAAATAAATATGGAAATGACCCAAACAACTAGTCTAATGAAAGTAGAAACCCTGATATGCAAGAAGAGTGATGAAGTGACTCATTTAGAGGAGCTCACTGATTTGTGTCACAGAGTTGGCTAGAGAAATAGGAAGTAGGAATGACTATGTAGAGACCCTGAAAATAATGAATCCAAGCTATCTAGCTAGACTGGAGCACTGGAGAGAGTCTCAAAGTGCATGTGGGTGCTCACGGTATACACAATAGGCACCTTGTCGTGTAAAAGGTCTATAAATGAGTTTCACAGAGTTTTGTGTCGATTAGATTCATTGCACTACACCAAATGTCACTAATAATCCAAGATGAAAGTAAGACTTGCAAAAGACCATAAGAAGTATCAAAACCATAAAAAAATGCATACAAATAGGTTGGAATGACCTTAGTTGCCACAATAATGGACTTACTAACTAAGCACTACACTACATTCCAGACCCAAATGTAGTTCTAGTGTGTGTGTGCATCATGTACCCTAGGTGCTCTTGTGCCAGTCGCACTTTGTGAAGTAGTGAGAAATAATTAGATGTAAAAATGTAGTAGAATGGTGGATGGAATAGAATAGAATCACCTCCTATGTTTGTGTGATGCATATGAACCAACTTTGTCCTTGTGATGGAGCTAAGTGAATAAAAATAATCTCTAAATGCCTTAGATGAATGCAACCCTAGGTGGATGATAGTATTGACTAGTTCTTGGTCCCTCATTATGGTCTCATAACTTTATATTTATAGGGTTCTCTTGATCTAATTTTGTAATTAACCCCGAAATGGCCGACCACCAAAAATATAAAGACCTCAAACAACTAAAAAGTGCCCAAAAAGTGGTGGGAAAGTGGAAAAAGGATCGGGATTCCCATTGTGGGACCAAGGCCCCCATGGGCACCCCAAGATAAGCCTAAGTACTTGTTGGTCCGAAAATGCACGCTTAAGGCGGATCTATGGATAAACGAGCCAACAGCAGCGTGGCAAAGCCCCTCTTGAGTCGAGTTAAACTCGGTTTATTGCTATTCTACCAGCAGGAATCTATGCAAGTCTCACAGATTCTACCTTCGGGGGTTTGGGATCTCATCCCAGTAGGTTTATTTCCGGCTGCGAAAAGAAAGGAATGAAAGAGAGGAGGTAGAAAGAACAGGTCCGAAGGGAGAAAAGAAATGAATTCCAAAGCAGAAAGGTCAGAAGATTTATGTTTTTGGGTTGGTAGTAAATAGAGCCAAACCTACTTGCATAAATAAACAAAGCAATACTGATGAGCAAATGACAGAAAAGTAGATCTGAATCTAACAGAATAAACACGTGCAGATCTAACATAAGAAAGTTCTGACACATAACACAGGTATTCAGCACAAAGTCTCAATATTTGTATTACTATTTTCTTCTGTTACAAGAAAGCTCAAAGTCTTTCTCTCCTCACTTCTATTTTCATCTAAAAAATGTTCACCCCTTTGAATACAACCAGTATTCCAATATATATAGAAGAGGAGAAGGAAAGAAGGCAAAAGGGAGCCAACAACTATTTACAAAGATATTTACAAAATATCTAAAAGTCATGTTGACTTTTTACAACTTGATGGGTGACATCATCCCATGACGCAACATGGATGATGTCATCATTTGTGCCAACATACTTTAGACATTCCAACAAGAAAGTCGGAGAAGAGAGAGAAGAAGAAGAAGAAGAAGAAGAAGAAGAAGAAGAAGAAGCTACTCGTCGTCATCATCCTGCGGCCGAAAGGGGGTAGCCTGCTTTTGATGCTGCTCAGGTGATGAGATATGGAACTGAGCGCGGTATTCCAAAAACTTGTTAATTATTGGCCCAAGTTGATCCTGAGAAGGATCCTTGTGCCTATCACTTATTGCCTCACAAGTCTCCCGCTCATCTATGAGCTTCTCTGGGAGTTTGGAAAAGTCCTTTTCCGCCTCAATGAGGAACCCGACGAAGTCCCTACAGGCCAACAGGTTGTTGATAGATTCAGTGTCAAATGTGACCTCTGGCCCTGTTCCTTGAAAAGCGATCTCTTTAAAGATTCTGATGGTTTCATCACCGACCTTAAGGTAAAGGAAGGAGTGAGAAACCTTGTTGAGAACAATTCGCTCCATTTGATGCATCACATCCAGGGCTTCTTCCTTGACTTTGTCAATCTTTTCTAGAATAAATTCTAGCTGATCCACCCGATAGTCCAGAGTGGACATGATTTTGTTGAGAGCCCTTGGGTGGCCGAAGACACCGAACTTGACCAGATCTTCGACTGAACAGTCGAACATTTGTTGGAAGGCCTCGTGCTGCAGTCTAGCATGTTCCAGCTCTTCTGATATGGGCCCTGCTAACGCTTGGAGTTCTTTATTCGCCTTACTGATATTCAGGTATAAGTCAGAGAACTCGGCGATCACTTTTTCACTGTCTTTGAGGATTTGGCTCCTCCAAGCGGAAACGGCCATACCCTGCTCACCGATCTTTGCATATTCGTTGATTTTCTCCTAGCTGAGAAGCTCAGAAGTCTCGGCGGCAGTTGTGGGAGGTGCACTACCCATCTTCTACAAGGCTTGGAGCAGATATTTATTTTGCTCTTTTAGTAGCCTTTTCTCTTCTTTGTCTCTCAAGCTTTTGACAGAGGGCGTCAACCATGAAAGAGCTTCCCCACTGAGACTTTCGTAAGATGTCCCCATTGTGACTTGGGTCACAATAAAATCTGGTCGGAGATAGATCCTTTTTCTCTTTGAGGGGATCGGGGTATGCAATTTCCATGATTCTCTCACTGCGCAAAGACTTTTAGAGAAGCGTGTAATAGGCTTCGCTTCTTTGCCCCTTTGGTCGATCACTCGAAAAGTCCATCTGGAGTGATGGGAACTTTCCTCTTTTTGGCTTAAACTTTGAGAGATCCAGACTGGTCCTATGGAAGAAGGACCAGAGACAGAGGAGGAGGCAATAATAGAAGAGGGGAAAAACGTGGAGACACGCGGCGGCGGCATTGAGAGAATAGCCGAAGAAGTGTCCACGGGAGGAAGGGAAATGCAAATGGAAGACATAGGAAGGGAAGGAGCCCTTGGATGAGAGGGAAGAAATGGAGGAGGACATATCAAATAGGGAGGAGAAGATAGACGAAGAAGCAGGGGAAAGAGTAGAAGAAGGGACAGAGGACACGACCAAAGGGATGGTCGCTTGAGTCTCTCGAGGAGGGGAAGGAAGAGAAGAAGAAGGGATAGAAGGGACCTCTGTTGTGGTAGCAATGCCGACATCCTGAGTGGATGGGCCTATGGGACTATCCTCTGCTGCTTCTTTCTCTGGCGAATCCAGAGTTATTACCTGTTCTGGCGCTAGGGGCTTCTCCCTGAATGGTGCTGGATTCACCTTCTACACCTTTGCCTTTAAGCTGCTTCTTGGATCGTGGAGGTGCGTTGCCCAATGGGGATGTTGTGAAATCAACCCCGAGGTAGATTAGGCCGTTCATCTGGCACCAATGTTCTGTCCTCCGCAAAGTCTCCTTGACCCTCTCCTCAATTGTCTGAGGAGCTTTAGTTCTATCAATGGCCGGGAAGGGCCAATCGTCCCCATCTGTATCATTATATACCTTGTCTACTTCATCTTCTGTTGTTTGGTAGCCTTTGGGGACAATGGCTACCCCATATTGGATGATTTCTGCCAATGCTAGGTGAGAATGATCCTTTCTTCTGAGCTCTACCTCATGGAGGACGTCAATATAAATATCCTCGATCTGAGGAACATGGATCGGATCAAGCTTTGCTCTTGGCAGGCAGCCCCTTGGGTCGAAGGTAGGCCTGGCTGGGAAGTCATGCTTCAAATTGAGTAACTCCAGCTCTGCAAACATTTCCTTCGCCTTGTGGTGGGTAGAGCATGTGTATCGGCCCACTGTGAGGGGGAAAGGAGTTCCACCCTTCTTTCTTTTAAGGCATTTTTCATGGTATGTGACCAGCTGCCTTGATAGTTCCAGCAGAATCAGCTTAGGCCCAGCATACCTTGGTAGCCTGGTTGGCTCTCCCAAAAAGTTGGCAGCCCTTAGATAGGTGAATGTAGGAAATTGGGTGAACAGGGCTCCCCATTTCTCCGTGGCTGCCACTATGTTTTTGGTCATACGACCATGAGTCATATTCAGCCTCAGCAGGCAGATGATGTGATAGAAAAACACATCGTTAACTTTTGTGAACTGGGAGATGCTATTCTCCAGCCTTAATTCTGGATAATACTCGTATATTTTGACCTGAGGCCAAACTCCACTCCGGGTTAGGCCTGGATAATCCCTCTCTCGACGCAGCAGTAGACCACGTAGGAGTTCATATGGAATACTCCCGTTGTGCTGAATTGTTGTAGCTGCTCGGAGATGGTGCTGCTTATAATTTCCCCCCAGCAAAAGCGCTGATCAGGCAAATTCTTGTTCATTGTTTCCAAGTAGCGCAGCATCCATTTATGGAAGTAATGGGCGTCAGAAAGCCCGAAGACCCTGCTCAGGAAGGTAATGGTATCGCTGAGCTCTTCTGAGAAGTCACTGCGGTGGATGATTTGGGGCCACCGGGTTACTACCTTCTTGTTCTTCAAGTACACTTCGTTCATTAGCTGCATACATTGGTCTTCATTGTCTTCCCAGGCCTTGATGCACTCTGCTTGGCTAACGGCCACAAAGTGCCGGTGGTGAGGGATGCCGAGTATGATCTCAAAATGACGGGCAGTGAGGTTGATGACTACCTCGCCCTTGCTGTTTTCGACACATCTTGTGTCTTTGTTGTAACACTGGCAACCACCATCATAAATTCGTTGTTGATGGCGCTGACGGGATTCCTCCGGCGAAGTGTAGGGCACTGCCTATTAGTTTGTCCATCCATGGACTCCTTGTAACTTTCTGAGTTCTGGCCCAGAATTCCTCCATGTCGATATGCCCCAATTCTGAGTCTCTGACATCCATGCTGCATTCGGCCTGTGACTCGGGCATTCTGACCCTTTGATATTTATACTTCATCTCTTCCTCAGTAAGCTTGGCCTTTCCTTTCGATTTGGTGGGTCTCTTGCTGGATGTAGACATATGTTCTTCTAAGTTTATCTGCTGATCTGCATGAAGAAGAAGCGAGACCCAATCCGAAAAGGTTGAATTAGCCATTTGATCTTCCATTGGAATGTTAGCAGAAGAAAGAGTTAGAGATTTTTAGGCTCAGGGCGCATGAAAAATGCAGCTTACAGGGCTAAATAGGCAGGGCGCACGGGAAAGGGCTGTTGCAAAGGTTAAACTGGCGCCAAAGGCGCATGGCGCATGCATACTGCAGAGTGCATTTTAGTAAAGGGCGCATGGGAACATCGTGTTGCATGGAGACAGGATGCGCCAAAGGCGCATGGGCTTTTCATGTTACATTGTGATTTGGTGCGCCCTTTGGCGCATGGGAAAAGTGTGTAACAGGAACTTTTCGTGCGCCAAAGGAAATATGGCGCGCACGGAGGGTTTGCACAACACGAATGTTATTGTAAGGAGGGATGCGCCTGCGCTTTTATGACTTTATACTTGGCGCAGATAGAACTTGTGTTGCATAGATGCTGGGTGCGCCATTGGCGCATGGGAAGGTGATGCAGCAAGGAAGGATTGTGCGCCAAGGGGCGTAAGTGTAGCACTCTCTAACATGTGAAAGAGGCGCGCCGAGGGCGCAGTTCATGATGTGGCAGTAAATGGGTGCGCCATTGCACGGGTTTTGGCCATTTCTGCAGGGGGGACAGATGCGCCATGGGGGCGCAACTGTTTATAATGTAACAAGACGCGCTGGTGCGCCCAAGGGAAAAACAGAGTTTTCATATGGTTCAACCCCTCTTCCTTTCTTTCATTTCCAAGATTGGTTCGAGAGATATAATGGTTCAAGCCAAAGGGGTTTCAACCAAGTTTTTCAGATAACATCCTCTTCCAAACAGATCTGGAAAGAGGAAAACAAGGAAAGAAAGCACGGGGGAGAGCCACCAAAAGATGCATCTCAAAAACCAATCAGCAAGCAAAAACCAGATCAACAAATCACATGGACGAGATAGGAGCACTTACCCGAATAAATAGTGAAAATCTTGAGCACGGGTCCACAACGCGTTGAAAACGACGAGGCAGAGGCTGACAGGCTCAGAGGATAAACAACACGTGATATGCGTCTGATGATAATGACATTTGGGCGCGCAAACCATATATATATATATATAGGTGAGCTGGTCATTAATGCGCCACCCACTTTTTGAAAGGCGCATGAGAGTGGCTGTCGACACGAGAAGGAATGCGCCCTTTGGCGCACCAAAAAGCCTGCCAACATGAAATAAAGCGTGCTTTTGCGCGCCAAAAGCGATGTCGACACGGGATTATGGCGTCCTTTGCGCACTAAAAAGGGGCGCAACAAACGTTGTTATAACACGGCATGCACCTCGCGCCGCAGGAAGGTTCAACAAGCTTTGCACACCAAAAAGGTGTGTTGACATCGAAAATCATGCACCAAAGGTTTTAAGGGGGCGCTAAAAGTTGGTGTTACATAGAAATTTCATGCTCTGCCAAAAAGGCTCAAAAGACTAAGTTCGAAAACCAGATTTCCGGGAAGGGATTTTATAACGTTTGGAACGCAAGGGATCCCTAACGAGGGATCGGAACAAAATTTTGGTATGGTTATCGGTAAAATTGCCCTTGTCAATTTTATGGGATAACAAAGATACCTAATCAAAGCTAAAATAATGTGAGATGACAAAAGATGACTAGGCATGTGTACATGACGAAAACCAAACAAAAATGGCCAAGGGATGGGGGTTAAGTAGTAATTTCTTCACTCAAAAACTTCTAAATTGTAGTATGAGACCGAGACTAAATATTACCCAAAGTGCGTGATTTAGAGTCTACATGATCCAAAATCCTCAAATCACATCACTAGAATGAGAAAAATGTTGTCATGCCAAAAATATTTTTATTCAAGCTCTAGAAATCACCAAAAATGTTTAAAATGACATTTAAACATCATACATGGTCGCAATTATCATGAACCAATCAGATTATTTCATTTAATGGGCCCAATGGCTAATTGCTTTCACCAAACAATCGCTATCAATAAAGTGATTTCACCTTTGGGACTCAAGACCACCCATTAACACCTTAACTATGGCATTTGACCATTAAATAGAAATTTAAAGACCTGTAAAACACATCTAAGAAAGTTATATCTCATTAAACATCCCCTTGTTCAAACCACATCAACTTTTGCCTTCACCAAATCAAGTTGTGCAAAAGTAGTTTCCAAAATGCAACTGGTTAACACCTTTCTGACACTTTCAAGACCTAAAAATGTATTTATTAGATGAAAAATTCATCCCTCTTCACATTACAAGTGATAGAAATCATCACAAAATCCATTTCAAGCACTATCCAACTTAATCTTTCAAAAAAAACATTTATGTCCTAGAAAGCCAAAAATTGTCTTTCCCACAAACTAGCCTCAAAACCATATCAAACCTCACCATAATGATACAAAAATTATATCAATGGAAATATCTCTGAATTATATTTCCAACAAAACTTGAATCACTTCTTAACTCCTCCTTTAGATCTTAATGTCAATTTTACTCCAGTCTACTCCAAACTGCCCCGAAATTGCCCTTTGACCAGTCAACACAAATAGGGCACACTTTGCACTTTTTCACTGAAAAATGACTTGAAACCTTCATGAACATCAATGAAAGCTTTTGGGATTTCATAAATGTAAATTTATACACTATCTCATTTGGACAAATTTTCCACAAACCAACTCTTCAAACTTGCATTTTCAAGTGGGGCCCACATATCACCACATGCTCTAACATACCTTTATGGAAATATGAAAATTTCTCTACATCCTCCACTCATAAATTTTTAGTAACCAATAAAAAATGGGCTGGTACAAGCACTTTTCTCGCATGCTCCTCATAGCTAGGGTTTAGGGCTTTAGGGTTTCAAACCACTTTACCTTCTTAACAATTGTTCATAAAAAACGTGACGATCAAAAAACCTAATTATTTTTTAGAAAGATTCATAACTGAACTTAAAAGATACTCCAAATATATCAGGTCCCCATGAAAATCACACAATTCATAACAAACATCAAAAGGTCCACTTTTGCTATAAAACAACACATAAACTTACCTAGTTTCACAAAAACTTGCTTAACTTCACATTTCTTCAGCACTTTGACTTGAAAATTATCATGAAGCATCATGAAAACATCCTCTAACTATCCAAACTCACCACATATCTCAAATATTACTAGAACTCTCTAGTTAATCTTATTTGGATGTGCTAAACTACTTGTTTCTCACATGTTGCTTCACAAGGACCCTATAAATGTAACGTACCACTGGATACTGACATGAAATCATCACACACCTCAGGTAAAATATAAATATGCTATCACCATGCTTCAACAAGAATCATTAGCTCAAAATCTCATATCTCTACCTCATTCTACTTGCTCCAGGGCTAGAAAAAGTCGGGATTGACTGACTCAATAGTGTAACCACATGACCGACCTTGATGACCTCATGCAAAATCATAGACACCCATGGCACATTTTTAGGATCATGTATGACCTCATGAAACTCAAAACAACACTTGGGAAGACTCATACAATGACTATGCATGTTATAACCATGCCAGACACCATGACAACTAACCCAATCCCGACACTACTAATCAACCTCCATTCTCAACACCCGATTAACACCTTATGAATACTCATACCTGACCATGACACCCTTTTCAATAAATGGAGTTGAAATTAATGAAAAAACTAACGCACAATGGCCAAAATTTCCCTCCTAAATTCAATTTTTCCCTTTAATCTTTAGTTCCCATCTTAATCATGTCCTTAATGTATCTTCCTAAACATCCCTAATCACCATTAATTAATACTAAACCTTCATATAATATATTTATCCTCCCTTAATGATCCTTTTTATCCTCCCTAAGCCATCATTTAATAATTTTATCTCCCCTTTTCCTTTATTTAATGTTTTCCACTTTTCACCTACCCTTTTATCCTTCCTGTGCATCCCCAACTCGTCCTTATCACATGAAACCCTAATCTGCCTCTTTAGGCCCATTTTGATGAGTCTTTTTCATTTATCTTTCATTTCCATTTTCTTTTATCCATCTTCTACTAACCTCACAAGTAAGAGCATTGCTTGCTTTCTTGCATGTGTGGGTTACTTTACTTGTTTTAAAAATAAAAATAAAAAGGAAAAGCGTTATCCATGTATTCCTTGTTTTTTTTCTCTATTTTCTCCTTTTGCATTATTTTTCCTTTCCTTGCTTGATTTCCTTCATCAAACATAACACTTCATTTTGGATCTAAAAAGAACCTTCATATTTGATTGACAATCTAGTCTAAGTAGGGGTTAATCCTTTACATACACTTTCATCACACACATCCAAAACACACGCATCAAAACTACACATCTTAAACATCTCCTACCAGTGGAATATTTGGGATTTCATCATCCAATAGGAAAGCCGCCATGGTGTTTTGACCATGTTAGAATTTTTTTGGCTATCGGTATATTGGCTAAGCAAGCACGACACGATTAAGCAAATATAGAATTTATAAATGCCTAAATATAATTGTAATGTAGTAGTAAATGAATAAGCAATTAAGTACGAAATAGACCCAAACATATAAGCAATTAATATTTTAAAACCCTACGTGCAAATGAGGAGATCAAATGATTTAGTTGTTTCTCTAGGATCCAAAAGGTGTACAATATTGTCGAATTGGAAAATATGAAGTGTAGAGTGCCATAATGAAGCCTAGAAAATGCAGAGGTGCTTTAGAATATACTAGAATGGGGTGCCTATGGAGGCTTAGGGGTTTGGGGCATTGTAGACCTATTTTGAGGACTCGTGATTGCTCGAAGATTTGAAAACCAATTTTTTGGGTCACAAGATATTCACTATCCTTTGCTTCTTATCGCTAGTATGTCGAACCAAGTTCATAAATGTCTCTGTAACTGTAATGAAGAAATGACTAGCAAAACCCCAAAACACATCAAATACTAAAAGAAATAATGCAAATGAGGGGTTATATTGTCCTCGATCACACGTAATGAACTTACGACCGAGCATTGCACCGCATCTCGGACCCAATGTAGTTCTATGTGTTTGTGTACAAAATTGTTCCCTAGGTGGCTTTTGTGCGTGTCGTACTTAATAGTGAGTAAGTAGCTAGATGTAAGAAATGTAAATATATGTGTCCATGAAATAATGAACTTCCCCTCATATGCATGTATACAGGAGTATTAGTCCCTTTCCCTTGTGTGTGGATGATAGATGGATTCTTGAATTCTCTTGATAATGGCCTTTGAATGCAACCTTAAGTGGTGATAGTTAATGTATTGTGCTTGGTCATTTATTATGATCACATAAATTTATATTTATCTGATTCCCTTGCTTAATTTTTTAATTAACTCTGAAAAGTCTAACTATCAAAAATATAAGATGCCCAAATGGCTAGAAAGGACCCAAAATATGTGAACAAAGTACAAACAAGACAGAGGCACCTAGAGGGGATGGGGGCACACAGTGCTGGCATCCTGGATGGATGTTGGTGTCCAGGATGAGAAATGTCAAAGTATGACAAGACAAATTGGGATAGAAAAAGTGTAAGATTAATAAAAGAAATAAAAGGCAAGCAAAGATGGCCAAAGATAGGGATCAATTAGTAATTTTCTTACTTGGGAATCATACGAATAGTAGTATGTGATCAGGACTAGATATATACCCAAAGTGTGTGATTTAGTGTCTACAAACACCCTTATCACTATGGTGCATGACATGCAGGGATAAGCCCAAATATCAGCCCCTGTACTAGTAGTCATCATAGATTTGTGTCTCACATACCTTTGGGTATATCAAGGACTACATCCAAAACTACCCGAAACCATCCATAGTTTGGCCATATCCTAGGCTCCCTTCAATCCCATTTTTCTTTTCGCTCACATTTTTCTAATAATCAAGATCACTAAAAGTTTTTTGTGTGACTTGCTTGAAGTAATCAACATAGTTTTAGTTTTTTATTTCATGCCATTATTACACATTCACAAGCAAGAAAAATGGAACAAGCCATGTCATCCAACAACATTCTTATTTCCACTATTACTTCCCAACAAACTTCACTCGTCTCTATCATTGCATCTACCCCTTTGGTCACCTCTTTTGTAGTTACTCAACCTATCACCTCCATTCCCTCTCTTCAAGAGTCTCAATTTATCCAATCTAATACTCACATCGAGACCAACCCTTTCCTTTATCACCACTCGGTCCCATCTAGACTACCCACACCTCCATCCACTGCCTCTTTGGGGAATTTCGTACCTCTTACCATTCCTCATAGGTGTGTGGAATTTCAAGAGTTTCTAGATTCCAACCTTGTTGCTTTTCATGATTATCTCCTTCGTAAGTCCACCAACCCTCCCGTTGAAGGCCCCCTTTGCAAAAACATTATTCCTATCATTCTCATCTTGAATCTACCCAAGTTGTCACATCAAAATTTATGTTTTCTTTCCCTAACATGAGATTTCCTCCCATCAATATTCTTCTACAATCTCTCAAACCCAATAATCCACTCAATTGGTGGTTCCAATCTCGTTGGTTAGAAAAATTGTCAATATGGCAAATTAGGTGTCTCCACCAACATTCACGGGGATATGCCCCTTTGCATTGAATGGTACAACTCCCATTATTGAATTCTACTAATCTAATCCTAATCTAAATGATATGGGTTGGAAAAATAGGTCGGGGATCACATAGAGACACTCTAGTGAACCTGTGGAAAAATGATTATACGAGGGTACAAGGGAGGAAATTACAACTAGTTAGGGAGAAAGAGGGAAATTAGGAAAGAGGATTTATGTTGTGAGTAGGACAATTACACAGTTCATACCCAAGAACTGTGAGTATTTCAACATTTAATATAAAAGAGAAACCTTGTTACAGACATCAAGACAAGATGAGACCATGAACAAAAAGTTTCAGAAATCTCCTTATCAAGAAAAAAACAAAGTCTTTTCTTATTTATTGACATTCACAAAGTTGTATGATGAGAGAAATATGAGAAAGGAAATAGAAGAAATGTAGCTCTTTATTTCATGTGCATTGACACAAATTTCAACAACTATAATCCATAATTACTATAGAGTGGAATTTTTCAAAATCTAGGATCCTTTAGAATGGAGAAGTCATCCCAATTTATAACGTCATGAATTGAGTTATCACCTCACTCATATGAATCTTCAACTTCCTATTCCACTTGTGACCTTTTTTCCCCATAAATTAAGTATTTCTCTTATAATTTTGAGAAAATACTTTTACAATTTTAAAATAGGTCACTTAAGTGAATAGGAAAAAATACAATGATGAATCCCAACAAAGAATTAGAAAGGAGAGAGAAAAATAAGAAGAAAGAGAGAAGGAGGGAGGGGATGAAGGAAATCCACTCCTTCAATGATACAATTGAATGCCTTGATGTAGTCATGAACTTTGAGTGAAGTACTTTGACACTAATGATCCTCCATACTAATGAATATTTCTCCTCTAAACACCATCAAACACTTTCCCCATCAGCCGATGATAATTCATGATTTCCTCTTTGTATGATACATGGAAACCTTGAATCAAGTGTTTAGAAAAACTGTTGAATGATTCCTTTGGTGACCATGAGTGTCACTCATGATGATCCCCTTTGAAGAGATTGAAGCTTGAAACTGATCCTGTCATGACCCTTACAACATGGCCACACTACTGCACTAATTGAAAGGATTTGATGAAGTGCATTTGAGTATTGAAGAATTCCCATTTTGCAATGTGAAACAATCACCCTAAACTACAAAGTACTACCATTAATTTGATCTTCGATTTACACAAATGAATGGGAAACTACAATAATCATTAAGAAGAGGAAACCATGAAAATCCTATGTACTTGAATTTCCTAGCTCCCGAGACACTTCCCTGCACCAGAAAGGGGAGTTTACTATTTTTAGTAAATTGGAATTTCTCACCTCTTTCGACTTTGGTCACTTTGTTTCTCCTTTTAGTTGATCATTGTGCACACTGCTTCGCTTAAACTAATTTTTGTCAAGACTTACTAAAAATAGTTAATGCCTGTGTATGAGGCTTACTATTTTTATAAAGTGTTATTCGGACCTCAGTTTTGGTGAAACCATTTTTTTATATGGGTTTTTTTATTTAAGTGTAGCTATGAAATTTCAAGCCTACCCGATGCTTGAAATGAAGATTTTCAATTTCAAAATTTTATCACGGGAAACCGGGGTTTCTTCACCGTAAATAATTCGGGGTGTGTTTGAGAAATATTCCACTTGGATTCTAATAGCCTTTGAAAAATGTATGATTGTAAAAAATGACATGTTGATCCATACATTGATTTTTTAGTTATGAGCAATTTTCTCTCACGGGCTTCAAAATATTCTCATGCAAAGATCTCATTTTTCATCTTCACAAATATGGATTTTCTTCTTGTTTAATTATTATTAGATTATGGATATATGGAAGCAATGGATTTAGAAATTAAATGGAAATGGTGGAGGTAGGATTCAAAGAAAATTTTGGTAGAGTTTCGGCAACAGAGGGAGAAAGTGAGGTGATGGGAAAAAAATGGCTAAGTACCGCCTTTAAAGATTTTGAAAATGAAGAGAGGGGGTGGGGAATTATTTTTGTCCTCATTGTCCTTTTGATTTAGGGATAATAGGTGCACAAAAATTCTCCTAAGCCTAGTGTTGCCAATTGTCAAGCAATCATTTGGTGAGAGGAATAGAGGAGGGAGCTAAAAACAAGCACTGGAGGCCCAAAAATGGTTGTTTGAGGAATCATAAAGCCAAAAGGGGGTGAAATTTTTTTCCCCTTTTAAAGGGAAACAATGTGAAAAAAATGCACCCTAGCCTCACAGTGACAAGTGGCATGCATGCGGGGTTGGTGGAGGAGCAAGTCAAACTGGTCAAAGGATCTTAACAAGTGTCGCCGAGGTCATATGAGTGACCAACATTCATAATGGGAGGAGGGAAAAAAATTTTGCACCTATTTTTCCTTTGGTAAGATAAGATAATGTTATTAATGTCCAACACATGACCACAAAATTAGTTTAATGGGACTAAAGAGTACAAAGAAAAACAAACCCAGCAAGAGGACCCAAACGGGTCACCCAAAATACAATGAGAGAAGGAGAGGAGGAGAAGGAAACAACAGAGGCCGAGAGGCCAGAAATGAAGAAGAGAGAGATGACAGTGTGGGGAGGGAGCGGAAGAAGGAGCAACATCCCCAACAACATCACCTAACACCTGAGGCCGGATGGGAGTAACTCGCAGTGCGCCGACGACAAGAAGCAGAGACTGTGGAATGCCTGGGGAGCTGACGATGGGAGGAAGGCGGTGCCTCAAAGTAGGCCCGGTGGAACGCTGTCCATGTGGAGGTGCCATGGGACATGCCTGAGATAAGGAGCCACGGGTGGAAGAAACGGAGTCACGGGACCGGACGGACCTAGGCTGAGGGTCCAAACACGTGACCAAATGCCGCTTAGCACCCCTCACCGGAGAGAGCAACGGGAAGAAGGAAGTGATCAGCCTAGTAGCCATCCGTCGGGGGGGAGGATGGAGGAGCCTGTCCCAGAGCCTGATGGCCTCCTGAAGGTAGAGGGCAAGACATCTCTGATCATAGTATCTGAAGAAAGTTGTGAAGGAAGGAAGCTCGCAGAACAGGCAATGGAATCACCCACGAATCTCATAGTAAACAAGACATCTGAAAATGAAGTGTTCTTCGGTTTCAACCTCCTGGAGAGAGCAAAGCAGGCAAGTCTACTCCGAGCGGTCTAAGTGGTGGTCGGTCCTCAATATGGAGTCAATGTGATCCCACTCAAAACTAACCCAGAGAGATACAAAGGACCTATAACCAATGTCGGGAAACGTACATGGGTCTGAAGATGACCCCATCACGAATCTTGAGAAAGTGTGCCGCATAGAATGACATCTTTAGACGTAACCCCCCGGGGGGTTGGTCCATGTGTGCTGGATGAACTGTCTATAGATATCATCTCTGATTATCCTATGAAGATCATTTTGGTTGGGTAGTAGGTGGGTGGGAGCATCCAGAGAATATTTGAAGGGTGGGAGATGGCTCATTTGGATTCTAATGGACTCGAAGAGGCGTGAAATACAGGCATACCAACAACGAGAATGTCTACTATGATCTGAGGAAGCAATAGTCTCACAGAGTACTAGGAAAGATAAGTGTACTGTCCTTTTCAGCAAAAAGAACTAGAATACCCCTGAATACGATGCAACAATAACACAAGGCTGAAGATGGTCTCTAACCAAAAAGGGCGAGCCCCAAACTCGGCGAGGATAATGTTCGAGGAACAAATCCTTTGCACCTAATAATGCGTCCGAGCATGAGGATCTTGGACGCGCTCGATAAGTGGCCCAATTAGATTCCAAAAGAGAGCGACCCCAAACTTTTAAACCATACGAACCGTGGGCCTAACCATGGAATTGTGCACGAGCCTCGGGTTTCCACGTGTTCTTGACAAATTTGAATATGTATCAAATAACATAGCTTGAGGGCCACTTGAAAAGACCATATCTTGAGCTCCCATATGAGTTTTGGGTGATTATTTATATGATTTTTCATGAAAATACCTTTTGAGACGAATGGGATGGGTCATATGGATTTATTATGCTTTAAATTTCTCCAAAACCTCCTTTATTCTCGGGATTTATAGTTGTGTATGGAAAGAATGAGTTGGCCTAAAAAAAGTGTGGTACTTTTGGTAGATCTGATTTCACCACCATGTGGGGGATTAAAAATTATTTCCAATGATATCTTGTTTGGATCATAACCCATTATATATATCCAAAAATAAATCCTCTAAGTTCGTGTACCTTTTACTGTAAGCTCCTTCACCCTAAAAACCCTCTTTTAATGAATCGACTCCTAAATCTCTAAAAGTTCTTAGAATCTTCCTAAATCAATTTCTTGATGTTATTTTCTCTTGAATAACCCTTCATGATGAATATGAGTATGTGGTACCAATCCTATGATTGTGTACTTGGATTAGAAGGATTGATGAAATCCCTTTCTAAGCTTACTTGAAAACTTGCTTTGAGAGATACTTCTTCTAAGGCACTTGAATGATCTTTGATTTTCCTAAATAACCTAGGGGGATGGATAAAATTCACATATGGACCACTAAAGGAAAATATTGGAATTTAAACTAAGGGGTGGGTTGATATGGGGGTGTCTGGAGAGGTATGACATAGAAAATATTTGACACTAGGGTATGGTTGTCTTGTTTTCAATTGAATTTTACCCATGCAAAAACATAGGACAACACATCCCTTCTAATATTCCACCCATTAAACACTACGCCTATTTCCTCTATTCCCATTGCCTCTTCATCCACTCTTGTCACTAGTGTTCCCATCCAAACTTCATAAGAGTGTCACTTACTTCCTCTAGAACAAGATAACCAAACTTCAATTTTAACATCCATTGTCCATATCAATGTCATCACCTCCAAACCTCATCTTTCAAATCTACTCAAACTCAACAACCCCCATCTTGAAATGATTTTTGTTACATCCTTCCAAACCAATATACTCACACAACTCAACCATCCCATACATACAACCTTACTAAATCCACGCAAAATATATCTAACATCTCCATTTGTCAATAACAACAACATACCTATGCGCCCTCCTCTAAACAACATCTTATTTCTCAACCTATTCAATCATAACCATTCACCAATCTTCCTCCTTATCAACCACTCCCTCAAACACTAACTTATCAACAATCCTACCAATCATATCCACCACATAATCCTTCCATATCTTACATCCCACAACCACATCCATCCACTTCTAATCCATCAACTTCCAATGATCCCACTAATGATTTTCTAAGTAGGTTGGATAATATAAGCCGCTTACCTTGGGATCCATGACCAAATTTGTAACGAACCTATCAATCCTTTGGTCCCCATGAAACCTTATCCTCCGTGACCGGAAATTTCCCAAATTTTCTAAGTTCAATAGTAAGGAGGACCTACAATAACACCTTTGCACTCTTAGACATTCATGTTACCTCATCTCTCATGACCAAGACCTCATCCTCCACATTTTCCCCATGTCATTGGCCAGCCTCTTGTTGGTTTGGTACAATGACATCTCACAACATTCATTGTTATCTTTAACCTAACTTGCGTAACTATTCCTAGGACATTTCTCAATAAAACTTGTGTTTAAAATCACCATCACTAACTCCTAATCTAATGCACCAGAACATAGGATAACATGATCATACTATAATGGAAGTAGAACTAAATCATGATTATCATCAAGAAAACTAGTAATACACCCATGAACATAAAAGGAAATGTATAGATCAAGATCCATCACATAAGTGCTTCTTGAATCACTTCATTATATTCATTAGTCAAAGTACAATAGCCAAGATTACATCAAAAGAGTTCCATGTATGGAGATATTTATAGTAGTAGAGCTTCAACACATTACAGAGCTCACCATCACACATTACACATTTTTACTACTATCTCCCTCTCTTCTCTCATACTCACACACACACACCTCTCTCTTTAAATTTGTCTCGTAAAACCATACATAAGAGGAACTCTCAAGGAATCTCCTCTTAACTACTCATCATTACATGAGAAAGCCTAAAGGAATATTTCATGATTTCCCTACCACTACCCAAGAACATGCCAAATGTCATCATGTGTTTCCCCTAATCGAGTGTCCTTAGCATGCATGTGCTAGCTAATCCATAACAAACTCAGGCTCCTTATCCTTTCATGATAACCATATTGATGCCCTGGAATATCCTTTCCTTGAGCTGCAAGTCTCCATAGCTTATCCATATTTGTATCTGGTCACTTTTTCATTCATTCCCTAAACATGTCCTTTTCCTACTTGTCCAAAACTCACTAAGTCCCAAATCCATCATGCCTAGGGCACGAGCCTTCATGCATCTCCAAGAACTACTTTCACGCATGCCTTTGTCCTTACTTCCACACCACCAAGCTTTGCGCCTTAGGTACTTAGTTAATTTAGGGGTCCAACATCACCCCACACTAATCTGATTTCCACCTCGAAATCCTTCGCACTTCCCAAACAAAGTCTTGATGACCAAAATATGCTAAGGCAAGAATGTTTCTCCTTCAAAGAATAAAGAATAGTGGAATTGAAAGAATCTAAATAAATAATTGAAGAATGGAAGAATATGCTACGCGACCAATTGGAGGAGTTCAGGGAACTCCACGTCTATCTCATCCTTCAACTTCTCCTAGGCCTTTAATTATGATAAGGCCTTCCTTGGTGCTTCTCCCACGATGTTGGGCACTTGGTCTAGGGTAATTTCCTCCACCTTCCCCTTTAGTGCATTGATAGCTACCACCAACTCTCCACACGTAGACACCTTCAAACTCATCCATCCACTCAGTGATGGAATCCTAGAGTTCACTAATC
Organism: Taxus wallichiana var. yunnanensis; assembly: GCA_018340775.1. NCBI lineage: Eukaryota > Viridiplantae > Streptophyta > Pinopsida > Cupressales > Taxaceae > Taxus > Taxus wallichiana. Next base: position 327,502,116 of record CM031235.1, on the reverse strand, counting down.
CTAAAGTCTAGCTTCTCACGCTTTGTTTTGATTTTATCCTTCTGAGATGTGGTGTTAACAACCAACTACATTTGTGCATTAACCTTATTGGTGGGGATGGTCTCCTATAAAGCCTTGAGGGAGGCCTCCTCTTCTATCACCCACATCAATGATGGGCTCACATTTTCTATAGTTGTTGAAGCCCCTATCTACCAAGTATATTTTCTTCCTTGAGTTGGGTGAGAAAGTCCTCCAACTCAGTGATCTAGGGCTTCAACGATGAATTTTTTTTCTCTTTCTCCTTTGTGAGCTCTATAGCTATGGGCCCCACACCATCCTTGATGTTTGTGAGAAACATCCCCACAAGGTCTTCAAGATATTCCATTTCATCCCCATAGTCTATCTGGCCTAGCTCACCAATGTTGACATTGTCCCAAAATTCTCTTCACAAGGGTGCCAACTCTCGTCATATGCTTCCTTAGTTTGCACTTGTTCACCCCTTAATCCCTAGTGTAATCTATCTATCTCCTTTTCCTTGTTCTTCTTTTCCATGACCAGGGTCCAAATAGTGGCTCTATGCATCCAAGCTACATCGAATCACCTCCAAAGACATCTTTTGAAGCACATTGCATGCTTTCTCATCTATTAGGTGGTTAGGATCCACCACCTTATATGTTTCTCCTCCTTTCTTCTTTAGATGGATGGTCTCGATCACATGATCATTGACCTCAAACTCAGGCTCTTTGGTGTGGCAATGCATGTTCCAACTAGCATCTTCCTAGTTCTAGGCACACCCCCTTCTTGATCCATCAAATCCCATCCATGTAGCTTTTCCGGTGGGAGGGTGGCCTAGAACCTCACGTGCAATACCTTCATGGGGTCATCCATGAAGTCCATATGTGGGGACATGGGTGTCCACTTCTTCCTTGTAGCTTTGTGCTTTGTCCTCTACTTCTTTTCTCTCTGGGGTGAATCCTTTATCCTCCTTTATAGTAAAGGAGTCCCCTTATCTCCCCTTGGGGGTGGTCTATGTGTTGGGAGGCCTCATGCTTTGGGCTCTTCTCAGGTCTTATAGAGTGCTCCTTTTCCTTCCTCATGCACCTCACCCACATCCATGGCTTTAACCTCAACTTCCTACTCTTCCATAGCTTTGCTTCCAACTCTTCCTTGAAGGTGGTGGGGTCTTCTTCTTCACCTTCCTCCGAGCTTGTTGTGGGGCTCGATGCATCATGTGTCTTTTTCTTCTTTTCTTCAGGATCTTCCTCCTCTTCCTTCTCTTTCTCATGCCCCGTAATGAGGCCTTGGTGCCACCTTGTAGTGAAGTGTTGGCACCCTTGCTACCATTGTGGTGTGTGTAGTACTTCCTCTTCTGGGAAGTATCTAACTTACCTTCACTTTGTTCTTCTTCTTCTTCTCTCCTTCGACCTATACCACTTTCATGGGTGGGATTGGCACCTCCCATGGCTTTGGAAAGGGGAGTCTATAACCTCCACTTCAATCCCCCTTGTGTTTTGGGGGCACAAGCTACATGAACACCCGATGGACGTACCCTTTGATGGTAACATGCTGACTTGAGGGTGCAAGTCCAAAAAATATGGCTCCAAAACTTTGACATAAGTAGGTCGAGTGCCATACTTGTATGTCACATGCAAATGTATGGACATCAACATCCACTTTTTCTACATCAAAGACCAAATTTTACATGTGTCCTTTATTCATGGTTGATGGCACACTTCATATACTTAGCAGTAAACATGAAGGGGAGCTTGCACCATGGCCCCATCTCTCCCTTGGCCATCATAAAATTTTCTAGGAAAAAATGTTGTGTAACTACGAGTTTTACCTAATCCCCAACAACTTGTGGAAATTCATGGGGGATGTGCCACTCATTCTCAAATGCTTCACAAATCATTCAAACCACATGTTCATCCAAGCCTTGTAGGTGCTCGAGATGGTCCCATCACAAGTGAACTTCACAAATTGAACTACAGGGGATGAGTGCACTGGTGGGTGAACCCATATGTTCCCATCTGGCCCATCTGGACACCAATCTCCCATAATACGATCAATAGAAGTATGGAGCCCCATGTGATTTTTTCCTCTTCCTCATTCTACACTCATGCTTCTTCAACAATGTCATTTGTGATAAACTCTACAAAATTATAATGTGCCCTTTTTGCACACTCTGTAGGCCACATACAAGAACCTCTATTGATGTTTTCCACCTCTCTGATGCACCCAATTTGTAACTAATGATGCTGGGAGGTGAATCTCAATGCTGGGTCTAGGAGATCCACAATCACCTGTGCCCTTCCTCCCTTCTCATAGTTCAATTTCTTTACTAGCTCCTCAATCTTTGTAGTGGCACATAAATCAAGTGTCATGTCCTCACCAGTGTTCCGTAGCCTATAACTATCCTAATCAAGTGGCATGTAATCCTCATCCTTCTTCCCATGAAGTAGAAGAAGTCCTCATGCACCCGTGACATTAACCACCTAAAACAATGGGGGGTGGGTTTCACAAAGAAAGGCAAGCTCCCATAGCTGCAAAACTCTAGTCTTTTGTAGTTCTTGTTGCACCAGTCATCAACCTTAGGGTTTCTAGCTCATCCACTATTGGAGTGTTTAAAACTAAGTCCTCCCATCATATTTTTTTGTCACTTGTCTTGTGGTTATATTCATTGATCTTTCACTTGTATAACTTTGAACTCCACTTTTCTTCCTTGATAACCCCAGGGGTACTACATTTCGAGTAAATCTCCACAGATCCTCCTTCTCCACCACCGGTCTCTTTGTTTGAGATTTCTTGGGTGCCATCTTCTTTCTTCTTCTTTCTTCTTGTGCCCTAGGTGCTTTGAACCTCTCCTTTTCTTCCCAGACTCAATGAATTCTCCACTTCTCTCTCACACAACCCCTTTCCTACTCTGTTGTCTTCTTTCCTCCTTGCTTATACCCCCAAAGACTACACTACAACTTGCACAATTCCACTAGTTCATGATAAGTACCTCACTTCACTCTTCTTCAAAAACCCTCTCACACACTTTGAGCTTGGGAGCACAAAAGAAATTTTCTAAGGAAAAGTAGTCAAAATGACTACTCTTACCTCTATATTATACTTTTTCAATGCCTTAGAGTTCCTCCAACCACGTGTCTTAACATCTCATTTTTTAATAGAGCACTTTATTTCACTTAAATCAACTTTCGTGACTTCCCTCATGTCACAAATATAACCTTCTAGTGCTCCAACACTACTTCACTTCCACATACCTCCTTTCATGCACATTACCATGTGTCAAGTACATAACCTCTGCATTGTCCACCAAGTAGTTCCCCATGGTGTTTCCTACCTTATGTTATATTGCATGATCTTTCCCTTCTTCATGGTCTTTAAAATTTTCTCAACACACCTTCATAACCACATGAATTCAAACACCTTAACCATCATTCCACTCATTCTTCTACCTTTGCACTAATCATTCCCATCAGTCCATTGTCAAAAGAATTTTTCAAACATATTCAAAATATCTACTACTTCACCCCACACACAAAAAATGTATGTGTGGTCCTCTGCACATAGAATCTCTTACAATGTAATTAGCTACTAGTGCACCAACGCAAACAAAAACCAAAAAAATGAAAAAAGGAAACAACCAAAAGGGAAAAGCATTAAAGGAAACCTAATCTAATTGGCAATACTACCTTATTTTTAAACACATAGAAGCCTTATTTATAGTAGGGCTTCAACCTACTCCCATTGAAATATCCTGAAAACCTTGTCCCATCCAAAGTTACTTAACCAATTGAAATATCCACGCGCTCCTAATCAAGGATGTAAGATATAATATACGGCCCTAACCAATGGAATTTGAGTTTCCCAGGATGGCACAAAAATTTAGAGTCATAAAGTAAAACCATCTACCCAACCTCAAATTGTTTATTTTTAATGTGACGATCATGTGCATGCTTTTTGTCTCACCTTCTCATTCTTCGACTCCACCTAACAAGTGATCACCTTTCATCCAATTGCATTAACTTATCCATGTGCTCTTGTAATGATTTTCTCATCATCCAATCCTCCTACACGTGCAATACATAGAGAGGGAATAAACTCTATTGTAAAACAACTTCCACCAAACACCAATTGAAATGGTGTGGCCTTGTTCAATCTCTTGTAGGTTTTCCTATATGCCCATAATATAACTGAGACTTTTCATCCCAATCTTGTCTCCCAACATCACAAATCTTGGTCAATGTGTGACTTAGTATCTTGTTAAATGCCTCAATGGTTCCATTAGCTTGAGGGTGATAAGGGGTAGTCTTGTGATGAGCCACCATGAACTCTACCAACAAAATCCTGACTATCTCATTCAAAAATGTGTACCCCTATCACTAGTCAAGCTCAATGGACACCCATACCTGTTGATTATATTTTCCCATAGGAATCTTGCTGTTGTGGTTGTTGTGTAATCCTTCGTAGGTGCTTCCTCTCACCCACCATGTTAAGTAATCAATACAAGTAATGATATAGCATGAACCAGTCCTTCATGCGAATAGGTGAAATAGGTCCTACAAAATCAACCACCCACTTCTCAAATGGTTCAACACTAGCTATCAGCCTCAAGGGAATTTCATCTCTTCTTCCTCGGCTTCTAAGGCACTGAAAATGATGATCACAGCCTTGCAAAACTTGATACAATCCTAGTAAATGCTTTCCCACTAGAGACTTGCTAGTAAAATCTTTTACATGGTGGCATTTCTCTGCATAGTGTCCTCCTACAATTCCACCATGTGCTTCCTCCATGATTGCAGCAAGTGCTCATGCTCTAACACACACACACGAAGTAAGATCTCATCATGACCTAACTTGTATAAGTCTCCACCAATTAACATGTAGGGTGTGACGTGTATAGCTAACTATTTTCTCTCTAAAGTCTTCATTCCTTCCGGTGCCATACCTATTTTGAGAAACACAACAATATCCTCTAATTCAGAGGGTGCACCATAATCTAAATAATTGTGCATCTTGGCATTATATCCTCAATGCTCTACGTGTCCTCCCCTGAGTCGATCCTTGATAAATGGTCAGGTCCCAAATTACTTTTACCTAGTTTTACAACAACCATAAACTCAAACTCTTGAAATAATAGGACCCACCTACATATGCACCCTTGTAAAATGGGATTTTTTACCAAGTAATTCAATGCCATGTGGTCCATGTAGAATATAAAGGGTGTTTCTAGTAGATACTTCCTAAATTTTGTAGCATTACGTAGATCATCGACAATGCCTCACTCGGTAGTAGTAGTATAGTTTTTACTCTGCTGGTGTCAACTTCCTACTTGCAAAACAAAGAGGGTGATCAATAGTCCCCTCACTAGGTTGTGCCAACACTACTCCAATTTCCATCCCTAAGGCATCAACATGTACATGGAATGGCTTATCCCAAGAAGGAAAGCATAATATGGGCGCAGTGATAAGCCTATTCTTTAATGTATCAAACACCATCTACTACGCCTCTCCCCCATGAAATGTACTTTTGTGCTTCAAAAATCCCTCCAATGGCATGTGGCAATCTTGGCATATCCCTTAATAAATTTTTGGTAGTACCCCATATGCCCAAGGAATCCATGCACCACACTCTGCTGGTAGGTTCCCCCAATCCCACAATAATAAAAACTTTTGGCAGGATCCACCAACAAGCCTTCCTTACATATAATATGCCCCAACAGGGTCCAAAAGGAGTAGCGAAAAAACATTTCTTAATGTTGAGAGATATACTCAACTACTGGCATCTCTCAAACATCAACCATAGATTGTCACAATGGTCTTTTACTAGTCCATAAACCATCCAATCATCAAGGTAGACTTGAAGAAACTTATGGATGAAGTCCTGAAATGCCTAACCACAATGCACAAAAACACAACAAGTGTGTTCTTCAGTCCAAAAGGCATGACCATGTAGGAAAAAATTCCCCATTTAGTGGTGAAAGTTGTCTTTTCTTGGTCCTCCTTTGTAATTCTAACTGATGATATCCTGAGAATCCATCTATGAAAGAATAGATCTCATCACTACTACTCCTTCCAGGATCTCCTCGGTGAAGGGGGTTGGAAAAGGTCAATGACACATACCACATTCAAATCCTATAATCAACATAAATCCTTATCCTCCCATCCTTCTTAATGTTGATGACCATTGGACTTATCCATTTTGATTCCTCAATAACCTCAATGATGCTTGATGTGATCATCTTGTCAATCTCCTCCTTGACCCTGACGCATTTGGATTCATTTGGTATGGTCTCTTCTGAATTGGGTGTGTGCCCTCCTTCAGTTTGATCTACATCTCTCCTAAAGAGTGGTGAACTCCCTTAAGCTCATGGTACCCATGTGGAAAAAATCTAAAATTCACACAATAGATCAATAATCTTTGAAACCTCCCTTTCTACCAGTAATCCCCAATAGTAGCCTCCTTAGGTTCTATATCCAAGCCAATGTTAACCTTCTTAGTTTTCGGGGTTCATGGTAGGTGCGCTTGCTCATCAACACTATCCATCACCTCACATGTACCCATAATATGGTTAACATCCAAGTTCTCCACTTCTTCACCATCGATCATAAACATAGATATAGACCAACTTCCCTTTCTCTTTTTCCATGTAAGCACTGCTCAAGTTGTATTTCCTTTGGCTCTTCCTCATCAAAGCACTTCTTCCAAGTCAGGTTCTCCCAACAAAAATCTAGTATTCTATCCTCCACCATGACACTATCCCCCATAGTTAGGTGCTTAACAACCTATGCAACCTCATTCACCAATGGCTTAGTACTTTGATACTCAAATTTTTGAATCAAGTCATCTATCAACTCCTACCATTTCCTATTGATGACAGCATAGTTCTGAATGAATGTACCATGCACATGCAACCCTTGTAAGGTGGAGTAAAGCTTATGCACCCATAAAGATGGGGTAAAGCTTCCACACCTTCCATCCACATGCCTTCTCACATTCTTGGACATGTGAAACGAGGTGGTTCCTTCCATCATGATAGTCTTTTATAGTAGTAGGGCATTTCTTCTTCGAGAAATCTAATAGAGAGAAAAATCCTCACCTCACGCCACTCTAGAATATTATCTGATGGGTCACCCCCCAACAATGTTGTGGTCCCATGAAAGTATAGATAAAGCATACTTCTCCTTTCAATCTCACATCTCCACTGGGTCTCCATTTCTCATAGGAAAACATCAGGGTTGGCTCCCCTAGTGTAACTTGGCAACTATTTTCCTCCTAGGTGCCTAAGTGGGCATGCACTTTGTTACTCTCATCACAGAGCCTCTTAATTTCCTTCTGACTAACTCATATGTCCCATGTGTGCCAATTGTCACATGCCACACTAGTGGTATCACTTATAGATTGAGCGTATTTCCCACTGAATAACTCCTTTTGTTGGATGCACAACCTTAGGGTCTCTGATAGTGTGCACATAGATTTTGTCTAGGTCTTCTTCTCCCAAGGGTTCAGTATAGGGTGTTGAATTTCCATCTGTCAAAGGGATGATAACATGTTCCTCCTTGTTCTCAAAACTTATATATCCCTTATTGAAATGTAAGTCAACATTGTTCTTATAGCACTAGGGGCACCCAAGTAATGTTGGAAAGTTTTCCACCTCAACAAACACCAAGACTTTGAAGTCTCTATAGTGAATTTCACCCCTTGGATAGTGATAACAACATCCTTCAAAACACCAATGGGCATTTCCTTTGTCTTGTTAGCCATATACAACACATTTGAGGATGGTATAATGGGGGCCTTCCCATTTGATTCCATGCATCTAAAGTGAGAACATTAACTTCCATGCACCATGTCAATTAGAATATTTCTCAGAGCCATCCATCAACTACTACATTCAAGGTAATCTCCTTATCATAGTCAATGTTGTGAGGAGGAAGGTTAGCGTGCAAGACTGTCACTCATGCTCTCCTCCAACAGCATGTGTACTTTCTCCCATAGCCATTCTCCTAGAAAGGGATGATATTCTCTTTCCTCAACATTTTCATACCTCCCTAACTTCATCCAAATCCTTTCTGTGGAGCCTCAATGCTCTTCTTTTTTCTCTAACTTCCATGATTTCTCCTTTAGGCACTGGATCTCTCCTTGTAGGCTTTAAATCACATCCATGGTTTCTGATAGACTTCTTTCTGATGAGCAGGTCTAGATACTTCCCATGCACCACCTCTTCTCTAGTAACTAATGGTCTCTACTTTGGTATCTCCTTGGCATGTGCAGCCTCATCTCACATATCACTAGTACAGGTTCTAACTCTGACTCACGTGCCACCCTTGGCATCCACTATGAGTTGGATTTCTTCATGCTTACCATCCCAACACTTTTTCCTTCCACTGTTGTTAGCTCATGTGTTCAAATAATTCTGAGAACTCCTCATACTTGTGCTTCTTTCCACACCAAGAGCATTGTAATAAATTGGGCATTCACACTTATAGTGTTCCATAGACCCACAATTGTAACAAGTTCCACATGGGAACTCACTTCTTCCACCTCCGTGATTTCCATGACCTCTAAATCCTCTGCAAAATCCTCTTCTCCATGACTCCCTCCATCCATGTGCCCTTCATAATGATGGCCCTCATCCTTGGAACTACTTGCAATACTAGTCTGGTGCACACCAGTATCAATGACATCATGTATTTGGTCAATCAATCTATAATCCTTGGTGTCATGAGTAGTAGAGAGTACAAATTTGCAATAACAAGACACATTCTTATGATCACGTGCACTGCAGTAGTGGACACCTACTTGCATCATGATCTCCATGGAAAATTTCATAGTCCACCATCATGGTGTGAACCAACCTTCATGGAAATTTTCCTTTATATGACCCTCTACTTCACAATCCATACACCATAACCCACTATGAGTCTCATGAGTTGAGTTCACAGATAGATAATTTCTCTAGCTACTTTTCCATTACACAAATTTTGGGCTTCTAAGACAATGGACTAATTCTTGTCCATGCTTCCTATGGCCTCGATGTGTAAGGCAGCCTCCAAGGCCTCACGTGGGTATGTGAAATCTTATGTGAAAGTTCCCTCCTGAAAGGTTTGATTAACCCATCGATGAACCACTAGCATGTTGAGAAGGGTGAATATCATAAGATAATTTTAGATAAGAGAGTCTTAAAGCATGTGTCATACTCCCACACACTCTCTATCCATCCTTGCTTGAATTTTTTCAATGTGCTAATGATTTTTTGTTCAAAATCAGTTATGTGGAACTCCACCAAAAAGGCATTATGCAACAATGTAATCCACCACTATCTGGTGTGGGTCATACTTCATGTACCAGCTATGTGTGCATCCTTGCAACAAGGTTTACAAAACTTTATTTTTGCTCTGGGGCAATGATTCCCTTCACACGCCATAGTAACTCACACTTATGTACATGTTCCATGACATCCTCAATGCCCTTGTAATCAAGGTAAGTGGAGCGACATCTCATAAAACACTTGTTGATGGTGTTGTGGACCTTTCCCACTAGATCTAGGACCTTGATTCCCTCTGGTGTTTCCTCCACCACTAGACCCACTAGATCCACTAGTGCCAACTCCTCCAAATCCACTAGATCCTCCTCCTATCATAGGTAAGGGGCCTAACACAACACACCTTGTGATCCCACATCATGCTATGCTAAACTACATGCCTGAACAAATTTTTATGATATCAAACCACTCCTAGATGTGTTTCCCATGCCACTCTCCCAAATGTGATACTCAAACCTTGTGATCCCACACCTTGCCCAAATGTTGTGCTAAAAAATACCCCAAACATAGGAAATGACTGTGCATCCATAGATGTACCAAATGAAAAATTATACCTCTTAGGTGTCACTCAACTACCAATATCGATACCAACTAGATTATCAAAAATTATCTCAGGAACTAGAAAACTAAGCGCAAGGGTTTGGTCACCATGGGTTAAGATGTGTGCCTACGGATCTCCTCCTTTCTTCATATGATGAGATCTCAAAGTTGAGGGGTTTCTCTTCCATGCTTTCCAAGATGGGGTAGCTTAGACTACTCAAGTTCCATGTCCTCCGCATGAACCTCAAATCCTTCCCACAACATCTTCCTCCATAAATCCATCACTCCTATAGCTTCATTATCTTACCAACTCCCTCTCTCAAGCTTCATTATACTTGAGATGCCTCTCCTCTCTCCATTTCTACCGCAAGGTTTGCCATCCTCTACCACGCCATCTTCCTCGCCCCACCCTAATAGGAGTTTAGCCACCATGGGAAAGGCTTCCAAACTCAACGTAATGACTAGGATCTTTATAGCCAAAGGGAATAACATGTAAGAATTATCCTCTAGGATCCCTCAAGAATTCAAACTCAACAATCTCTGGAAAGAATACATAGAAATAGTGTATTCTAGGGTATAACTAGTTAGCACTCTACTCCACTAGTGATCAACAACACGGGTCCAGTCGATCGACATCATGCAACCACTAATATTCCTCCTAGGTCCAAACATGAGGTCTATAGTACCAAATTTTCCTTGATGCATATGCTTGAGAGCCATTCATACAAATCTACTGGGAAACAACATAAGAATGTCTCATAGAGTTCATGATACAAGGTTCTCCTCCACCCATTTTCATGCATCAAACTCAGATCTAGTACTAAACCTCTAAGAAAACTCATCCTCCATGATTTTAAGCTAGGTCTCAACATTTTCCAAGGTCATACACTTTGTCATCACACATCATTCTCAAAACACTTCAAAAAGAGGTCCTAAAATGGAACCAAAATGTAGTCTCTATTTACCTCTTGCTTCATCAATCAACCCCAAGCATGCATCACACATCATCCAGACTAGTCTGAGAAGCTCACCCGAGGCACGCACATAGGTGTTGAGCCCCTCCTTTATGTGAGCTTCATGAGAATGTTCTTCCTTAATAAGGGGTGTTGCATAAATAGAGAATGAATGCACCCATTCTTGAAAACCAGATTTAAGCACTAACTCCTAATCTAATGCACAAAACATAGGATAACATGATCATACTACAATGGAAGTAGAACTAAATCATGATTATCATCAAGAAAACTAGTAATACACCCATGAACATAAAAGGAAATGTACAAATCAAGATCCATCACATAAGTGCTTCAAAATCACTTCATTATATTCATTAGTCAAAGTACAATAGCCAAGATTACATCAAAAGAGTTCCATGTATGGAGATATTTATAGTAGCAGAGATTTGACACATTACAGAGCTTGCCATCACACATTACACATTTTTACTAACTATATCCCTCTCTTGTCTCTCATACTCACACACACACATCCTCTCTAAATTTGTCTCATAAAACCATACATAAGAGGAACTCTCAAGGAATATCCTCTTAACCACTCATCATTACATGAGAAATCCTGAAGGAATATTTCATGATTTCCCTACCACTACCCAAGAACATGCCAAATGTCATCATGTGTTTCCCTAATTGAGTGTCCTTAGCATGCATGTGCCAACTAATCCATAACAAACTTGGCTCCTTATCCTTTCATGATAACCGTATTGATGCCCTGGAATATCCTTTCCTTGAGTTGCAAGTCTCCATAACTTATCCATATCTATATTTGTATACTTTTTCATTCGTTCCCTAAATGCGTCCTTTCCTCGCTTGTCCAAAATTCACTAAGTCTCAAATCCATCCTTCCTGGGCGTGAGCCTTCATGCATATCCAAGAAATACTTCCACACGTGCCTTCGCACCCTGCTTCCACGCACCACCAAGCTTCGTGCTTTAGGTACTTAGTTAATTTAGGTAGATAACCATAATGCACCACCAAATCAACCCCTCAATGTCTTCAAGAAAACATTTCCTAATCACTCACAAACCAATCAAACCACACCTCCCACATCTCAAGAACCTAATTCCCACACAATCAATACTATAAATCAAGATTCGCCACCTACACCCATTGAATCTCCATCCATTACACCCATATCCAATTCAGATGTTACTCCCGCACCTATAACTTCACCATCTACACCTATCTCTACATCTATCATAGCTACATCAACTACACCCACAACTATCACACCCATACCAATTTCAATTACACATGCTTCCCCATCCACATATGCCACATCTATTCCTTCACCCACATCTTCTCCTATGCCCATCATAAATCCCTCATCCAACATTCATACATCCACACCTATTGCTACAACCATTTCTACTACCTTGATTATACCTACATCAATGTTTGAACCATCCCCTAAAATATCTACAATGCCGACATCATCACTTGATACGACTACAAGTTATACTTCAGTCCCATCCACAAGTACAATCACTCCTCCATGAAAAACTCTAGACCTAATGAATCTACAACCCCTTTGATCTCATCAAACATATTATATAAAAACCACTTCCATCATCAATCTCCACATCTACAACACAATTTACATCACCTCGGTCCTATCTCTCGAAGATCCTCAAGTTGAAATTGTTATCATTCTTGCTAAAAGGTAAATCCTTGTAAACAAAATCTAAAAACCTTGGTGTGCCCATTAAAAATCCCTCACATACCCACATAAAAATTGGAGCTCCCACTCCCAAGCCTAATCTCCTAAGAAATCTAATGACACATCATCACATTTAGGGGAACCTCTATCTATTTTAGGACCAATATCTTCATCCAAGACCCTTATCATCAACAAATCTAAATCAAAACAATGTAATCCTCCTTCCCAACCAAAATCTTCCAAATCCCCAATCATAAAAACCAAGCTAAATCATCCAATCCTCCTTTTCAAACTACATCCAAATCACAAGCATCCACTCCCTCTTCCACATCTAAATCCGAGTCAAAGGTGCCTATCAAACCTCATAAAATAAAAGTGACTCTCTACCTTTTTACAATACCACTTTGAATCAAAGTCATCTTTGATCCACACCACCCATTCTTAAAGAACTTATATTGGTTCCTACGCAGAGGTCCTTCAACGTCTAATACAAGCATCTACAATCACGCTTCCTCTCATCAAATCCTTTGACTCACATGGGTGAAAACCATCATGGTTCTATTTTGATGTTTTTTGTGCTTATCATCATACCCTGGTCATGATACTAAACATTGTAAGGTCATCCAAACTATGATCCATAATATCATCAAAGAAGATGATCTTGTCATCGAAGAGGATCTCCTATTCCCTCTACTAGCTCATCCATAATCAATCCCACCTCTCCATCTCAATCTTCATCTACCAATACTTCTAAGTTTCCTCATTCGTCTAGAACCTTTATGGCCATTCCTCCTCTCGAATACCAGTTTATCCAAATAAGGTCCTCCACTCTTTACCAATACCACTTGGATTTCCACTCGCTCTCATCCCCATGATTTTTAAGCACCTTCTCCATCCAAACCAAAGGTTTTTATCACCACTCCCTATAGTGAGCATAACCCCCTTCTTCATCAAAAGCTAAAGTGTCTATCTTGGCTACTCTACGGCCTGTTGCTATTGAACAAAGTATTGTGAAATAAATTCATCAAGCCCTAGTCAAGATGTCACTCTATGAACTTGTCCAATGTTCCCCGATCATAGACAATATCTAAAGTGCATTCCTACCCCGATAATGAGAATCAACCTTTCACAGCCCATGTTGGAGTGTTCGCTTACTTCGCCGCCATATCTTTTGACAATTCCAAGATTTCAGACATATCACCTGAAGACCATGACCTCTCACTTTTCATCACCATGTGTATCGGTGATACATTCATCTCGAAATTCTATGATAGACAACAATGAGATAGGATAAACATCATTTCATCCCACAAATTTGATCAACTCAAGCTCCTAATTCCGTTGTGACCCAATCTCTCACCATTCTTCACACCTTCAATGATTCCCTTTCCCTGCTTTGGGCATGGTCATCCTCCCTATCCGCATCGATGAAAAACTCCTTCACGAGGTCTTCTATATTGTATAAGGGGAGTTTCAATACAATATCCTACTTGGATAGCCATGGATTCACATCATGTGTTGCGTTCCTTCCACCCTTCATCATGATACATCAAGTATGAACATGAGGGAAATCCAAAAATCCTGACTCTCCCTATGAACACTCCTCCATTCAAATCTTGTCACATAACTTATCAACCTAACTACATGCTCATCCAAAAACAAGACTCTTCTGAAGGCATCAACTAGCTCCTTCATTTTTACATCTAAGCTTTCTAATGACAAATCTTTAGAAAAGTGATGGATCATCTCTCATTAAGGGAGTATCGCCTTCTCACCCTCAATTATTTTTACACACCTCATTGAAATGGTATACCCAATAAATCTCAAATGTATCAACTTTGATGTCAAGGAAGTCATCTCTTTTGGACTACCTCATCTTTGAACTAGTTTTATCTATGGGGGAATCGAACACCCTTATTCTCATATTGATACTCAACCACACACCAATCATTTTACCAACGAATTTGAATTTATTTATAAAAATATTTTACCTATATTTGTCTCCATCATTGTGCATGGAAATGGTTTGGAATGGGGTGATATGAACAAGGCATTCATGACCTCATCATTTATAAATCTCGTAAATTACATGAGAAGTTCAGAATAGGGTTCAAGGAATAATCTACTGACCCTCTCCCACCATATTTATCCCTCATGAACATCAACCCTCCATCTTCTCCATCCCACAAGGATATGGATATGGATGACACCATGTCCATTTACTCCAAAAAAAAATTAATCTCCACCATCACCTTGGGACTGGTCATTTATCAGTGTGAAGGTAAAACTAGGTCCTTCATACTTCAATTCCATGATATTCCCTACCATTGAAATTATTCAATACATTGATGATGAATCCCTCCTTTCCTATATGGGGGAATAATATTCATATCTTCATAAGTCCTTATTACCAAAAACATCCACCCTCCTCAACGAATTCACCATTGACATCAACATAGTGACGCCACATGAGCCTCACATCCTCAAAGTGGGTCGATCCCTTGATCCACAATATCTCAAATCTTTTACCACCTTCCTCTCTCGACATAGCCAAGCCTTCACATGGTATTACACCAACATGCCAAACCTTGATCCTTCCATTTTTATCCACAACATTGTTACCTTTCCTAACACTAAGTCAGTTAAATAGAAGCTTCACCGCATACATCCTCACATTGCTCTTCTTGTCAAAAAGGAGTTGCAACACCTTCTTTCTACCAATTTCATCATTCCCATCAACTATCTGCAATGGGTCTCCAATATTGTACCCATTTTCAAAGCCTCTGAAAGCTTTGTATCTACACTTGAATTTTGAGATCTAAATCTTGCACCCTAAAGATGACTTTCATCTTCCCAACATCGATAAAATTGTAGAACTCACCACATGCCATGATATTTTTTCTCTTATGAATGGATTCTCTAGGTATAATCATATCCTTATTGCATTATAAGATCAACATAATACTTCTTTCATCACTCCTTAGGGTACCTTCTACTATCGTGTCATGGATTTTAGTCTCAAAATGCAGAGCCACTTATCAATGATCCATGACTTATATATTTCATGATCTCATCCATAAGACTATAGAATACTATGTCGATGACCTCTTGGGTAATTCCAAGATCGACGTAATCACCAGGAATTCTTTAAATCCTTTTCAAACACCTTATCCTCTTCTTTCTCCATCTCAATCTAGCCAAGATTATTTTTGGAGTCTTAATTGGTAAGCTCCTTGGCTTCATCATTTCGATTATGGGTATTGAAGTTGACTCCACCAAAAATAAATTCATCCTAGAGATGCCCCCTCCTTCTAATCTAAAGTAGCTTTGTTGTATCCAAGGCAGAATTTAATCATTTTGTCATTTCATCTCCCAAATTTTTGACCATTTCTAACATTTTCACCACCTTCTTCACAAATATATTGACTTTAATTGGGATGAAAATTACCAAAATGCCTTTGATGATCTCAAGTGGTATCTTCTATCTCCACCCGTGCTTACACCTCCACATGAGGGGAGCCTTTTTATCTTTACGTCTTTCCCACCGATCATGATTTATGTGCCATTTTCGCACACCATGATGACTATGGTAGGGAGGGAACAAGACATTTATTACATCAATCACATCCTTCACAGTTATGAGAATTGCTATATGAAAGCTAAAAAATTGTGTTTCACTCTTTTCTTCGCCACCTCTAAGCTTCGAATTATCTCCTTAATCACAATACTTTTGTTGTCACCACCTTTCACCTCCTCAAACCTATGCATACTAAACCTTATCATAATGACTATATCACTTGATGGCTTATGGTCATGACCGAAGTTTTATCTTAATTTAATATCCCAAAATTATATTAAGGGTCAATGCATTGGCGATCAATTGGTTGAGGCCCCTCTTCCCAAAAAACATCCTCATGAATAATTTCTAGATGATCCCATCTTCACCATGAATCATGAGTTCCCTCCTTTCAAAATGACACTTTTCTTTGATGGATCAAAGTTTCAAAAGGGGGAGGTGTTGGCATCATCCTCATTCCTCGTTAGGATTTTTCCATCCCCTTTAATTATAATCTTAGCTTTGATTGCACTAAGAATATGGCTGAATATGAAGCCATCATCCTAGGCCTTAAAACCATTCTCATGCTCATAGTCTAGATCCTTGACATCTATGGTGAATCTCAACTCATCATTAATCAAGTTAAGGGAATTTATCAATGCAAAAATGAGGTCCTCAAAAAATATAAGGATGTCATCGACTTTCTTCTCGAGGCATTTGACCTCTACACTATCCAAGCTATCCCTCTCATATAATCGCTTGAAACATGATGAAATCTCTCACATATCTTATCCCATGGATGATGGAGGAATCTAAACTCTTTGTTGTTGTCTTTTATCTCAATCAACAATATCATGTCCATGAGATTCTTTGCATTAATCATGTCTATAACCATCCGTCGATCTTTGGTATTCTCAAATATTTGATTATCTATCTCAATCCATCATCCCTTCCAACCTATCTAAAAATGGTAGGTGACCATTTATTCAACACGCTAATCTGTTATGTTATCCTTTTCGGAATCCTCTACAAGCGTGGATTTGATAGAATCTTACTTCATTTCCTTAAGTCTTATGAATCCACTTGTGCTATTCAAGAATTCCATGACAACATCCATGGTGTTCACTTCATCGGCTTGGCCATCACAAAATGCATCCTTCGAATAGGCTATTATTGGCCCTTCCTTAATCAAGACTGATGTGAATATGTCAATAAATTCATTAAATTATAGAAATATTCTAATATCATCTACATTCCTAACATTCCTTACATGACTAGCTTAGGATTTTTGGCCTTTCTCATAATGGGGAAGTTACCTCATCGCCTCATTAACCCACGTTCCTCACAACACTATCATTCTCCGTCATCATTGCTACTAACTTTTTCACCAAATGGGTGGAATCCATTCCACTCACATCCACTAAGGCTAATCAAATTGTCAATTTTGTCTATTAGCACATCATTTACCGCTTTTGTGTTCCCCATAAAATCATCACGGACAATGGAAAGTCCTTCAAAATAAATATCTCAAGAATATTTATGATTCATTCAATATTAATCTTATATTTTCTTCTCTGTATTATCCTCAAGCTAATGGCCAAGACAAAGCAACTAATAAGACTCTTTGTAATATCCTTGCCAAGACTATTGATAAATCAAGTTGTAATTGGCATCTCATATCCCCTTTTCTCTTTGGGCCTATTGGACTAACATCCACACCTCTACGGGTGCTACTCCTTTCTCTCTCATCCCACCGCTTTAAATACATTATTCCTCTTGAAGTCCAAATCCTGTCTTTATGTGTGTCCCTTTACGACTTCATTTTTTATGAATATTATCACCAAGAGCATCTAGTACAACTTGAGTTAATATATGAGCATCCCCTCCCCTCTTTCAACATCATCATGTCTACCAAGAGTGTATCAAACATGCTTATAACAAACATCTCAAGGAATGTGAATTTAACATCGGTGACCTTGTCCTTAAATAAAATTAAAATGTCACTACTCTAGAAAGGAGTCAACATGAAAAGTTTTCTCCCAACTGGATTGGACCATACATTATCACACATAAGTATGGGTCTGGAGCCTATTGTTTAGCATCTCTTGATGGTAAAATGAACCTCTTAACAACTTTCACTTGTGACCATTATATTGTTAATACACTTACCAACATAGTATTAGTTGTTATTGAGGTCTTTCTTCCATCATTAAGCCCCCTCATCTCTCATCGTAATGATTTGGAATTGTGTGGTCTACCGTCACTTTCCTATTTATGACCTTGAATATGGGCACCACGGCTTTGCCCATAGCATATTCCTTATGGAAAAGTTCCTCCTTCTAGGTGGGAACCCCACAATCATTACATTTGTCACCCATTTATCTACTTACTAGAACCATGTTAAGGGTCCATAGGTGTTGCTTGTATACCTTATCATCCCCTCCCTAAGTGGTTTACTTGGCTATCCCCAACTCTATCCTAAAAAGACAATTTTTTTGGATGTTCCTATAAAACAAAACTATCATACCAAAAAAGTCTGATCCCTCAAAGGATAACTATTCATATAAAGAAAAAATTATCAAAATTATAGACTGATCCCTCGAAGGATAACTATCATCCATGTTATATCCTGCCATCTAAAATTCAAAGTCAAAAATTGAAAAAATCTAAATATAGACCACTCCCTTCAAGGATGGCTACTATTGTATATCATGGTAGTAGAAGGCTTCCTTGCATTAATCAACCTTCCAAATCTCAAAAGTAAATTCAAATCCCAAAATAAATCATCCCCGAAATCTTTCCACCTCAATAAACTTTCTTATTTTGTAGCAAACTTCCCACATTGATTAGTTTGCACCATATTGCTTAGAGCTAGGGAATATATCTAGGAATGCCATCAAAGAAGACCTTATTTTCCCCTTATAAGCTCCATCTTACTCCCTTTGTCATGTCTACAATAGGTTTTATGAGCATACATTCCATATTTTCCTCATGACCTTAGTTGTGACTTAACTATCATTAGTTGTGTGTTAACAACTGCTAATGCAAGTGTAATGTTTTGCGTTGTCCACTTTCAAGTTTACCTCTTATCTTGTTCAAATGCATCTTTTTCCGCATGTACGCTCCTCTCTCTAACGATGGGCACATTTTAATGTCACCTCCTATCCAATTATGCTCTTATATTCTCCCCTCTAATTTGGCTCATACCGTCTTATCTTTATCCCACATATCTCTCTATTAACAAAATCTAAATTCATCCATATCATCATCTAACTATATCTTAATCCATCATTCCAATCATCTAATCTACATCATTTCTACTCTAGATCAAATCATGTCATTTTATCTCAGTCTAATCACAAACACATCTATCATGTTAATCTACAACAAATCACATCCAATCGATCCTACCACATAATCATGATCTCATCATATTAAACATCCAATAACATCTATCTAATCCACATAATCAAATCATGAAATTAAAACATCACATCTATGATCAAAATTAAAACATCACATCATCAAATATACATCACATCACATACATGCTATAATAAAGTAATCCATATACATCACATAACACATCATCTAACTCATGGTAATCACGACAAATTCATATACACAAACACACACACAGATATATATATAGCCTCATCAAAACATGTCTCTACATCTGTGATAGGCCTCTATGGGATCTATCTCAAAATGAATACATCATAATCTATCATCAAAATATGCCATACATAGTCCACCTAATATGTGATATGTACATCGGATAATCTATATTTTGAGCCTTGCCCTCCTAGGTCAGTCTTTGGCACATATCACCGATCCCAACCAAAACTTGCTAGTCTGCACGTCCCATCTCTCAATCAAAGCAAATATCAATCCCACATCTCATGGTTTCCTCTGATAATATCGGAACCAAACTAATCCCACCATGGCCGAGTGATCCCACTTTGCATTAGTAACATCACCCCTAATTTGGTCATATAGTGTTAGGACTCTATCCTAGAGATATAAAGTGTCTCTAGCCTAAAAACCCATCAAAAAAACCCTCATTAGCATTCCCATATAAGCTAATCCTCATCAAAAGTCATCAAAAATCACAAAATCAACAATTCCACATCCCATGCCCATTTAACGCCGACCCGGTTTGGGTCGATGCCGCCCACCTTTGGGTCGTTGATTTTGGGCCCTAGTCGATGTGAAGACCGTGTCCAGTCATCGGTGACTACACTTGATGCTACCCTTAAACTTCTAAAAAATGTAAAAAAATAAATAAAAACAATAAAATAAATTAAAAATTAAGCTAATGCTTAGGCACTTACATCCTCTCGAGTCTCTAGCGCTTCTTATTGTTCCATTGACCTCCATCTCGCTAAAAATATCAACTTTGTTTTTCTCGAGTTATTGATCGTCAAGTCGCACAATGCAAATGAGCTCGATTGGCCTCTTCCTTGGCTTATATATGCCACCAGGACCTTGGTCGCCGTTGACCGGCGCTAGTCATTGTTGACCCATCCTTAGTCACCACCGACCCAACTTAGTCATCGGCGACCCAATATTAATTGTTTTCTCCCATCCTCTTTTTCCTAATTCCTTTTCTAATTTATCTTTTCCCCATTTTTTATCTCATGTGTCATTCATTACACATTACACACTTTTTATCCCATGAGATTCCTCCCAATCTTATCGTGCATATTTTAATCGCATCCATCCGCTCCGCTCGCTTTATAACCATATTTATGTCCCTCTTGAAGCACTGTTTTTTATTTTTAAGTCCACCATTGTGGCCATTTCCTTATTTTCATCCTACCTGGACACATATTTACCAATTCCTCTTATATGGCCCGTATTTTTCATGGCCCTTGTCTCGATTATCCTTGCATTTATTTGTGCATATTTGACGTCTTCCTTCGACCCATCAGTCCCACGTCTTTACATCCATTCGAGCGGATTCCCATTGGAATCCCTCCATAAATAGTGATGTTCACCAACTCACAGGTCCATAGGACATTTCCGTCATCTCCATTGAGGCTATACTTGTTCCCTACCAAGTGATTCTAAACTTACCGCCATATTTCTTTATTCATCTGTCTCCACAGGGAATATTCTTTCTCTTCTCTCTTTTTCTCATCATTTCCACCCTTTTATCTCTTCTCTCTTCATTCATCTATTTTAAAATCATGTTCGATTCTCCTTTGCATCATCGATCCCTAGTTTGAGGGGGAGCACCTCAACCATCATCATCCTCCATCCCTTCTCATTTTTTTCTCATGGCTTGCCCAATGCAAACCACTCAACAAAAAGGGGCAAATGTAGACACCAATTTTTGGTATCCCTTGTCCCTCATCCCACTTTCGCTCCTCGTCGTCACCATTTTCAAACATACATACCTCTCTTACCATTACAATCCCACTTTCCATCATGAATTCAATTTATCCCTTTAATCATTATTTCCACCTTAATCCCATCTTAATCATATCCTTAATTTATCTTCCCTAAACATCCCTAATCACCATTAATTAATCCTAAACCTTCATCTAATTCATTTATCCTCCCTAAATGATCTTTTTTATCCTCCCTAGGCCCTCATTTAATAATTTTATCTCCCCTTTTCCTTTATTTAATGTTTTCCACCTTTCACCTACCCTTTTATCCTTCCTAGGCATCCCTAACTCATCCTTATCACCTGAAACCATAATATGCCCTCTTTAGGCCCATTTTACCTCGAGTTGGGAATCATCCCACCACCCAAATCAAGGGTTCCCTGCGATCACTAGTAACCCATTCATGTCACCATTGACCTTATAAATACGTCCATACCCCTCCTTCTTCTAGGATGTAACTTTGGAGACTTTGATTTTTTTATGACCTTGCCTTTATTTTTCACTTTCTCTTGCAGCTATTATCATCATCTTGGAGCTTTCTTAGAGATCTTGTGCTTCACTCTTGGATATTTGAAGTCCCTTTTTATCATTGCATGCTTAGATCCTACCATTACCATTTCATAAATCTTCCTTATCAACTCTCTTTGCAATTTCAACAATCATCCATGAGCCATGTCTCGTCCCTTTGCCATCTTCATTCCCATGTGCAAATCATCGTTCTCACCCATATCTTTACATCAAGCCCTAAATCATTCCCAATTATTGTCGACCTTGTTTCGTCACCATCGATCTAGTCTTATTTTGTTGGCTTTATGTCATTTAGCTTGTTGGCCACCCTCTTTCTGATCCCATAGCCTTCTACATCCTTCAATATTACTATTTTACACACTTGTAATTGTAGATCCTAAAGTTTTCGAGATCCAAATGTTGTCAATTAGAACAATTATCATTGGCCCTATCAAGAATTTTGCCATTCTTCATTAATTTTCTTACATCATTTCTATTTTCATCAGATCTAATCTTCTAAAAATAGTTCAACATCATCCATAGTTCGGATCAGCTCCATATTAGGCTTGGGAGGTCTTTCGGATTGGTTATTCTAAAGTTTATTCCTACACTTCCCTAGTTATTGTGGACTATGCTTTATAAACCTTGGGTGTCTTTTGACTGCCGAGGTTTAATTTATCTTGTATTTACTTAGATTTGATCTACATCTTTACTCTATCTAGCACATTTTAGGTTTCTGCTCCAATTTAAGTTATCCGCTACATCTAATTTATCAATCATTACTTTATTCATCTTTTATCAAAAAGTGGGTTGACATCCATCTTAGAAAGTTTTCACGTCTTGAGACTGGAATTGTTGGGAAACTCACCCATCTATCTACTAATCCATTTTTTTGTTGAGTTTCTCTTTGTTGTGTAATTTACCAAGCTCATTGTGAGGATGATCTCTCTTTTACATTTGTATCCACCATCATCCCATCTAGAGTTACCTTAAACCATCTCATATTGGATTTACTTATTTTCTTTATTACTATTTTACTAATCTAAAATAGGAATGAGAATTTTTTTTCAACATTTCATAAAATATCTTCTTCCTATATATTCAACCTACTTAGAGTCATAACAAACAAACAATCAATGGCCAAAAGGGAAAAGCTTTTGAAAGAAAAAAATCCATAGGAGAAAGCATTTACTATACCAATAAAAAAGGCTATTCTTATAAAGGTTTTCCTTTAAGGTATTGTATTCCAAAATGATGATAAGGGAAAATAGAAGAATAAGGCTAAAGGAGGCAAAAATGATGATTATAGTTGAAAAAAAATGTAAAATGAAAAACAACACTTATTTTGCAAATGTTGTAGTAGAAAAGGGATCCATGAGGCTCATGAATGCAAGACTTCATGGGTGAATATTGAAGCTTATAAAAACAAATAGAATAAAATAAGCTCAACAAAGCACCAAACTCCACTCAATTCAAAAGTGAATATGTGTTTTGTAGTTGTGATTTAACAAATAATGCCTCAACTAATTCCACATTGTTTGATGTTTGGGTCCTGAGATACAAGAGCCACTCAACACATGACTTTTGAAAAGGACTTCTTTGAGGAGTTTCATGAAGAAAGCTATAATTTAGTATACTTGGTGTACATATCAAGCCTAAGACTAGAGGGCAAAGGGTCAATAAGACTTAAGTGTTAAGGGAATCCAAATTTCAATCTTAAAATTTTTCTATACCTTCCTCAATTGAAAATAAACTTGTTGTCCTTGGTGCTCATTTTCCAACAAGGGAAATCCATTATATTGGATAATGGGGATGTCACTATTAAAAGGAAAAGTGAGAATGCCATCGTATTGATTGGATTTAAGGAAGGAAAATTGTCCAAACTCAAGGTTGAGCGATAAATTTCATGGAATTTTACTCATCTTGTTCAAGACATAATGTCTATAAGTATGTTGTAGCATGTAATATTCGGGAACTCCAATCATGAATGAATTCGTGTGTTGCAAAATAATGACTTAGAAGGATTACCCACCATGTATGCAAAATCTAAGAAGTGTGAATCCTCCTTTTGGCTAAAAACTCATTAGGACCTATTCAAGAGTTAGAATGGAAAGTTGATAGAAAGTTGTAGTTGTTCCACTATGACTTGTGTTCTCTTCCAATTCTATTAATTTTTGTCATAAGTACTTCATATTGCTCATTGACCACCATAGTTAAATAACATGGATATTTTCCTTAAATAAAAATCAGAATCCTCAAAACGTTTCAAATTTTTTTATCCATGGTGGAAACATGCATTAGGACACTAGTGCAAACACAAAGGGGTGTCCAATTAAGGAAAACCTCTAATTTTTTTATACGCAGGGTCATCAATTTTCCATGGACACACATGAAAACTTCCACAACCTTGGAACAACTCAAACTATTCTCATTAATGAATTCATTACATAATTGATACACACACTCTTGAGCACACTCTACCACTCACACACATGCCTCTATAGGATTATTTCATTACAAACATGGAGAAAAAAATAGTTACAACACTTCCCACATGATTAGTGCATAGACCTATTTTGGTTTCTTGTTTGAATATTTTTGATGTCTTCCTTCTCCTCTTTGAGATCCATTTTCCCCTCATTTATTGATTCATCACATATCTCTTCAACTCCCCACAGACCTAAGAAATGCTTGCCATATTAATAAATGATTATATTAAGAATATTTTATTTCACCTTTGCTGATGATTACAAGTGTTCTATCAACAAAAAGTCAATGTTTCTTCTACAAAATGTCGGTGCATGACAACTGTTCCATGATGCTTTAGGAAAATGCTAAAACTAAAATTTCTTAAAAACCTTTCTTCTTAAGGATGCCTTGTAGGACCACTTACACCATGTCAAGCCAAAACCCAAAATATTAAAAAACAAAAACAAACAAAACTCTATTTTTGGTGATGCAATATTAGTTGTTCTTCATGGATTCTCCTAGATCGGACACACGGGGTAAATAAATTATGGGATGCTCACATGGGTGGATTAAGTGGTAAAACCACTCTTTTGGCCATTGAGATTGATGAACATCATGTTCCTTTCCATCACACCAAATACCTCAGCTGAATTTCTCTTTTTCTCTTCCATTTCCAACTTCTTCTTGTTGGCTTCAAATCTTCTCTCTTCTTCTTACCTTTTATCTTTCTTTCATCCTTTTTGGAATTAGAACCACCGTAGTCTAACTACCTCCACCAAATGATTCTTTTCTTATTCTTATATCTTCTTGATCCGGTATCAATTTAGCAAGAAACTTTTCCCTAAATATCCTAGGATCATTACACTACGGTAGAAGGCTTTGAGAGTTTTTGGTGCTTATTGGAATGCATAAAACATATGTTGTATGCTTTGGATGCAGTCGTGCAAGAAAAATACATTTGCACGATAGAGTTGAGCACAGGTGAAGTAGTGACATAGCTTGTGTAATTGAGCTGCAGAGAGATTCAAATACAATGAGTCAACATTGGGTGAGTTAACCAACCATCCGGCAAGAGCTACATTGGTGAGTTGGTCTGAACTAACAACTAACCCCACATAATCGACAAAGAAAATGACATAGAGATGTCACCTAAGCCACACACCATATAATGGGGATAAGTATTATTAAAGCCTCCCCAAAATCATATCCTCATGCATGTGGGACTTATCCACACACCTAAGCTAGCAAAGAAAATGACTCGGCTAATGTACAGAGGACTCAGACCAGCTTGAGCAAGGACAACTTGACATAGATGGGATATGGCTTGGTGGGACAACGTGGTGGGGTGACATGGTATGAAAAGATCGATGTTGGGTGGACACATGGATGGTTCACGATGGGGTCATGGTACCATATCAATGTGGGAGGTGATAAGGAGGGTTGACATAGAGATCGATCCGACAGGAAAAATGCTAGGCATGGGAGGTAAGGTGAGGGAGTCAAACCGATAAACTCCCCCCAAACCGTGCAACATTTCCAACTCACAAGTTGATTTTTCCATGTGATGAGTTAGGTGATATGGTATTTAACCACAAAATGTGGGCCACCTATGCCTATAAAAATCCCTCCCCTCTCCCCATTTGATAACACAAGCCTTCCTCAATTCGAAGCGGAGGAGAAATGAGGAGATGGCCTTAGTGAATTAAGGTAATATTTTGAAGAATATTAAGACCTATATTATTTTATAGGCATGAAGATTTGAAAAGAAGACCTATTATTTTTAGTAGGCATTATGTTGATATCATGACCTATTATTATATAGCCAACATTGTAATTCAGGAGTTTTTATTTTTACTCACCGATTAGTGGTAAAGGATGATTTGAAGCCTTATTCTCATGTGGGAGGGTAGAGACGTGATTGTGAAGTCGATGGATGTTATGCTACACTAGAGAAGTATACTCATATTGGAGCTCTAAATCTTTGATCTTTGGGAATATCGCTGAGTTAGTTTCTTGGAGGTTGTGGAGGAGGGTCAAAATATTGTTGAGATTGTTGATGATACTAGATCAGTCTTAGCTCTTCCTAGAGGTTATCTTGTCATGTAAGAAAGTGGAAGAGGATCATCATCAACACCAGACACTAGATCAGACTTAGCTCGTAGAGAGGCTAGAGGCCGTGAAATAGAGTGGAAGATGATCGTCATCTACAAACACATTTTGACTTATCTCTATGTAGAGATTATCTTTCCATACAACATAGTGGAGGTCGTTAAGAGGTGTCAAACCAGGGGAGCTGTGGTAGAGCACTTTGAGCTTCTAAGACTACTTTGGGTCTATTAGGTGATTGGCACACCATGTTTGGTTGAACATTCATTGTAGTATTATAAGTTTATTTGTATTTATAATTAGATTGTTATAATGGATTGTTTTAGTTATTTTGTGAACCCACAGACATAGGCATTCAACTGAACTCATTATCAACTTGGTTGCAGTGTTGGTTATTATTCTTGCATTACATTTATTTAAAGTTGATTTATTTAAACATGGTAAAATCAAAATATGAAAAATTGCCTATAAGGATCCGTAGGTAAACAAAAATGACCAGTTTACATATCAAGTTTGGTATATAGCTAGTATATCGCATGTAAACTTGCTATCTCTGAGAAAGTTTGATATCAAGGAACTAGGTTGTCACCTGCGATAACAATGAGATGTCCTTGTACTAGTTCATACTATGGCCCATTGTACTCATGATATTGGGTACTGTGTTGCACATGATGAATCTACATCGACAAGATAAAACATGTCAGATTGTGAGATTAGACGGAGCATGAAACTCCTACGGTTTATGTTACGAGAAGCACACCATCACCAAGGACCTAAGAAAAGTGTTATGGTCCTCGGTATGTGCACATTGCTATATAACTAGGCATGAAAAGAAACAATGTTGGTATTTTTTCCTAAACTAAGCACTAAGGTGGTTCTAACGTCGAATCATGGAACATTGAAAAACATTGGAAAATACCAAAGAGTAGTCAACCTACTATAGCCACAACTTGGAAAACACTCCGTAACCTAGAGAAGGATTCTCAATTAAGGAAATGTCTCACGCTCATGGAATCGAGAAGCACAATGATAGCTACAAGACAAAATTAAGATTGGGATAGAGTTCCTTAGAGGAGTGATCATAAAGTTATAATGTGAACTTGATCCAGGGAAATTTTGATGTGCATATATTCCCTAAACCTCCCTAAACCATGACCTAATGATAGAGAATCCCGAGAGATTTCCAATTATATCAATAACTTGAAAAATGAAGCTTGTGTATAAAATTTATCACAAGTCAAAGATGGTTAAATGGGTCAAACTTGGTCAACTAGCCAATATGGGGTTGACACGTGGTAGAAGTGAAAATTGGAAAAATGTAAAAAAATTTGTGCTGGAACACCGGTCTTCGTTACTCTTAATTGGATGGGTGTGCCCTGTTATTTACTAGTTGGGGCCCTCCAGCTAGGGTCGGAACACTTTTTTGAAGGAGGGGTGCCTTTTCCACCTTTTCTTCATATTTACATTGTCAAAATTTTCATTATATATGCCTCATATTATCATTGTGTAGTCAATGTGGGATTTTGTATTGCGAGAAAGTGAATTATAATGCGGGGTTTTCAATTAAATTGGACTGAGTTACATTGTATTTAGGTAAAATCAGTCGTACATCATCCCAACTCGGTGGGGTGGTTAACTCCCCACTGATCGGCCTACCTACTATGCACATTAGTCAAGCTTATCTCCTTACGATTCGGTCGGTTCAATATCTTGATAACTCAATTAGTTTAAACCAACAACAAGTGTGGAGACATGATGATTAGCATAATCACCAGATGCCACCTACGTGGTAGGTTTAATATAGCATGGTCATTCAAACACATTAGCTGAAAAACATGCTACTGCCAAGCATTATCAACTTCCACGTCGTGACACTAAAAACATGTAGGAATCAAATATAACCACCACCTACGTGGCCAACACAACACAACCACAAAACATGTGGTAAAAAAAAGGGGTAAGGCATGGCCAAAGCCGAGGTAAGATGGGTGGTTAAGCCCAATATAAACCTCTAGCCTATCCCATGAAGAATGATGGACTAATTTCTGTTATAGGTAAATTGGTTGGAAAAAGAGGAGGAAGGTAGAATCGACCCCATAACCTCTGGGATTCAATAAAACCGACTCGCCATTGCACCATAATAGCTCTCCAAGCTATAAGAAGATCTCACGAGATATTTAAGGAGGGATTTTTGGTAGACTATAGTAGTAGGAAGAATTGAAAAGGTTGAAGAAAATCCAAATTTGAGGCACTTATGGTCGTATCAAAATTTTGTGAAAAAGGAGAATTTCTCAAAATTCAGAGATGGAGACGATGATGTCTTTATTTTTCCATGAAGTGTTGTAGATTTCTTGGTGTAGGTGTTTTTCAGACACAATTACATGGAAAGGGCACTTTGGAGAGCCTATAGAGCCATAGGTGAACTTGTAGATGAAATATGACAGTCGATCAGAGTATGTAAATCTATTTCAAGCTTTAAACACATGTATTATGATCTATTAGTCAATTTGTGAAGATAAAAAAATGTACTTCAATTGATAATAAATAGATCGATTCACGATTAAGTGAATCCGAGAGACGTAGCTGGCAACCGGGTGAACTCCATTATCAAATTGTGTTGATTTTGTTTAAGTTCTTATTACTTCTTATTATTAGTTTTAAAATTCAGTCTAAAGAAATGAACATTTGAATAAACAAGGAAATTAATTGGAAAATCGATTAAAGCTAAAATTGAATCCATTATCCACAATAGTGTGCATGAAGCAATTTTGGATTATAAATCAAATTGAATGCACTAAATAATCATCTTGTGATCAGTTTATAATGGTTTTGTAATAATCCTATAAATTAGAAAGTTGAGTTTAGAAGAGATAAATTGATCCTTAAGAGAAATTGAAAAATTGGGGTTTCAAAACACCAAAAAGTGAGTCAATAAACACTCTTGATCAATTTTAAAATCAGAATATTAAAGTATCCCAAACAAAAATTAAATTTTACCCAATGGGTACAAACTATTTTCATATCGTAACTCTAAGCTAAGGAAGTGCTCCTAAGCAACATTGCGAGGATAATGAAGAGCGGGTGAAGAAAGGTATGCCCACCAATAACATTGTAAGTGATTCATCAAAAAAATTTCCCATGAAACTATAAATCCTACTTTTGGTGAATTTGAAAAGTACACTAGAGGTATAGGATCAAAATTGATTTTTAAAATGGGATATGAAGGAAAATGCCTTGGTGTGAATAGCCAAGGTATAACTAACCCTATCCAAGTGGAGGAAATACCTTGATATGTGGGTCTAGGATACGGTAATGGAAAAACTAAGGCATGAGAAAGCTCTAAGGTAAAATTGAGCATAGAGCCTAGACTACCAATCCTCCCGAAGAAGCATAGAGTAGAGAACAGAAACAACCTCTAAGAAGAATGACGAGAGCAAAGGAAAAGTTGACAACTTGAAGAGATATGATCGTGTCTTCTTTGACTATAATAAGGAGCCTATTATAACCCCAGAGATATTGTGGACATATCCATGTGCATATTTGTGGATCTAATAGCCATTGTGTGATTTGGTGTGGAAATCAAAAGAAACACGCCAAGAGGGTTAAGTTTGATAAATATAAGGGGAAATCTACCTTATCTTAAGGAGAAGACACATGACCAGAACCACCAAGTAAGTAAACACTTCATGAAGTGTTTATCATGCCTAGTGTTTTCTTACAACATTGTAATCAATGCTCTATAATGAAGTCATCATGAAGATCTGTTAGAAACTAGGACACTAATAAGGGGTGAATAGGTGTCTAATCAAACTTTTATAGACATTTCCATTTTCTTAATTTTTTCTATGATAAACATATAAGACCATACACAAGAAAATAACAGGAGAATATACACAGAGACATAGAATTTAATGTGGGAAACCCAAAATGGGAAAAAACCACTGAAACCAAGAACTAGGCTTAGGACATGAATGTCATGTATATGTTACATTGATTTCATGGTTGAGCTTCAACTCAACCTGGAGCTGCAACTCCAAAATTTGACCAAGCTTCCACTCAATCTTTGACAAGCTTCAACCTGTCTGGAAGCTTCAACTCCCAAGTTTGGTTCAGCTACAACTAACCTTTAGTGAGCTTCAACTCATAAGGAAGCTATAACTCCCCACCTACTAAGCTGCTACTTAGACTTGTTCAACAATTTTTTTCACACAAAGCTTGTTGTCTTCTATAACTTGCTAGTACAAATGCTAAATTAACACACTCTTATACTCAATTTTGTTTCTCAATTCTAATTATATTTTTTCTCTTTTTGATCACCAATTTTTCATACAATAACATTTCAAGCTCTCAATTTTATCAAGATTCTCTCTATTTTAGTTTGTTGCATACACACTTGGTTTGCAAGACTATTCACAAACATTCATTCTTTGTAGGAGATATCTTTATTCATTAGTATTTGTGCAGACTCTTTTATAACTAAAATTCATCGACTCTTCCTCGGATATATCTTTAACCTCTTGTCAACACTTGAATCTACATGCGTGGTCTATGCATGATACACCATATACTTATCTTTCTATATAAGGCTACATATGTTAGTTGCATCACATATCTTCATACTTCCCTTTTCTTCAACATACTCCTTATACACATGCAAGCTTCTTCAAAGCATCAAATACTCCTGATTTGAAGTTCATTTAGAACATTTATACCTCTAATATCCACTTTCGTATCCCGCTAAATTCATTTCATATTTTCTTTTCAAATTCTACTCACATATTCTCCAAGCTTCAACAATCCAAGTTCATATTCTTCTAGCAAAACCACTCTTTCAATCCTATGTCTATCTCTCACATATTCTTACCATACAGTAACATGTACAAGCTATAAAATCTATATTGTCTCGGGATATTACACCCACTCACCCAATTTTTATTTCACCTATTACATTTTTCACTCACTTAATTTTTTTGTTCCTTGTCGTATAACTTGGCTTTTCACCTTCTTGATATATTCAAGACTCGCACTTCAATTTTCTCAAGCTTACTTAACTTTTCAACTTCTATCATTTGGTTTTAAATCCTTTTGGAATTTTTTAATGTATCATACCATTAACAAATACTCTTCACCTTGTACCACGTCTCTTCATATTCCTTTTTCATGCTTCACACATACAGGAGAGATGTAAAGACACTTTGGGAGCACAAAATTTGTCTCAAACAATCATTTTTCTACAACTTCATTACAAACACAAAATTATTTTAAAAAATCATCTTCAGGTCTTGAAACTCATTGAGAAGGTCTTCACTTACTTATGATGGCTTCCTAACTTATCGGTGATGTGTAATAACTCACAAGACTCATTTATGCAATGACATTCACCTTGCCTTGCTTGGTAGAATAGAGAAACCTTTAATGTATCAATTTTACACAGTGGAATGAATGTATTGGATTCTTCACACATTACCATCAAATTTGGATGTGTTCATATGGATATCTACATAATACAAGTTCTCCTTCCTTCACTAGTATTGTTTTTCATACCATTAGAATAGGGTATATGCAATCTTACTATTATTTCATCTTTGCACGATTCACGATTTTATCCCAAAACATAGTCACATGTTTATTACCTTGATCTTCACTCTTGTGTCAACATGACTCTATAATTTCTTCAATAGTAGTACTGGCCACAAGTTCCAAACATTCTTTTGCACGGTTGAAAAGGAGACTTCATGATTTGAGGCAAACCATACCTTCCATTTGATCAAGCTACTAGAGACCGAGGAAAAATTTGTAAGTGAAAAGCAGTCCTCAACATACATTTCAAGAATTTTTCATTGATAATTACACCATACTAACAACAATCAACAACTAAGACAACCTTGCGAAGAGGAGAGGTATTTTAAGGCAACAATACAAATCTAATGACCTTTGATAACTAAATCTTTACAAATAAAGAAGACCAACCATAATCATAAAAATTTCTCATGAATTTATATGAAAAAACTACTTCAATCGGGGAATGCATGTTGTCTATACCAAGATAAATGTAGGATTTGAAAGAAGGGGCTTCCTGCAAACACAACCCAAAACTAGAGTCATTAGACAAAATAGTCAAGAAACTGGATAAGCTTGTGACTTTACACCACTCCACTAAACCAATTTTTGAGTTCCAAACCTCCATATTGACCTTTTAGATGGTGTATACTACATTTTTCAGTCTCAAGAATGGAAAACATGCATAACCGCTATGACAAAACCTTTTATCTACCATGATTGAGTATACACATTGTGTAAAGGTCAAACAACTTTGTGCGGTATAATCACCAAGGAGAACATCAACAATCACCATTTTGACTTATCAAGATTTTAATACACTTTTGAGGAGTTTTCATGACAATACCAATTCATTTGGAGATCAAATAAGTTATTTTGTGCCTATCGCTTCAAGAAGAGGTCTCGAAGGAGAAAAACCTTGTTAGAAAAATGCTAATAAATTCTTTGTTTCTCAACCAATTTCCCTCAAAAATTTTGAAAAATTCAGGATTAGAGTACTCTTAAAAATTACTTCTATTATTTATTACAAAAAGGCTCAATTTTTTTGGATGCTAAGAAGCCAAGGTGTTCAATTTGCATTCCTTAAGAAACTAGTTTTAGAAAAACTTACATAACTTCCACAAAATTCTTCAGAACTTGATGAAATTTGGCATGAAGCACTACAAGAAACCCCTATACATGATCCATGAGTTTATTTCTCATAAATATGCATGTAATATTCAAACCTATCTCACTTACCTCAACATTCATTGTTAGTCCTTAAAGGTAATTTTGGTGGACTTTTGAATTTCACCCTAGGAGCTAAAATACACCTTTTGGATGCTCATGCATTCCCTAGACAAAGCATCCCTAGGCTCCTCCCATGTTTACATGGTTTTTTCATGACTTGTATCAAGCTTTCACACCTCATTGAACACTAGAACTAGGCCTAAATGAGCCATTTTCAACTGAGACTTCCACCAAATGACCTAAAACTCACTCCAAAAGCTATTTCCCATGATGTAATGATCATTTATGACTTGTAGAAAACTTGTGCAAAGTTTACCAACCATTTCCATACCTTTAGTGGACTCCTACCTCACTGACCAAGCATGTAGCACTCGAGACCGCCCTAAATCCACCGGAAGACTCCAAGACCCAACTTGAATCACTAACCACCACCGACATACACCTATATGCATGCCATTTCACTCCACCTTTGACATCAATGACAACACCAACCAATGTAAGAGGGTTCAACAATCTCCCCCTTTTTCATTGATGGAAATAAGCAAAAATGTTAATGGAAAACTACGATTACGGACATCTTCATATATGCAAGAAAATGACTTCTAGTTTACGCACACTATCCCCATTTGAAATCTATGAAAAATGTGCACAAACACAACAACCTGATTATCCCGATAGAAAAATAATAAAACATGCTCTTACCTTAATAATCCCCCTAGAAATATGTTGTTCTTTTGCTTAAAAAGAATCAATCGATTGCAAGCCTTCTTCCATTTAACACATGCAAAGGATCGAGTTCATGCAACCAAGATGTAGATAAATTCAATTATGGTGAGTCAACATTGGGTGAGTTAAAAACTATCCGACAAGCTACATTGGCAAGTTGGACCGAGCTACCAACTAACCCCGCAGACTCAAAAAACAAAATAGCATAGATATGTGGCCTAATCCACATACCATATGATGGGGATAAGGATTATAAAATCCTCCCACAATCCTATCCCCGCACATGTGGGAATTATCCCCACACCAATCCAAAGTAAAGTAAAGGAATTAGCCAACACACAAAGGACTTAGACCAGCTCATGCGGGGACAACTTGACGCGGATAGGATATGGCTCGGCGAGGATAACACGGTGGGGTGAGGTGGTATGGTGGGATTGACGATGGGAGGATGTGTGGATGGGTCATGGTGGGGTCATGGTACTAGCTTGGCATAATGGGAGGTGATGAGGTGGGGTCAACATGAAGATCGGTCATGGAGGAAAAATAGTGGGTGTGGGAGGTAAGGCGGGGGAGTTAAACCAATAACCTCCCCTCCCAAACCGCGTGACCTTACCAACTCGCTGCAGTTGAGATGGCCATGCGATGAGTTGATCGATATGGTATTTAACCATCAAATGTGGACTACCTAAGCCTATAAAAGTTCCCCCTCTCCCCATTCAAAAACACAAACATTATGTTGATATCAAGACCTATTATTATATAGGCAACATTGTAATTTGGGAGTTATTATTTTTAACTCACTGATTAGTATAAAGGCCAATGTAAATCCTTATTCTCATGTGGGAGTGTGGATATGTGATTGTGAAGCTAAGGGATGTGATGTTGTCGAGAAGTATACTCATCTTCTGGAGCTCGACTCTTTGATGTTGGGCATATCGCCGAGTTAGTTATTTCGAGGCCACGAGAGGAGGGTCAAAATCACAGTTGAGCTCGTTGATGATACTTCAAGATATTAGCTATGTATAGAGGTTATCTTTCCATTCAATAGAGTGAAAGTGGATCATCATCAACACCAGGACATCGGATCAAACTTAGCTCTGCGTAGAGGCTAGAGGTCATGTAATAGAGTGGAAGATGATCGTCATCTACAAACACATTCCAACTTAGCTCTGCGTAGAGGTTATCTTGTTGTACAATAGAGTGGAGGTCATTAAGAGGTGTAAAACCAAGGAGTTGTGCCAAAGCACTGAGCTTCCAAGACCAATCTAGGTCTATTGGACCGATTGGCACACTAGGTTTGGTTGAACATTCATTGTAGTATTATAAGTTTATTTGTACTTATAATTGGATTGTTATAATGGATTGGTTTAGCTATTTTGTGAACCCAAAGATGTATGCATTCTGTTGAACATCGTTACAAAGTTAGTTACAGATTTGGTTCTTATTCTTGCATCGTATTTAAAAATTTTGATTTATTTAAACGGGTAAAATCATAATCAGTCAATTTCCTATAAGGATCCATAGGTCAAAAACAATGATCGGTTTACAAATCACTTCTTGTGTGTCAAAAGCCACCTTCATTTGACAACCTCCACGAAGATTCTTGTTCTTGAATTTTCTTTCTCTTATGGGCTTGTACCCACTACCATCCAACTACCTTCTCTTAAATCCTTGTAGGAATTGTTCAATCATTATCCTACATGTTGGAATTTACAGCTCCTTTTTTATCATGACTTCTTGCCAACTCTTTCTCCTTTCATTGACCTCATTGTTATGTCAAATAACTCTTCTATCTCTACTAAAAAATCATATTCTTCACTATTTACATCATTTAATGTGTCTATAAAAAGTGTTTAATGAGATTTCCCACTCCTATTACAAGTTAATGAAAAGGATACAAGAAATCAAGAAACTCAAAAACTATGGGAGGGTTTAAGGATACCTCCTAATATGCGATAATTATGATGATGGAGATACGTGCACAAAATATCCTCTTCATGGAGAGCTTGATAACATGTACAAAAAAGAGAATCTAAATAAGAAAATAATTAGTAGATAAAATGGTGGGTTTCCTAACTAGGTCAATCCCGAGAAGTGATAACTTCTTAGGGATGGATGTCAACCCACTTTGATAAAAATATTGATAAATGATAATGGATAAATAGGATGCAGCTGACAAAGTAAACATAGATATGAGATATGCTAGAGATGCTAAGATAAAGATCTGATAATGTAGATGATAATAAACAAAGTCAAAACTAGTCGAATCGATGAAGACCCGAGACTCGACTCGGCATATAGTTGACAATGACTATAGCGAGTAAACCAAAATATGTGTAAAAACATATTTAGAACTGATGTTGAAGCATTGAGGATGTCACAATCTAATGCATAATAATCAAGAAAAAAAAGGGTGCAAGGAAACTAGCGTAAACTGATGGATGCAAATAGGTTCGACGGTAACCGAGGAAGATCTTGGCTAGTCAACGGTGACTAGGGCTAAAAAGTAGGATGTGGGATGTCAAGCAGATGGATGGTAGAAACATAGGGCCCTGAATAATAAGGGAGTTGTAGGACGAGATGACAAATGATGCTGATGGAGACAGAAAATAGGGTTAATACTGAGATCGGGTTAACGGTGACTAGGTTGGGTCGACGGTGGCTGGACATGGATCTAGTGTTTGATGGGGCTAAATGGATGGGAAAAGATCTGTGAAGAAGGATCAGCGATGGTCGATTTAAGATCAAAGCTCTAAGGCAACCAATAGACCTAGAAGAAAGGGGTAATAAAATAATGGAAGTACTCAAACAAGTTATAAATATTTAACTCTCCATGGATGATATGCAAAGGTTATAAGACATCTCCAAGTTGAAGATTGTTGATCATGAGAAGAGGAGAAAGAAGACCAAGCTTGTAAGATAGCAAAATACTCAAAAATTCATCCTATGGAGAGGAGGGACATAAGCATATTATAGGGTTAATGGAGACTGAATGGGTCACCGTTGAATACGGCAGACCATCCACTTGGGCGGTGGAGGTGATGTTTATCTCGATAAAGGGGCCTTAAAGAGGTTAAAATTAGGGGTTTAGCCATTTAGGCGGGTTAAGGTTACATGGGGTGAATATAAGGTGGTGGGAGAATAAGAGGGCATTAAATGAGGGGAGGTGGAATCCTAGGGACAATAAATGGGGGTGTTTATGGGTAAGATTAGGATAATGGATATGTTTTAAGGGTAAATTAGAGGTGGATTAGGGAAGATAAATAATGATAGTATTAAGATGGGATTAGGATATGGAAAATGGGGATTAGAGGAAATGGGATGTGGAGGGAAATAAAAATTTAAATAGGAAGAGAGGTATGTATGTGTAAGATGACGATAAAGGGGAGAAAATGTGGGATGGGGAACAATCGTAGCGAAAATTGGTGTCTACATTCACCTCTTTTTTCGGGTGGTTTGTGTTAAGCAAATTGCGAGATAAAAACTAGAAGTGATGAAAGATGATGGTTGAGGTGCTCTCCCTCAAACTAGGGATTGATGATATGAAGAAGAATGGATTACATGTATGAAAGAGATAAATATAGAAAGGAAATAAGAGTGTGAAAAGAGCAAGAAAGAAATAAAAATATGCCCCAAGTGAAGGAAAATTACCATTGATAGGATAAAAATAAAAATAAAATTAAAAAACAATATGGTAGTGACCTTGGAAACACATTGGTAGGGGAAAAGTACAACCTTAATGGAGACAACAGAGAGATGTTCTATGGACCTATGAGTAAGTAAAAAGAATTGTGAGATGGAAGGAATCCAATGGGAATCCACTCAAATGGATGTGCAATCCGTGGACCAATGGGTCAAAGGAATACATCAAAAATATATGCAAACAAATGTGAGGATGGTCAAGACAATGGCCTAACAAGATGTAAGGGAAAAAGTGAATGTGATATCCTTCATACATGATTGATTTAAGAAAATTATATTTTTGTAAAAACCTAATTACGAGTCACAACGAAATAATAATGTAATAAATTATAGATATGACCTAAGTAATAATCTAGATAAAATTGAAACCGTATGTGTAAGAAAGGGAATAAGAAACTTAGTTGATTTCATAATAAATCCCAAAGTATGCTTTGAGATAGAAAACTACCGAACAGGAGGAGGAATATGTCGCAACCACACAAAAGAATTTGTAGAACTTTCGAGAACAAGTGGACTGGGGCACCTAGATTGGGTCGGGAACTTGGGTGTTGTAGACCAGTGTTGAGTACCTATGTCGAAAAAAATGTTTCTTATGTGTTGGCTCTATGTCATTTCCTTCGATGTTGATCATTTGTGTTTCACATTATGCCGTTGAATTCACCTATAACCTACAAAGAGAAATAGAACTTGCAAATCCCAAAACACATCAAATCCTAAAAGTAAAAATATGCAAATGGGGATTTAGACTAACCCCATAGGTCACCAACCTAAGTGAGCTTATAACTAAGAATTGCACTACATTTCGGACTCCATGTAGTTCTGTATGTGTGTGTGTGGAGAATCATGCCCTAGGTGGCTCTTGTGAGCACACTTAATAGTGAGTAAGTAGCTAGATGTAGCAATTTAAGTAGATGTGTGTATGTCAAAATGAAATTCCCCTC
The DNA here is from genome assembly GCA_018340775.1 of Taxus wallichiana var. yunnanensis. Taxonomy (NCBI): domain Eukaryota; kingdom Viridiplantae; phylum Streptophyta; class Pinopsida; order Cupressales; family Taxaceae; genus Taxus; species Taxus wallichiana. Next base: position 327,463,398 of record CM031235.1, on the reverse strand, counting down.
ATATGTGTGTATATGGAGAAATGCATTCTCTTGTCCCTTAAATGATAACTAGATGGATAACTAAAACAATGTCTCTCTTTCACTCTCTATACCGTAGGAATTCTCACACACCTACAACATACATATACTCTTTTCCATGTAAGTTTAATGTTCACAACTCTCAATAGGATTCAAACATTCTCTCGATACCAATTAGTGCAAGTATAAAGGGGGTTTCCAATTAACCCTACAATTTTTTGTTACAAGGGTTATCACTCTTTCATGGACATGTATGAGCACTTCCACAACCTTGGCACAACTCAATAAAATATTATAATAAATGAATTAATTACATAATTGATACACACACTCCTAAGAACAATCTACCACTCACACATATGCTTTTGTAGGAATATTTCGTTATAAACATGAAGAAATAAATAATTACAACATTGTCCCACCCGACTAGTGCACAAACTTATTATGGTTTCTTGTTTGAAGATTTTTTTATTCCTTTCCATTTGAGATTCCTTTTATCCTCATTTACTGATGTGTCCCATGTCTCTTCATCTCCCCAAGTACCCATCTTCCCATATTAATGATTATCTTAAAATCCATTATTTTTCATCTACTGATGATTATAGGTATTCTATCAAAGAAAAAAATCACTATTTATTTTATAAAACGTCGAGTGTGTGACAAAAGTTCTATGTTGCTTTAATAAAACACTTAAACTAAAAGTTATAGGATAGGATTTATTGAAAATATTTCTTCTCAAGGATTCCTTGTAGGACCACTTACACCATGTCAAGCCAAAACCCAAAAAAAAAAAATAAACATCACTCTATTTTTGGTGATGCAAGATTACTTGTTCACCATGGATGCTCCTACATCGAAAATCATGTCTCGATAATGGCGGTGAGTATAATTTAAAGGTGTTTGAATCCTGTCTCAAGAAAAACATGATCAAACACCATCTCAAATTCGTCACACTTCTCAACAAAATGGATTAGTTGAGAGAATGAATAAAACCACGATGAATATGGCTTGTGCAATGTTATATTTCAAGGGGTGAATCTACACTTCTAGGTATAAGTAACATAAATAATAGTGTACCTTTGAAATAGATCATTATCAACAATCCTTCAATTGAAGAATTTTTATGGATTAGGGAATATATGGAGTAGTGGTGACTACACTTCAAAGGCATTTGAATCCTATCTCAAGTAAAACATGATCAAACACCATCTCACAGTTCCTCACACTCCTCAACAAAATGGAGTAGTTGAGAGGATAAAAAAACCATGATGAATATGGTTTGTGTAATGTTATATTTAAATGGGGTTAATCTATACTTATAGGCGTAAGAAACACAAACAATTATGTACCTAGAAACATATTGCCATTAATGACAACCCTTCAATTGAAGACTCTATATGAAATGTGGTGTGGTCATCTTCCTTTAATGTGTCATTTTTGTGTTTTTAGATCCACTTGTTACACATTGATACCTAAGGAGAAAAGGAATAAATTGGACCACATGATTCATAAATGCATTCATTTAGAATATTTTGAATCCTCTAAAGCATACTAGCTTTATGATGAAAAAACATGAAATTCCTCATTGTAGAGAGATGTCTTCTTGTGTGAAATTTTAAAGTATGAATCTATTATCAATCATCAATTGAGTCAAATAGATAAGTATGTCAAATTTTATGTTTACAAGGAGAGTAATTTGGAAATTCCACATGGTGAGGGGAGACTAACAATTTGGAGTCATTTGATTCCATCATATCTCCTATTACAAATATTGAAACTCCTCTTGCATAAGTAAATGAAACTTCATTAGAAAATGGAAAAGTGGAAAAACAAATGATAAAAACAAGTAAAGGAGCATCAAATCATGAGATTGAGGCACCAAAACTATAAAAATACTATGCCTAAAAAATAAATACAAACATTTAAAGATGTTTGTCTTGATGAAGTTGGAAATATTGGCACACGAATTACACAACAATCACACAACTAATAGAAAATCTACTAGATTAGATCAAAAACAATATTGGAAATAATACTTTAAATGATTCTATAGAATATGAACTCAACATTGCATTTGGTTTAGAACCAACTTATTTCAAACAAGTTGAAAAGAAGAGTCATAGAGAAAAGCCATGAGAAATGAGTGTGAAGCATTGGTGAGAATGGAACTTGGGAGTTGGTTAATCCTCCATTCAGTGTAAAATAATTCGATGAAAATGGGTCATTCAAAAAAACATGAGGTTGAAGGATCACTTGAAAAAACATAAAACATGGCTTGTCACAAAGGATTATACACAAAAGGAAGGTATAAACTATAATGAAACATTTGCACCAGCAATGAAATGGAATACCATTCAGACTTTATTGGATTTGATAGTACAAAACAAGTGGAAAATTCATCAAATGGACATGAAAAACTAATTTTATTAATGATTCTCTTCAAGAAATAGTGTACATGACTTAGCGTGAAGGTTTTTCAATTGAAAAATAAGAACATGAAGCGTCAAACTAGAACAAGCATTATATGGGTTTAAACAAGCCTCATATGTATGAAATGAAAATATTATTAAGAACCTCTTAAACATGAATTTCAAGTGATTTGATTTTGAATATGCAATTCTTTTAATCTAAATAATTAAAAAAATAATTGTGTTTTTGTGGTTTATGTCGATGATCTACTCATAATAATGAATAATGAGAAATATACTACATAAATCAAATCGAATTGATGAAAAGGCTTGAAATGACAAATTTGGGATATATTCATTACTATTTGGCTATTGAGTTGCTTGAGAAATCAAATTACACCTTTATCACTCAAGAAAATTATTTTGGAATAGAAGATTGCAAGCCTCTCGATGCCCACAAAATGTTTTTGAAATTAACCATAAATTTTATAGATGTTACTAAATCCAGCTTAACTCAATAGAATTCTAATCTATGGGATAACAATTGTACCTGATTTTTATTTTGGTATTGGCATTCTTTCTTGCTTCATACAATAACCTATCGAAATTCATTGGGTAGTGAAAGAAGGATTGAATATCTCACTAAATGGCGTGCACATCGATGGAGTTACACTTGAACGATATCACAAATTTCATCCAAGTAATTAACAAGAAAAACATGAACTCAAGAAAAAGTGAATGCATAAAGAAAATGATTTACTCATACTCATATATTAAAAGGAGAAAGTACATATGGGGAGTATTGTGTAACTCCCATGCATGGACATGTCATACTCCCATGATGGAGTGAGGAGTTACAATTCTATAATAACATGTAGCTCCCAAATGACAATGACACATATGACAAATTCTATGAAAAAATATGTCATTTGTCATATAACTCCATAAAATACCTATGATTCACCTAAGTGAAATGAATCATCATGTGTGACATGGAAAATTCCCAAAAATAAATAAAAGGCAAAAATATACCTCACACCAACACCCCCTTCATCAAAGCTTAGGTAGAGGCATGAAAAGCCAGAAAGAGAAAGAGAAATCCCCTATACAACTAAGAAATATGCATCATATGGGTCCCGAAAACTAAAGGCTTGATGAGGTACCCAAGTTCAAACTGCAATCTTTCTAGAAGAAGAAAATGAGAAGAGAAATAGAAATCTTGAGGAAGATGAGTGACTTTAGTAGACCTCACCCCAAGAAGAGAGCGCAAGTGAAGGAACTTCTCTTTAGTGAAGGCTTTGGTAAAGATGTCTGCGCAACTTGATCCAAGTATGGCGACTCCAAATCAATGATGTATTCATGAATAAAATCCCAAATGAAGTGCACGTATATCTCAATGTGCTTCATTCACTGATGTTGAACATGATTTTGGAAAATTGATATAGTGTTTAGGTTTTCATAGTAGATAATGCTAGGCCAATGAAAGTGAATGCCAAATTGTGTAATCGAATCCCCTATAACCAAATACCTTTCATAGAAGTGTTTATTTCTCCCATGTATTCTACGTATGTATCCAGAGGTAGACTTCCAATAATCAAGATCACTGGCCCAATAAGAATTTTTGAATCCAACTACATCAATCTTTATCCCTCCCAAGTAATGAATTGCGTTTCTATGAGTGCCACAAACATAGTGAAAGATCCACTTATCTATTTTCTAATGTAACTCATGTGGTTCCTGCATAAATCTAGACACGATGCTAACAATGAATGGAAGATCCAACCTGGTATGAGTTAGACAAATCAAGCTCCCCACTAATTGGTGATAAAGGGTACCATATAATAAGGGAGTGGAGCTATCGATACTAACTTGACTTTGGAAATGAAGGGAGTGGGAGATGGCTTGCAAATCGGACATGTGAAACTTGGCTAAAAACTCAAGGGCATCCTTACATTGATAAATCATGATTCCCGTGTCGAGTGGGTAATTTGTATCTTAAGGTGATACAAACATCAATTTAGTAGAAAAAGTTTCCATAAATCTCCTAGAATCATGAAAGTATAGTATAAGACTCGAGAGTTTTTCATCGCCTATTTGAATGCAAAAATGGACTCGCTTGAGCAAGATACCATCTGCAAAAGTCTCCCAGTTAGAGGGGAAAAATAGGGGTAGTAGACTAATCAAATCGTGACACGTGGCGGTCAAAAATGATAAAAGTGGTAAAAAGGAGTTTATGGTTTTTACCTCCGCTTTTCGACACTCGAGTTTTGAGAGGTGGGCCTCGTTATTTGTTGGTCAGGGGCCCTCAACTAGGGGCAACACACTCTTTTGTCAAGGGGTGTGTTTGCCTCTGTGAATTCATATTACCATAGTCACAATTTTTCATTTAAGTGCCACATATTGTCATTGTATGGTGCATGTGGGATTATTCCCAATGTATTTTGTAAATTATATTTACCATGCAATGTTTTACCATACACCGAATTGCTATGTTCATGTGCTAAATCAACAAGCTATTTTAGCTAACTTGGCCTCCAAATTGTCAAACCGATTGAGCCCGCCATACCAACTTTGGGATATATTACTACTAAGCCCATCAAATTTCTAGGACAATTCAATGACACGCCAACTCAACATTAATTCCCCATCAACCGAGCCAACTCGCCACATCTTAAAAAAATCACCCACGACACGCCAACCTTGGCATTTTCACAAAAGTCGTGTCCCACGTGGACATCAAAACTTGTAAAAGGTAAATGCATGGCTATAGCCACAAGAAGGTAGGGTGGTTAAAGCCTTAATAAAGGCTTAGTTGAATCCATATGCAAAGAATGTAGGATTAATATCCCAAAACAAGTAAAAGAAAAGGGGTGGGAGGTTGGGGTGGTTCAACTCCCAACCTCATGTGTACCAAAAATATGCCTTGTCGTTGACCAAACAACCAACTCAAACCTATATAGATGAGTTGAGTTTTATTGAAGGTAATGCTCATGACTATGTTTTTATTACATGACAGTTCTAGTAAATCAAATTTTTGAGCAGCTTAGGGGCATTTTTGGGTCTTGGTGTAAACCGTAAAGTTTCCTAGAATTCTCGAAGCTCTTGTTGCATATATAATTAATGAAATTTAGATATCTTTAGATGTAATTTTTAGGCATAAAATTTGATTGTTGACAGAGAACAAAGGGAAGTGATACTGCAAGTGATTTGGGAAGGTGGAGGATGAACACTGAGCATCGATAGAGTCTTACGAAGGTATGAAGTCATGAATTTGTAGGTTTTAGATCTATTATTGCAAATTATAAGTTTGATTGTACTTGCAGATTTGATAGTTTTAATTGATCGGTTTGAAATGATCTTGGAGACGTAGGCGTTTTTGAACTTTGTAAATAATTTTGTGTCGTATTTATTCTAATTTTACATTCTCGATTTCTTATTTATTTCCAAATTTAGTTAGTCAAATTCAAATTTAGATAAGCATACTTTATCACTTTACGATATTTAGAAAATCAATAAAATTAAAATCAATGGTTGATTGAATTGTGAATCAAGTTACTTTTGGGAATATTTTAATCGCTTATGGATCGCTTAATAAACTTAAAAATTCATATTTTGTTTAGTTTTTGACTCACATAAGTCACAAAAACTATGAAATAATTGATCATTTTTGTAAACAAGTAAAACAATAGAGTCTATTGTCATTTACATATCAAGTTTTTGGTATCATAACATGTTGAAATTAGTGGTTTTACTTTTGGTTTGAATTTGATATCACTTTGGATTTCTAATTAGATTTATAGACTTTTTGGCTTGATATTCTATTTGCAGTGTGCGTTGTTTTGGAAGTACATGTTGTTTGCAAGTAGCTATGGGTAAAGCCTTGAAAAGAGAGAGGCTAAAAGAGATTGAAAGCATCAACATATAAATTTAAGATGAGAATGATTTCCTGAGATGCAAATTCTACTCCTCAAGAGAAAGTTGAATGATTGAAATTAGAGCTAGAATCCAAAGATGAGCTCTTGATTAGATTGTAGTGTGGTGAGCCGAAGTAGGATTTTCCTTCCACTTGAGATGTAAAAACTATGACAGTAAGTGCATTGTAATTTTTCACCATGTTGTTATTCCTTCCATTTAGATTCGATTCAGTATTGTTTTTGGTGATTTTGAAAAACACACCAAGAGCATTGGACCAAAATTATTGTTTATAATGGGATTTTATGGAAGATGCCTCTATAAGAATGGCCTAGGTATTTATAACCCAATATAGGTAGAGGATTGTCCTTGTTTTGTATGTTTTGGTTATTCTAGTGCAGAATGGAAACCGGAGAGTGCTCCAAGAATGCTAAAGGGAGACAAACTTCCAATAACGAAGTGAATACTCCACTAGACATGTAGGAAGACTCATTCCAGAAAATGGTGATTCATCATCACAAGATGGATTTGGTAAGAAATCACAAAGAAGAGGTAATGAGATTCCACCTCCTCATTCTTATCAAAACCATATAAATAAGGGAAATTGTAAAAAATTGATGATCCAATTTTTAGTTTAAAAATATGGTTTTGATATGCGAAGATGATTTGTATGATTTTCCGAGCACTTGATCGCTTTGTATGTCGCACTATGATCACAAAATTCTCTTGTAACTCACGAAAGAGATGATGACCTACAAAACCCTCAAAATACATCAAATCTCAAAAATAAGACATGCAATATTGGGATTTGGATTGACCGTGACGGTCACACAACCGAGTGAAATTACAACCGAGCATTACATACATCTCAGAATCCATGTAGTTCTTGTGCGTGTGTGATATAATTGTGCCCTAGGAAGCCCTTGTGCAAGTGCACATGATAACAAGTGATAGCTAGATGTACCAATGTAAATATATGTGTGGATGAAAAATGAACTTCCCCTTCCTATGAAGTGTATGCAGAAAATGTAGTCCCTTGTCCCTTAAATGAGTGTTAGATGGATGCCTTTGATGCTCTTAGATTCCTTTAAATACAACCTTAGGTGATGATAATAGATGCTTAGTGTTTGTTCCTTTATTTTGGTCACATAGATTTGTATTTATATGATTCCCTTGGTTGAATTTTGTAATTGAAAATTGGAAGGCTAACCCATAAGAAAACAAAATGCCCAAAAGATAAAAGAGACCCAAAAGAAATGAGTAAGGTAGAAAAGGGTAAGGGGTTCTAAGAAGGATGAGGGTGCTTGGGTGTTGGCATCTTGTCTAGGTAGTGGTGTCTAGAGTCATACAAGATAAGTGAAATACCGACTAGGTTGTAGGGTGTAAAAGACCGTAAAATAAAGCAAAGAGGTCAAAGCTATCAATTACTAGTTTTGTCGCTTAGGAATAATATGAATGCAAGTAATATTTTAGGACCTAAAAATATACCCAAGTGCGTGATTTTATGTCTACACTCGCATTCCTTAGCTCTGTGTCCAAAATTGTGACAAGAAAAACAATAACCATTAAAGGTTCTTTCATACCTAAATGCATTTGGTTTCCTAATTGATTTAGGCCTTCTTGAATTTTTCCCCTGGTTCATCTTCATGTTTGATTGTCTACTTGGACTAGCCTTGTCATATTCACTCTTCAAAGGTTCTCTTGTGAAGCCTAATCTGTCTTGTCAACTACTATCTTTTGTCATGCATCCAAAGATTCCATTCAAGGCTTCAAATCTCTTTTCCATATTACTATACATTTTCAGTCTTTTCTTTTTCTTCTTCTAGTTCAAATCTCAAGGATATCAGTTCTTCTTCATGTCTCATGCAAGTGTCTTCTTTGACATTAAGATATTTTTTCACTTTTCAACTTGAGACTTCAACTCTGTATTGAGTTTGAGGTACTCTTCTTCTTTGACTTTAAGAGAGGTTGAGATCAACTCCAATTGGGCTTCAAGTTATTTGATTCCATCTTCATCTTTTTTATTCTACCTTTCCTCAAGAATCTTGATTTTCTCTTCATATTCTTTCACCATTATCTTCAATTTGTGGTTATTTTTCCTTTGGTGTTTCAATTCCTCTAGGGAACTTATCAATTCTGCTTCAAGATTCACTTTAGCCTCATCTTCATTTGAAATTTCATCTTCACTAAGATACTTATCTCTTGAGATTCTTCCAGAGATTATTTCTACAACCATGCTTTTGTTTCAAGAGGATCACCTCTAAGTTATTAGACTTGATTCAAAAGAACCATGCTCTGATACCAATTTTTGGAAATTATAGGCACTAAGAGGGGGTTGAATCAATTCTTATACAAATTTTGACATACAATTCAATTTCCTTAACTTAGTTATGATGAAACCACAAGATCATTCACATGTAATAAACAAAAGAACACACATAGAGAGACAAGATTTAATATGGGAAACCCTTCAAGGGAGAAAAATCCGAAGCCCGTAGATGTTGCAATGATTTCATGTTAAGCATCCACACAAATTGGAGCTTCAAATCCAAAATTTAGTCAAGCTATCACTTGACCTTTAGCAATCTTCTACTTGTATGGAAGATTCAACTACAAACAATTCAACCAAGTTTCAACTTGATCTTTTGTAAGCTGCCACTTACAAGGAAGCATCGATTCCTTGAGTGTTGAGCATCTAATCATAATTCTTCTCTTGTTTTGATCACTTTTATTGTTTTGTCTCCCATAAATAATTATGACCACTTCTTCAACTCAACTTCTCTTCTCAACCTATTTCATTTACTCTTTCATACTCGCTAACTAATGCAAAAAAATCAAACCTTAATACATTAGATACATCCTTGTATTTCACTATGTTTTCATGCCCTCGCTACACCTTCAATGGTAACTCTATCAAAAAAATTATTCATCCACACACTCATGTATTTTAAATAATAAAATAAAACCTCTTAAAGGTCTCTTGCACTCCACCTTACACCAAGGAACTCTTCAACTTCACTTAGAAACTTGAATTGGAAAAAAGAGATGACATCATACAAATTATTTTTAGCAATGATTACACCTGATTACATGCATGTTACAAGTGTAAAACTTAAAAAACCTGTCATAGAAGGTGTAACCTTCATTTGGATCATCAAAAGACACCTAAATTCATTACAGAACTAAAGATATTCCTCTTACAACTGATATCTAACTTCTGACATCTCTTTTGTAACTTCCCTGACAATTTTTGTCTTCTTCCTTCCTTGGTCAGTTTTCTTGTATTATAATTGATTCTGACTTATAAAAAGTGTTCAAAGCATGCATGCGTATAATTAAATTCCTTCATTTGTCCTATAAATTATTGGCATGTTCCCTAACTCGCCATTTCTCTTTCAAATTCCATAGGTGCTTTTATGCATAGCTGATTTTAGTCCTTCAAAATCATTCCTAAATTTAGGAGCAACTACTACACTTTCAATTTTTATTAAGCCTTGAAGAATTCATGGAGGACACTACAAGATGTCCACTTCATCACCACATGCATAATCTTCATCAAATTATGGAAGAATACCTTCATTTCACTTTACTTCTCACCTAGACATTCACAATCTGGTGGATGAAAAACCATTCTTCAAAAGTGAGTTGGTTCAACTATGTAAATATTTTTTTATGACTTCTTAATAGCTTTTATGAGAATTTATTATCCATGTGCAACTTATCACACCAAATTCAATCATCATTCCAAGGTATATGACCATGAAACTCAAGAAATTTTGGGATTGTATGTGTTGGTTCTCAATAGACTAAAAACTAGTTTTAACTTTGAGAATTTTAACTTACACAAATTTACTTTTAGGACTCACCAAAGCCATAAATACACCAAATGATACCCCTAATTCATTTCTAAAAACTTGTGTGCATATATTGTTAAGAAGAATTCACAAAAACATCTCACTTCTCAAACTTCTTAATTGGAAATATAAGACAATTCTGCAAACATTGAAGTTTTCACCATGAAATTACTTTACCAAAATAAACTAAGAAATCTCCAACCTCATATAGGATACCTTCATGATGTTTAGGACCAAAAACAATCATTTTATGAGGTAATTCACCATGTACACTCTTCATACCTTCAATACTAGTCTTACATTCTAGGATTTCTTAGCGACAAGAATGAAAATGACATGTATCATCAATTTTTTCCAAAGGAATAATTCAGATGACTTCATTAACACCAAGAACACACCCCCAATATCCTTTAACAAAAAATTGAGCATGGGTTCCTTTACAAGTTTTGTTTGTACACTAAATTCTTCACAAAACGGTTGTTTTCTTGTGGGGTCCACCATGATTCATAATCTCAAACCACCATGAAAAGATGATATTATGAATTTTATATATATTCAAATTCATAAGAAAGAAAAATAGTTCCATTTTAGCACCTAACCAAGCATTTTTCTCCATACCGATCTGAACTGGGGTTTAGGAGGGTTTAAGTTAGTTCCACAAAAATGAATAGAACTTTCTTATTTCTTATCCTTTTGGATTCATACTTTTAACACATTTTAATCTCATGATTTATCTAAAGGAGGCTCCACAATTTAGATTGAATGCTAAGAAGTCAGAGTGTTATTTTAGCATACCTTACTTAACCCGGTTTTGGTAAAATTGCAATTTATTACACAAAAATCCTCCTCGGGTCCTAAAATTTGGACCAAACCTTCTTGACTACCTCCCTCATGTATAATGGATACTTTTTCATAAATACACATGTACCTTCTTTAGAAATCTCATTTGTGCATTCTAAATTGGTTTGTCTGAAGGGAAATCATTCGAATGACCCCAACCATGCCTCCGATCATTGAATTATGACCTGTAGATTCATATTATGACTCTTGAAAATGTCCCTACACATTTCCCATGCCTTCATTTTATTTCTATGGATTTTTTTCTTCATACCCTCACGCTAGGTCCTTGAACTAGGCCAAATTGAGCTAGTTTGTATTATATCTCATCATGTCTAATGTTCTTCACCATGTAAACCCTTAACCATGTCCTATTATGTGTTTCATGCATCTACCATGCTTCACCATCAACCTCAAGCCTTCACTCCACCTTTCGTGCCACTTTGCTAACTAGGCCTAGGGATTAGGCATCATGAATTGAGCTAGTATGACAAAATAAACTAATGTGCCAATGTATTCACATGTATTCATCCTTCCGACCTTACTTTCACATCATATGCGTCTTTAGAACATGTGATAAATCATCCTGGTATGTTCTCACATCATCACCCTTCCCGTTCCTCGTCACTAGCTACTCAAATACTCGGTCTTGCTTAGGTGTTCTCAAGCCTTTGATGTTACTCGGCTTTTCAACCTCATTCCAAGCTCCCTCTAGCTCTCCTACATTATTATTTTTCATTAATATTCCTTTGACATCAATGAAAACTCAACATTCATGTGCCAACATTTCCTCCATACTGCAGTGATCTTTTCCAAATCACGGGTTCGTATGACATTAACATCACCTACATTGAGGTCGTGTGATATTCCCTATCGATGTGTTTCCAAGATTACTACCATATTTATTTTATTTTATCCCATCCTTCTTACAATGGTCATATCACTCTCCACTTGGGGCATCTTTTCTCATCTTTCCACCCTTTCCTCCCTTCCTCCATCTATCTCTGTCAACCTAGTAATTGATTTTCTTTGTGTCATCAATCCCTAGTTTGAGGGGGAGCACCTCAACCATCTTCTATCACTTCTGGTTTTTATCTCGTCTTGTTTAACACAAACCAATTTAGAAAAAAGGGTAAATGTGGACACCAAAATTTGGTTCACTAGCCCCAGCTTTGTGTTCATTTGCCAGATTGTCATCATCAGGCACACTCGCACCCATTTCCCTATTAGAAATTTAATTTTCCTCCTAAATCAAATGTATTTACCTTAGTTTCTATTTTTTTATCTTAATTCTATCTCATCACTTTGATCTCATCCTGTCATTAATAGTCTTCATTGTCACATTATTTCATCTCCCCTTATGCACCCTAATTATACTTATCACCCATAATCATATTAGTCATCCCTAAACATATTTATTACCTTAATTACATCCCAAAATCTCCCATTTATCCTTTCTAGACTCACCACCTACCCCCATTTAATATTTCCCTTTATTAAATGCACTTCTACTATTTCCCATCCATATACAACTCAATATCTCTTCTAACTTTTCAAATTAACCTATATCCCAAATCACAACCTAATTAGGCCTCATCTCTTGAGTTTTACATCATCCATATAAGAAAAATCAATGAATCCCCACAATCGATAGCCCTATTGAGCGTCGATGACCCTATATATACATCATTGCCCCTTCCCAACAAAATGAAAATCTTGAGATCCGACCTCTATCAATTTTTTACAAGTTTCTTGCCTTCTTGTGAGTGTCACCAACCTCTTAAAGCCACTTGAACCTTTATCTACCATTTTAAAATATTTACAAACTTGCAAATTGTTGGAATACCTCTCTCTTTTCACCACTTCTTCATCAGCCATTTGTAGGTCCATTCGTCATTTTAGAGCTCTACAACCACATTGGTCAACCTTATTTACTTCACATAACTCATTTGGAACCCATAATCCTCACCAAACCCTAAGTTAGCCAAAGTTGTCGCCGATTATTCCCGCCTTCCATTGACCCAATATGCCTTAGTCTTTTTCTTGCATCTTGTTCCTTCTCTATCCATCTCTCTGTTCTTGTAACACCCTGCCATCATCGACTACTCTGGTCACCATCAAACTCCTCTACCCCAATTTTATTTTCATCTATTTGTCACATCTTCCTACAATCTATGCTTCTTGTGTCCCCGTGCCCGATCCAGACATCTTTAGAATCCGTAAGTTCATTCTAGATTTGTTGTTTTGAGGCTTTTGATTTTCTCTATTCTTTAATCATAGTCATTACCTCTAGTCATCATTGACCTCTATCTATTTTACATTCCTTATCTCAATTTATCATTACATTCATTATCTAATTTTTGTTTAGCATATCTTTAAACATTTATGTTCCGGTTATCTTCTGTATATTACCTATTCCTTTGTTTTAATCAATTTTCTAAACAAGAGGGTTGACATCCTTCCTAGGAAGTTCATTGTTTCTTGGGATTGGTTTTTGTCAAGCATCCCACCATACAAATCTACTAATCATGTCTTGTGTAGCTATCCTTTATGTTGTATAGGTCATCAAGATTGTTGCAGAAAGGATTTGTGTGCCCGTCTTCCATCACCATCACTATCAAACATTAGAGGTAGCCTTAAACCCTCCCATATTTGGAGTTTCTTATTTTCTAGCATGCTATTTCATCAACTTGGAATAGAGCAATAAACTTGTCAAAAATGCGTATAGTGAATAAAGTGAGAATATACCCACAATTTTTCCAACAGAAAAACCCACAAACACCAAAATGCCAATACTAAATCATGGAAAAAAATAATATAAAGAGAGAAAGAGCTCATGCCTAGGTTATACATATTTTTCCAAACTCACATATCTTCCTTATGAAATCTTCTATAAATTTGAAAAAAACAATACATGAGATTAAATTCTCTTCCTTTCCACAAAATAGCTCCATGTTCAAGCTTACAATCATACTTTCAACCAAAAACATGCACAATGGCGGAGAAATCCCATTTTCCCCATCACCCACAAAAATAGTAGAGTGGCCAAAACAAAGGAAATCAAGCTTAGGAGAGGGATGAAAGTAAAAATGAAATTGAAGTTGGATTCTCTGGGAAGTTAACTATCGCTAAGGAGTCCAACCTCATCAATGGACATTAATCCCAAAACTCTCCCACCACCTTTCCAATTTTCTGCCAAATTTCCTTTCTTACCTTCCCCTTGCCACGTAGCCATGTTTCAATTTTTTTACTTTGGATAAATTAATATCAATATATGTCTATCTCTTAGGGTGTCCACCTAGGTCTAGATGCATATTCCTTTGTCCAAATTAATAACCTTTTCTATTTATATTACCAGAAATCAACATTGTATATATTTATTTGCACATATTAAGATCATATATACTACTAAAATAACCCATAAATATGTACATTTTCATACTACCATGCCTTAAGGTTAGCTTAGGCCTTAATAACTATCATTAGTTTACAACTCACTCCAAATCATTACTTTTATCTACCCTTCATGAGTAGTTGTAAATTTTAACACTTATATGCCTAGACTTTACAATGCAAATGGTGTACATGTTTAAATGACCTCTTAGCCAAGAACTTATTCACGTAACATAAACAATCAAAATTATTATAGATTATAAGCACTTTAATACACAAATTATTTCGAAGAGATCAATCAACTATTACGATTGTTATTCAATGGTGATACAAATTATTAATAGAATGGCCGGTGTGAGCTAAGACTCCCAGTTAAAGACCTCGTAAATTTGGACATGGTTAATTGATCACTTAGTAAAATTTCGAGTTAAAATAGTAGGATGTTATAGTTTCAAAGAATTTTGAACCTCCTCTTTACCCATCAAACATATAGCTTACATGTTCCCAACCTCATACTTTCATTGTATCTGCCTCCATTCCACGCTATCATTATACAAGGATTCTTTCACTCCTCCTACTTCATTTGTTGATAATTCATACATGTTAGGTCCATTTCTCATCTATTTTTTTGAGCAACCTTTTTAGGATGAGTATCTATCGGACCTTATATGTCTATCCAAAGAGTCTACTTGTGTTACAAAGTATAGGGAGTTTCTCTTCCTTCTACATAGCCTTCACACATTTGTACTTCAGAGGAGTCCTTCATATCCATTGATGGGAGTGCCCCTTTTAGGAACTTTGTCACTTCCACTATTTTGGAGACCATCACCGATCCACCTCTACTTGTGGATCCATTTTCTCTGTTATGGGGGTTGTTATGCCTTCACCTCATATAACCATTCCTTCCATGAATGTTTCATTCTCGTACTCAAAAAATTCTACTTTTGTGGCATTTTTTTAATTCCTTTGCACATGTTTGTTAAACCTATGGCATATTTTAGTGGATTAAATTCATAGCTCTTCGTACTATTGCCTTTGGTTTCCTTTGCAGAGTGGGCAGACTTTCAGTACACCATTTATGTTCTTCCTAAGGGCAGAAACATTTTCCAATGTGAATGGACCTTCTTCAGTGTACAGGAGAAAGACCACATCATCGACACTCTTCTTGGAGACTTCATATATTTATAGAATTTAGATCAGGTTGTAGGCTTCTTTACCAAACCCTTCATTAAAGCCAAAAATCCTTACTTGTGCTTTATTGTCTTGGGTGAGGTTTACTGTAGCTTCACATCTCTTCATTATTTCTAGTCTTCTTCTCTTCCTCTTATCTTCTTCTTCTAGAAATATTACATTTTTACATGGGTACCTTATTAGGCCTTTTGTTGTTGGGACCCATATGACGCATATTTCTTAGGTTGTTTAGGGGAGTCTTCTATCTCTTATAAGTGGATGTTTTATCCATTGTGTTTTCCTCCATTACTTGAGATACATATTGTACATTGGCACCTCGTCAAGCATAGCTTCCAAGACCCATTTCTCTTTTATGACTTTTCATGCCTCATCCTAAGTTATGATGAGGGGGTGTTGGTGTGAGGGATTTCATTTTCCTCTTATTAGGTTTTCCCCTCACACATGGTAAGTCATCTCACCTTAGGTGAGGTCATAGGTCTTAGGTTTCAATTATGATTTGTGACATATTCCACCATAGAATCTATCATACGATATGCATTAGTGCATCATACATGAGTTACATTCCATTTCTAGATTGTAACTCCTTTCTCCCTTGTGGAGGTATGATGGGTCTTACATTGGGAGTTACACAACACTCATATTTGTACTCTTTTTCTAATCTATGAGAATGAGCAGACCCTTTTATTGCATGCATAATTTCAAGGTGTATGATTACTTGCTTACTACTTGAAGCTACCTTACGCTTTGTTCCAAAGTGTAACTTGGTTGATGTGTGTGTATTTCATTTTGATCCTCGTACTCACACTTTATCACAAGGGATCTAGATTTCCTAGGTGGAAATGATGAAATTTTGTGAAACACAAAAGTGGTAGTTATAATCACACATACATATTATTTGAATATGAACCCATGCTTATTTACACAACTTATCTAGATTCTAGACTTCGGTGGTTTTTGATGGATGACCCACAGCACCAAAATATCGAGAATTATAGTGTTCCGCGTGCTTTTTTACGATGAAGATATTTTTTCAAAGTTTAAAAATATGTGAAATAAAGCATGCGAACAAAGAGGATAGGACACCATGCAATGAAACATAGTCGTATGATGTCGTGAGTCAAAGGAGAAAAAAATTATGATAGTTTGAAGATTCTAAGAAAAGTCATGGAAAAAGGAATTCACTTTAGTGTTTCGTGGGTTTTTGTTCATATGCTATGGAATAAATAAAATTAAAACATCGGTGTTATGCGGGTATGTTAAAGTGTAAAGAAGCTAGGGGTGTTTACTTAACCCGCATAACAAATGATTTTCCAAAAAAAGGTTGCATAAAATGAGGCAAAATTCATGGAAAGCCACAAGGTCTACGAAGTCCATAGAGGCCTAAGGAAAGCCAAAAGGATCTAATTAAAGCCAAAAATGAGGAAAAATGAAGGAAAAACCAAAAATATAGTGGAGACCAAACTAAAGTCGCGAACGAGGAAAAAAAAGTGAAGGTTGTGTAACACAAGGAATTCCAAGCGACATGGGATGACCAAAATTCTAATTTTAGCTTCATAATTTCAATCAAAAATCCAATTTTGGAGCATGAAAAATCTAAAATAGGAACAACACATGTAAGAAAAATCTATTGTTATCAAACATAATCTTTTAAAAATAATAGGAGCATGCAAGAGCACAAGTTTCCATTTCTAAACATGTTTTAGATTTATGGGAACTTGTATCTACTATTTTGGGTGCACATATCTATTTATGAGTGTGTGTTAATCTTAGTGATCATTCTTCATGCATGCCCTCACGCATTTGGCTATTTTGAGAAAGAATATTTGCAGGTCTACACTTTTCCCTTTCTTTTTCTCGTAATTATCTATAAAACTCCATAGAAAATCATTGTAAAAATATCTATGTACTTTTTATTCATTATCCTGGAGTAATTTAGCATTCTGAGTGGAAGAGTAGGGATCATGACTGATTCTTTATGCTGATTTCACCTCTTAGATCAATAAAGGATCTATTTATGTCTTCCTACAACCTATTTATCATTCAATATTGTGTCTTTAAGCTGATTTTATCTTGTGATATTGTTTTATCCTTGATTTGCAATCTCATTTCCACACCTTTATGCGCAGTTATATGTTAACTTGCAGGTCATATATTGTTTTTAGTAAGTGTGTGCAAGATCTTGTTGTGGAACTTACCAAATTTCCCTTCCAGAGCCATTTATTTCCCTTATTTATTTTGTCACAACTTCAAACCCTTCTCTAAAATGCTTTTGCATTGACATATCCCTTTTTAGGTTTTGTATGGTGTGCATGGTTCATGTGGTCTATCTATGTGGATCAAAGGAGTTTGAGATCCTCAAACTTTCTCGGTGTATCACCACCTTCTCATTTTTCCTTTATTCCTTCTCCCTTTTTCTTGTTGATTCAATAAAGTAGAGTAGTTTCAAGAGTAGAATTAGTATTAGGTTTTACATGAGAGGAACCATCCTATTAGGGATGGGTCTATGCGAAACATTTGCAACTATAGAATATCAAATCCAAAACATGCAAATACGGATCTAACAATCCCCACAAAATCTACAACAGTAGTGGAAGTATAAACAAGAATAATCCAAATCACACAAAAGTACACACACATAACACAACATGTACCATGGTTCACCCAATGTGGGCTACATCCACCAAAGATAGAGATCTCATATATATAATATAACAAGAGATTACAAACCAACTCTTCTGCACAAGAGTACATGTATCTCTATAAGAGTATCTCTTCCTCCTAGATCTCTAACCAAATCTACCTAAGTACACTAAATTGTGCCTCCATACCACCACCTATGTCTCCTCCAGATCTCTAACCAGATCTACCTGAGTGCACTATAACCATGCCTCTAAAACACCACCATATCTCACATACCTGAAGCTACCCTGCATCTGCCACTGTGCAACCAAGCTCTCATTGTACTGTGAATCTGCAAACAAGACCTCTAGAAGGGTCTACCAATGTGCAACTATAACCATGCACCAAGAAGTAAGTCTCTCCTCCATCATTGCATCAACCTGTGCAAACATGAAGACAACTTCCTCTACAATACTAGATTCTTATGGATCAACAATACATCATGATCTCATGGATCTATAATACAATATCTCACAACATATGGATCTACAAGAATGAGCAATAACAAGATCTCACAATAACCTATGGATCTAACAAGAAGAAACACTAAGTGTTTTGCATACTATGCAAGCCATTACATGAGACTAAATAATACAAAGGAAATACAATAGAAGATAATACCATCTTCTCACCAATAGTGTACCTGCACTTTCCTTCTATTCAACTTCTCTCTATGAAAGCTCTTATCTTCATGCAATCTACTTTTTCTTTTTCTTCTTCTTCATCCTTTCAACCAAGGATAGCTCAATTCTTCTCTTTTCTCATTCCTTGTGTTCTAACCCTAGTTTTATAGCTTATATAAGCTTATAAAAACTTAGGGAACCTTAGCTATGCATTTATAACCTTTAAATCAGCTTTAAAACAAAAGCTAGATTAAATTCCCGTGAGTTAAATATAAACTTTCACGCATGGGTAATCGGGGTAGGTTACCCTAACCAATGGTGGTTCATTTGTTGACCGACGCCAGTTACTAAGTAAACCAGCTTCATGTAATGAATTCTTATTGTGAAACAATCTAGCTCCACAACCCTAACACATCCCTCCTTGGAGATTCACTCCAACATATAGGTCACCCACAACCTAGGAGTGTTTCCATTTTGTCAATTGAAAGGAGAGAATACAAACCACTCTCCAAAGGGTGCATTTCAAAGTGACAACACACAAAGTGGTAGTTAATAATCACACACACTCTAATAGATATGATACTTAGGGTTTGGATCAAATCCTAATATTTGAAATTATCCCTATAATATGAAACCTTAAAGGGTGAACATAAAACCTTATGTTTTGTATTAAATAAAAGTATATAGGATTCACCAAAATGTTCTAATAAATTCACACCATAAGCATATTATTTTTAAATTGAATATAATAAATTAGATTATGATAAGTGGTAGTCTTAATATAACATAATGTATGTGAATCTTGAATATTATAATAGTTTTGATCCTTTAGAAATGATAATACATTGATTAGTGTGTGTAAAAGAAACAAACTCACTAAGGTAGGCTTGCAAAAAATAAAACAAATTGCTCACATGTCTAAAATAAGTTGTAAAGACATTCATCAAGGTGCTTAGGAAAAATTAGGGGCCTAAACTATATTTCATATTGGTTGATTTTACGATAGGTATGAACTGAATGTATTTGTGTTACACATGTTTGTGTTCTAAATCATCTTAGTGCTAGGATTTTATTCGTGATTAGTTATTTAAAGCTCAATTCTTGTGTGTAGGTTTTCCCGGATCCATACTTCTATTCTTGATATCTAGAATGTTGTGATGATCTTGCGATAGAATTGAAATGCATTCCTTTCAACCCAAACCTTAACTTTTCTTGCTTTGAAGTGGAAAACCCTTAAATAAGGGTTTACATTTTGTGTTGACTAGCCCTAATCACCGCATGTTCATTAAGCATTACTTATGTACCAATACTCCAAAGAGGGCTCAAACCCATGGAGTTCTCCCTAATCTTATTATTAGATACAATTATTAATCTATAATAAATTTACTTATAATGAAATTCTTGGTTTTACCTTTTCACTTGACTACATGTACATTAAGGCCTTGTATGCTTCATAATCATGCAATTACTCTTGGAAATTTTAGATAGAATATGGTCATTTTGTGTAATGATCTCCAAGGTATGAATTGATGTCTAGATGGTTTGACCGGATTAACGTATCTTTTTTAAATAGATGACTTTTAAGTAATTTCTTAGCTCAATTGACGCTAAAATTTTGTAATAAACTCGGGACAAGTTAACTATTCAAAATCACGACCTTTAGACAGTAAAGGAAAAGTTCATGACACATGGAAAAGTTTGAGCTTGACCTTTTCCAAGGCCCACGAATCCGTCCAAAGGCCATGAAACTTAGAACCGAAATATTTGTGATGTTTGTCTAAAGTGCAAGTTGACTTCTATATAGATTGAATTGGTTTTGATAAAGTTAAACTAGAGAATGGGAAAACCTATTAAATTAAAGAATGTTTGAAATGTGGAAATATGCATGAATAAGGTTGCATATGTTTTTATTGGACCATATATTTGTAAAGGTGTAAAATTTTTGGGTTCTTTAAGGAATGAAAATTGTAGAAAATACATCACATGTTCTAATGTATTGTTTAAAGAAAAATAAGAGATAGAATTTTCAATAGTCAAGGATTATTTCATTGGATTTTACGTTTATCTAGGTTATCAACCTCCTTACTAATAAGGTGATTGAATTCAATACATTATTTAGGTAATTGTTTTTTTGAATCAATGGATTTTAAAGCCATGACTTGTAAATATTTGTTACACATACTAGGTTGACTAACAAAGAATATGACCACCAAATTGTAGCTCCATAAATGTCCATCTTTAAACTAAAATAAAGATTGTTAAAACCTCGCTAAGTCTTACTAAGAGAAGTCATCCTTTTGAAATCTTGTTTAAATCATGGTTCTTAGACAAGAAAATGATACATTCATGACATGTAAATAAATTGAGCCTAACCTTATTTAGGACCCATGAAGTCATGAAATTCATAACTCGAATGTTTTTTATGTCTATTTAAAATGCAAGTTAACTTATGTATAAACTATAATAATTATAGTAATATTAAACTAGAGAAAAATGTAAGGTAATATGTTTGAAATGGAAAAATATGTATAAATAAAATCAACTATATATTTATAGACCAAATGTTTGTGTATAAAAGTATTGCAAAGATGCAAATTGTAGAAAATACAATGTTTTAATGAATTTTTGAAGAAATTTTGATAGATAGAATTTGTAATATTCAAGGCTTATTATATTGGATTTCATATTTATCTAGGTTGTCACCCTCCTTGTTTAGGAGGCAATTGAATTTTTGTATTTAGGTCATTGTCATTACTATTGACAAGCATATAACATATGTTTCACATCCATATATGACCACCAAGTATTGCACTAGTGGAGATGCCCATCTTTATCATAAAACTAGGAGTCATAGTTGATGAATGTCTATGTTGAACCATAATTTATAATACTGAGCATGAAAGCCTTAGAAAATAAATGCACTTTAAAGCATCGGTGACAAGATATATTTCATAATATGATTTGAAAGGAAAAGATAAAATATCATAGAAAACAATTCATAGAATGGTCAATAGAACTATATATAGTAGGCAAACTTATCATTGTGTTAAAAATAAGACCCATGGGTTGCAGAGGCCGCACTATGGTGGTGTTGTTTTGTGGTCTTGACACGCTTTGCCTCCCGACCACAATAATCGAAATCATTGATGCCTTCCATCCATTGAAATACACCCATTTCTAAATTTATTTTATATTTTATCTCGCACATTTGCTAAATCCATTTAACACTAGGAAAATGGACCGTTTGTGAAGTTATATAAAAATGAATTAACTAAAAACTATTTTTCGAGGATCGATTATCTATGAGGAGAGGGGGCCGGTATTCTAAAAAAATTGAGATGTTCCCAATAAATTAATAACGGTGATGGAGCATATCCTAGTAAATTAGAAATGGAAGTAGAAATAAAATTATACTTTAATTGATTGTTGTGCTCTTAGAGTCTCACTTAAACACACTACCAACAACATGACATAAGAAATGACAAAACAAAATAAAAAATATCAATCATTTAAGATTCTAAAGGAAGCAAGTACATTAAACAAGAGCCACTCAAAGGTGGTGAATTATTGCCTTTAAATTGTAATTGTAAATTGCAATAGTAAGGATGTAAAGATGAATAGACTATAGTAGATGAGAATATGGTTTTTCTAAATTCTCTTAAAGATATGGCTAGTTTTTTAAAAGTTTGAAAATAAAACTTAGATGTACTAATCTTGTAACTATACTTGTAGGTCAGCTTTTGAATTAATCATTCTATTAGAAAATAGTAATCCATTAAGTTTTAATCTTCCCTACTAGAAGGAGACACCAATGCAAAACATTTACACGTATAATATTTTCATTTCAAAAACCTTGATGAAGGTTTTGTGAGTTTTTATTGATGAATTAAAAATTTCACATTTTTTAAGGATTTATTGGAAAAACCACAGTAAATATTTTCATGTCTTCTAGTTTTTTATATAGAGTTGTAAGGTGTTATTGATCTAGCTCAAAATCTCTTCTTCTACATTGTATCATTTATACGCCAAAATATTTTTCATATTATTTTTGTCTTCCATGTTTTAGGTTGTGTGTGTTGATTGATTGCTAATCAATTTTTTGCCATAGAGAAAGGGTACAAATATTTGCATGTCAAAAAAATTCTTAACTAGTTATAATATTTTAGGTGTTGTTGATTGAAGCTTCCTCAACACATCTGCAATAACATTGATCAAAAAATTGTAACAAGTATTAATATAAAAGAGAGAGAGAAGGGAAAGGGAATTGAACACGGGACATGACCAAAGGTGCTAAAATGACTCAACCTCCTCAACTTCTGTCATATGCCCAAAGAAGCACACATGCATGCGTAAACAAAAAATAGGAACAAAATATATATAGAAAATCGTGATCTTTATGCGTTCGTAGCACATTAGAAAACTCAACACCTTGAGAATGCCATGCCTAAATGCATATATTCATAGTCAAAGGTTGTAAACAAAGACCCACAAGGTCCATAATTGTGTTGACCACAAGGTAGCCTAAGCCTATCCCCTACACGAACAATTATAATATTTGGTCCTTGCAATCAAGGATTGATTGCTCTTAAATTGCTCATATTTATTGAAAATTATCTTTGAAATATCTTTAATACCCATGTTTTTTATTTCTTTGTATTCAATTCCATATTGCCCACAAGCATCAAGTGGGATTATAAGATACAAGTGCATGGACTTACCCTAATTTGGGTGAATGGTAGTTGGAAAGAAAAATACAATAGAGTTGAATCATTGTCCAAAACAAATAAACAACTCTACAAGTCCAATAAATCAAATGCATTGAGCTCTTGTAAAAATATGAATCCGCCATAACTCTATTTAAAAAACAGGAGAACCCTATAAATATCCCGCACTATTATCTAGACTTGATCCTAGAGAGCCTCCTAAGTTGTTAGTCTCACATGATGTTAGATCACCGAATGATAAAGAGAAAGTTGCAAAACAAGATCAAAAAGAAAAGGTATTAGCCTTTGTTGCCAACAATAGAAAATAATAAAGAGGGAATCACAAACCTTCAACCAAAATAAAATTAGATAGTTACCCCAATGGTTGTTTGAATCTCATGGTCCACCCTCTCTCCAATAGTCTCCCATTGATTTTCTTTCCTTTTAGAGTATGACCCTTATGAATGACTCCAACTTTTAACTCATTCAAATGAATCATATGGAGAAAATAATCATGGAGACTCGACTATCCAAAATATCATGGATATTAAAAAATAGTAGAATTCTCTCGATCAATACATGTCTTTTCATTGCTTTTATAATGGCGATCCGAATCTAGAAATCTCTTACGGTGGTGGGTGTGAACCAATTTCTACATGATGTTGACTATACCAACAATTGTATGCTATTTTGTCACATCATATAAAATTTGTTACATGTGACAATTTTTAAATTTTTCATTTAATTTTAAAAAAAAATTTGTACTACAATTAGACAAAAACAATCTTTTCAAACTTGAAATGTCAATAAAAAATTAGTTAAACAAATGTAATAGTATTTATGTTTATTTCAAAAATGATTTAAATGTTCTATAAAATTAAAGAACTATATTATTAAAATTAATTCTTGAGGTTGATTGGCTAAAAATGAAAAAACTATTGTGTTTACATGAAATGTATAGTCTTTGAGATAGCAATGAGTTATTTGTAAAATCATCCCATCAATTAGTGCTCAACTATGTCATTAAAGTGAAGTTGTCATGTCAATATGTGTTGGTGCAAAAAAATGGATTAAATTTTTACTAACACGGGAACTAATAAAGCCTACTAAAACCAAAAAAATCCTCTACCTTGAAGAAAAGACACTAAGTAAGAGGAGTGGCCTTTATTTTTATTGTTCTTATTTAATTTTTCTTCCTCTTTAATTTAATTTTATATATATATCCTTTATATATATATATATATATATAGAGAGAGAGAGAGAGAGAGAGAGAGAGAGAGAGAGAGCAAATTGAAAACCTATGCGCATAAGAAAATGTTGAAGCTCCTTCATTTTGATAGTTAATGATGGCGCTAGGTTAATCTAATGCAAAGTCTTAAAATAAAAATATATATTATTTATAAAAAAACAAAAATAATTTGGCAATTAATAAAAGTTGAAGTGTCTTATCAAAACATTAAATTTGAAAGTACAAAAATATAAAACGCTTTACATAAAACCACACAATATAAGTATTTTTTAATTGAAAACTCGTTCGTAGAAACTATATAAGATATCAAACACGTTAAAACGAGATTTCACCTCCATGTATAAATTCATCTATCCACCACAGGGATTAAATTTGACGGCCACTCATGTCTCACAAACTATTTTCAGGATGGTACATTTTTAATGTTCCCGTCAAAAATACAAAATAATAGTATTTATAAAATTTATAAACGATTATTCCATATATATATGAAAGTCACATTTGAAATATGCAAATCGTAAGTGACAATTCTATGAAATATTTGCAAATATTTTACATGTAGAATCACATAAAACGTCTAAAGTCGCCATTACAACTATAAGAAATACCCAGAATAAATTGGATATTGGAAATGTGTCCCAACCTATTGTATAGGCCCCATAGCGCCGCCCAAATCTTGGGAATCCCACAATGTGGGGTTGGGGCACATTAAATGTCCATATGCACCGAAAGATTCTCTTAAGTAAAGAGTGTCACGTTGCAGGTAAACTTTCTTAATATAGAAAAGCAGGTCGTGTATTATGAACCAGCGCATAATAGGAATTTAGTGGACACTATTCTTTATTATTAGTTATGGTGTAGGAATTCTTTCATAAGTTTTTTTATTTGCAAACTAGGTAACTATATCTTATCCCCACATTTCTTAACGCCTCATAGACATGTCCATTATACATTTCTTATTGGTGGAAGGTGATTAATGGCCGGGACTTCCCCTCTTAATATCACCAAGAGTTTCACAATATTTTGTCTTTTTTGTTTTACATATTTTGTGGTGGTTCTTCACTTTGTTCACAATAAAGTGGTATATGAGAGGTGGTCCCATAAGGTATGTGAAAGCAAATATGATATACCATTTTAAATGTTTCACTATGGGAAATTTTTTGGTGCCAATAATAAACTATAAATTATATCTCATTCACAATTGTTATACACATTATTAACATATTTTTAAGAGGGTTATTATAGAAAAATAAAATTCTCATTTTGTGTGAGAAATTGCCACTTTGTATATAAAATAATTGTAATGGAGACTTAAACAACATCATAATAATTACAAGCAAGAGACACTACATTAGGCATGACATTGAACCTTTGACGATATTAATAGGGCGATCACGACAATTATAAGGTTAAACACTTCAAGCTTTTCACCCTCTAGCCTCTTACCACACTAGAAAATATTTTGGTGCCGATCTTGGCTTTTAAACCATCTTTTGCTCACAATTATGGGATTGTTATTAACACACAATAACACTTTTAGATAAAGAATATTATAGTAGAACAAAATCCTCAAATATTGTGGGATATGCCACTTTGTTTGTAATTATTCTTGAGGAAAGACTTACAAACTATCACAAGATAACAACCACGAGCAAGGGAATGTCTATAAAGAATAACTATAATTTTTTTGTTAATGTTAGTAAGGGAATTCACTAGAAGTATAACACGTTGCTTCAATAATTTCACTCTCTAGTGTCTTATTTCATGGGAGAAGCGTATTATAGTGGAACAAAAGACTCACCTGATGTGAAATATGCCACTTTATTTGTAAACAATAGTAAAGAAAGACTTGTAAAGCATTGCAAGATATTAACCAAAAACAACAGAAGGTCCACAATGCATGATTGTGAAGCCTCTAGTGATGTTAGTAGGTGAAGCTACAAAAATATAACCCAACACTTCGATATTTTCTCCCTCTAGCCTCTTATCTCATTTGCAAAGCTTTTGATCCAATTAGTTCCTTATAAACCACTTCTTGCTTATAATTATTACATGAGGGATTATTATTAACACACACTTTTAGACAAAGATTTATGTTGGAATGGAATCCTCAATTTATGTGGGACATGTCATTCTATTATTCAATAATAGTAATGACGAACTCACAAATAAAATAGAAGATAAAAACACACACAAGAGAAGGCCCACGAGGCATAACTAAAAACCTCTAGGGATTTTAGTAATTAGAGGAATTCATGTCAAGTATAACCTACCTATTTGAGCATTTTCAAGATCATGTTCCATCATAATACTCTTTATTTATCTATATAATGACTAGATGTGAAACTAAATACGAGATCTAAAAAATGACCCCTAGGCATTTATTAGTCATTAAATTGGAATTTTTTAGAGTGTTTATACATTTTCCGATTGTTGGTTCAAGTGTTGTCTTTATTGGTGCAATATCTTGACTTCTAGTGGTTCCTCCACACCCCAACCATCACTTCACTCATTTCCTCCATTCACCTTTTTGGGACCCCTCCTATTCATAAATTGGACTTTATACACCCGAATGTCAAGAATGTGGACAACACGATCCCAACAAGATTGTACATGCCAATTATCTTCGTTGCATCCCCTTATCCTTATATGATATATTTTTCACTTTTTTATCGTCAAAGGTTAGATTAAAAACTAGTGGGGTCCTAATTTGAATTTGAATTTTCTATAAATATGCTAGTATTCTAGTTTATTTGGGGATTCGTTGTTTATCTATTATCTATTTGTTTCACCCCAAAATAGAGATAAAGCAGATAATAGGTAAGGGGGTAGGATGAATACCTATGATAATAGAAGGTGTGCACGCATTGAATGTTGACCAAGCTGATTGTGAAGAGATTCCCTTTGGATAGGAGGAATGATCTGAAATAGAACACAAGACCACAAAAGAGAATTAAACAGTATATGGCCTTGGGTCGCTAACAGTGTGCTAGATCTAGGAAGTGTGATACTTCCTAGAGAGGCTATCAATCCACGATTTTAATAATTTAATGCAAGAAATAACATAAACAAAAAGATCCTACTATAGTTAATATGATTTAGGCATCTCATACAAAATATAATAAGCAAATCTAATCTAACATGACAATTATAATTAAATTTGAAGGGCTAGTAGGTTAGTCCGGACTTGTAGATCCGACTAAGGCTATAGGTGAGGTCTGGGAAAGATTAGGTGAACTTATGGGTTGTTTTGGATGAGTTGAAAGCTTGTTAGTTTGGGAGATTTTACTAGTCACGAGACTAGTATCGGTTAGGTGATTCTTTGCCGCTTACAGGTAAATGACCGACGCCAATAGGGGCAATTAGGTAGAAATATTAAAAATAGGTTGATGGGAGCTCTTTGTGATTGCATAGAGAGTTGGGAAGGCTTAGATGAGGTTGTGGGATTTCTAAGAAGACTCAAAGGTGATAAAATGGGAGTTTGGGCAAGATATGAAGGCTTTGTGGGCAGATGGTTGGATGAAGGTGTTGTGGGAGAGATCCGGGTATGAGAGGTGATGGAATGAAATAGATAACAAGTAAATAACTAATCTATTAAAACTAATGACAAAGAAGAAATATAATTACTTGTAAATGGAGATCAATGTTAGGAGGTGGTGGTTGTTGTAGAAGAAGGTGGTCGCGAACGAATGTAGCAGCACCACGAGGGCACGTTGCTTCCTGTGAGTGCACCGGAGTTCGGATTGATCTGCTGATGAGTTATGTGATGTTTGAATGTTGTAAGGGCCTCTGGTATGTCGCAAGATCGCTGAAAAACTTGAGAGTAAGGATGAAAGGTTAAGAGATAGAAAACCAAATTCAGAACCCGAGCAAAGAGTTTGGAAATCCTATTTAAGGAAATCGACAATGGTTAGGTGACCGGCATTGGTTAGGGAGAAAAGGTCATACTTGCTAAAAATAGCTCGATTCTTCCTAAATTTGGTGTGATTGAGATTTTGGTTTTGGGTCACAAGTGTGGAATGACGCTAAATGGAGTGGGAGAGTAGTTAGAGGGATAATAGCCATTAAGATTAGGGTTAGAATAAGTCCTAGTTGGTTAAGGTGAGTGGGGACTTAGTCTTGGGAAATAAATAGGGTTGGAATGAGTCTAGGGTGAGGTGGAGAGGTGAGGTAGATAATTAACTTAATTTTGGTAATTAAATTAATTAAAATGTGTGCAAGTGGGAATGGTGATGGGATAGTATTGAATTAATTAATCGAAGGGGATTTAGAGGATTGCGGCCCAATTTTGTTTGGGTGTCTACACTATCTAACAAAGAATTCATTATTATCAAGGCATGCAAGAAGTTTTCAAGAAAGAGTAAAAGAAGTAAATAATTAAACATTTCGAGAAATTGAAATTCATTAAAACATTGAAATTTGTAAAGAAAGGCACGTTACATTGTGTTGATTTTCCTAGTTGAAGATTGGTATATATTGTTCTTATATTTTGTAATATTTTGGGGTCTCAAAAATATAAAGTTGCCTCATTTATTCTTTGGTGTATCGCATGCCCTCAAACACATATTTTTCCTTGGATTTATATTAGACGACTTAATAAGGGATATGAGAAAGAAGATTGATTTCTCGGTGATCAATGTAAAGTTTGAAAACATAGAGAAAAGTATTTTGAAGGAATGAATAAATGAATCCAGTCATCAAAGAAAATCTAAATTTGAATGATTTTTCACGAACGAAGGTTCTTCAACTTGAAAATGAATCTTGAAATCTTGACTCAGACAAAATCCTTCGTCTATCACGAGTTTTTAGGTTCTCTTTATCTTCTAGAAATATTAAGTTATGTATTGATAGAAGTTAACAATTTCCTTCAAAGCACTCATAAGAATAAGATAATCATAATACCTTATTCTTTTTATTATTAGTCTAGTATTAAAATAATAATTTATATCCGATTTATTATTTTATATTTTCAGTGCCTAATTAAATGAACTACGGATGTTTGTGTTGTAATTTAATGTAAATATATTTATTCATAATATATTGTTTGAAATCATGCTCACTTGCATCCTACAATGGTAGGTTCAAACTTTTTAGGATAAATATGAATTTTCTTATTTGTATAGGGTTTATTACATTTATTTTACTTGGACCTCAATGCCTTACTTGGATCGTAATATTTTTCCCCAATTTAAATAATTCTATAATATTAAGTGTGCAAATAGGATATGTCGCACGAGTAAGTTTTGGCATAAATGGGTGTGCAGAGAAGGGCAATACGTAGAAGCATAAGAGTAAGGTTTTGAATAAGGTTTACACAAAGTTTTACATGGGTGCATTACGAAAACTTATGTATAGATGATGTAAGGAAGATGACGAGGATATGAGGATTACACAAAGCCCTTATAGACACTAAAATTTGATAACTTATCCTTTCACTTTGGAAATGGCAAATTTTTCTATATTCCCTTGATAAGATAAATGCTCACATTCTAAGTACAATTAATAATTCTCTCTAGCTCTTTCTTGAATTTCTCATCTGCACAATATACTTTGTCGTTAAATCAAGAATGATTAATTAAGAAAAGTATCAAGTCAACTATGTACATCATTCCACATTATTCTATTTTACATCACAAGATTCTTGTCCAAAACCATATAATTTGGTCAAGATAAGTTGTACACCCTAGACAACTTATAAAGTCCTACCCCTTTCATCTTTAAACTTTATTTTCAATTTAGATATCTTTATTGCATCATTTCATCTTCCTAGGTTTGGAATTTTCATAATATTTCCCTACGAAGGCTATACAAGCAATTCAATATCATTTTATAGATCACATGGAACTTTTATAAGCTCCTGTTGTAAATATCAATTCAAAAGAACTTAAGTCTCTCCTAAATCTTCCAAAATCAGCTTACACATCATTTAGAGATATCACTACTACAAGTATGAAGCACTCAACTAGGTCAAAGAGTCTCGATTCCTCCATTTTCAAGCAATCAAAGGTCTTAGAGCCATGTCTTAGCAAGAGAAAAGTCACTCCAATACTTGTCAAATGGTTTCAAGGGGACAAAGGGTTTAGTATAAGAGATGAAATACACTACATCACACTAGTGATGTGGCAAGTACATTATCTAACTCTAGTTAACCCACTATATTTTTGTCAAGATACATGAGGACACTTGTAGGGGGTCAACTTAAATCACACCGACACTTGCAAAATCACAAAGAAAAACTACATGATACTTAATCCCGCTTGAGGTCATGTAGTGCATCACTTGAATTAGTTTTATTGAGATCAATCTGAGTTAGTATTTTCATAAACTCTTTGTACATTTAACTGATTTTGTGTGTTTTATACTATTCCTCATGCTTCAAAGATCATCGAGTTAAGAATAAGTTTCAAATAGACCTTGTGCCTTAACAAGATAAATGAAAGGATTCAAAAAATGTCAAAGGATTGGTTCAATAGACTTATTAATCAAATTATGAAAGCTTTGGGCTCACTAGTGAGTGAGATACAACCACATCTTGCAATGAAGAGCTTGTAGTTAGCACTTTGAATGATCCAAGCTACTCCAAAAGATGAAGCTCGAAGTTCCAAAAGCATGCAACCCCACCATGAAGGAAAAATATATAGGAATGGTTGAAAAACTAATTTAAAATGGACTTAGCCATTTTAACAAAGACTGGAATGTTCAAACAACCATCAAATTCCACCTCTCGAAATCATCGGTTGTTGGTATTCAAAAACCCGCAGGAGACCAAGTTTACAAGCATTGGCGGGTTACTTTTAAAAGGGGTTGTGTGACGTCCATTTACCCGTCAAATTCAATTCCAAGGTCAGCTAGGGCGACGTGGCGAGATTCAAAATCTCCTCAAAGCATTTTGGCTTTGTGGACCTCAAGTCTGTAGAAAAACTAAGCTCAATAATTCTTTAGGTCCATGTTGTGGTAACACACTAAGTTAGAAAGTCATGAAGGTCAACAGAGCTACGTGGAAACATAACTTCAAAGCTTAAAAGTTTCTAAGTCCTCCAAAGTTAGAAGTTGCGACATGAAGGTGTATTCGACAACTAACAACCTAATCTATGTGGAGCTATTTCATTAGTCGTCCTTTTGTAGTTTAACACATGTGATGGGTTAAGGAAAGTTTGACAAGTTATGACAATGAAAATTACGTGGAGCTTTCTTATTGGCTCACACTCCACAATTGTCGATTTGAGATTCAAAAGTTCGACATAACAAAAGGCACGGGACTTCCTTATTGGTCAATGTTTCGTAGTGGATAGATGAAGATAAAAGAAATACTGACATTTTGAAGTGCATGGAGCTTTATTATTGGTTCACACTTTGTAATTTTCAGATGATACTATTAAATAGTCCGACAAATTGAGGGGCGTGGAAAGATATCATTGGCTATAGCTTCACACTTTCTCATAAGGGTAATCAAAAGGACCTGACACCGCAAAGAGCACAAAGCTTTTCTTTTGGATCACAATTTGCAAAGTGGTTAGTTAGGGTCTAAGAAAAATACAATTATAAAGTAAGCTCTGGAGCTTTCCTTGGCTCATACTTCACCGCTATTAGTCAAAGAAAAGGAAAATCTAACATTTACAAAGAACACGATGTTGATTTATTGGCTCGCTTGTCATTAAGGAATAGACTTCCCTACAAAGGAAGAAAGTAAAAGAAAAGAAAAGAAGCAAAGCCTAATCCTGCGAGCCAACCAAATATCAACACATGATGTAAGGAAAATTAATGTACACATTAGCAAAGACAATAACCGAGCTAATCAAAGGTTGCCACGTGTCAAGCTCTTATTCATCCCTACACATAAAACTTCAAAAGGCCATATCTTCGATTCCCTGCTCCAAATCTCACAAAATTTATATCGATGGAAAGGTATAGACACAAAACCATACACTTTAGGCATTATTTAGCCATGTCTTATACTACTATTTAGAAGGTTCTCAAGTGGATAAAGTACTAATTAATCCCACATTTTGGCCATCTTTATTTTATATTTTATTTCATCATTTCTACATATTTAATTGCACTTTTCCGCCCATTTCACAACTACCTCGTTATTCTAGCCCAAAATTAGGGCTCCCAGCCGCTGTCTTGGGGCACCCCGGTCCCACTTTGGGTGCCCCTGGTCTATGCACATCCTTTCCCGCTTATTTTTGGGGCCTTTCTAGCCATTTATTATCTTTATCTTTTCCTAGTTGACCTTGTCAGATTAATTATGAAATTAAGCTTGAGAGCCCTATAAATATAAAGTTATAAGACCATAATAAGGGTCTCGAGGTCATAGCGTCACATACTACTATCACTCCATATAGAGTTGCATCCATTGCATCACTTACATCAACATAGTGTCATGCATCACGGATAGAAGATATGCATCACACACATTGCATAGGGGAGGGATTCTATTATATTCCATGCACACATGCTATTTACATTTTCTATAGTTATTATTACTCGTTACTTCACAAAGTATGACTAACACAAGAGCACCTAGGGCATGAAATGCACACACACACACACACCAAAACTACATCTGGGTCCGAAATGTAGTGCAACGCTCAGTGATAAGACCACTAGTTTGGCGGATGAGGTTAGTCCGACCCATTCATTTGCATATTTTATTTTTCTAGGGTTTGATACTTCCTTTTGCATTGCATGCCATTACACAGATCATCCGGCATATCCAATGTGACAGATAGGAAGCATTCGAAGACACCTTGTGACCATATCATATTCAAGTTTTGAGCATTTACAGATGATCAAAGTGCTCAGATTATAGACCAGGGCACCCCGAGGTACCCCAGTACACTCTCAGGCACCCCAAGATAATCTCAAATCCTCTAGATCTGTCCTTCGCAGGGTCCTAGAGTGTTTATCTGCGCACTTCCTGATTTCATTTCCAGATCTGTAACAACCTACGATAATCACTTCCAATCAGCTAAGCTATTTCTTTTCCTTCTCTTGTACATTTAGGGTTTTATTTCATTTAGAATAGTTTACTTGCATTTATTCCATATTGTTTCAGATCTATTTAGTACGATGTTCTAGCCCTCATAATTAGATAAACATTAAAACCCTAGTGTCCCCTTTTAGGCCAACTAGATCATTATTTTTGTTAATCATTTTGGTGAACCCGACGTCTCTTTCTAGCACCTTTTAGGGTTTTACATTTGCACCTCCCATCATGGGTAAATGTCATAGAAGTCTTCTTCCTCTAAGTCTCTAGCTACTCTACAATTTTATAGCCGGGTCGTGCTTTCGTTGATGCTCTTACTGCTACTTCTGGTTATATCCTTTTCCTTCTTTCATTCAACTTCCATCTTTTGGAATGGATCCTCGTGCCATTCAAGATGTTGTTACCGCTTATTTATGCACCATTAATCTTGCAGCCCTGGCTCAACTTGTAGCAGAAGTCTAGGCTCTCCCCCTTGAGGACATAAATGACTCTAGCGCTATATTACCTCTCCCCACACCTCCTTCTCCATCCATGATTGGTTCTCAACCCCAACCAACTCCCCATGACCCAGTTCCTACCATTTTCATGGTTGATATGGTCCCTTCTACTTCACCACTTCCTCTTGTTGCTACCAACGCTCTCATACCATCTACCACACCTACTCTATAATACTCGGTTTATTTTCATATTCCTCCCTTGTCCCCTTTTCTCTACGAAATGCCATTTCAACCACTATTTACATGCTTAGCACAGTCTCTTCCCCACCATCTATTACTGCTACCACTATTGTTCCATACCAGGGACCTTTACCATCTATGGATCTCATCCCCTCCCCTCTACCATCATCCTCCTCCTTAGTATGCCCACCATTCACTTGCACTCTCTTCATAAATAATTCTTATTGGGAACACATACCACTAGACACATCATGTACGGCCACCGTATGTTCCCATGAGGGTCTCCTTCGACTTGGGTTTGAATTTGATGACCTTCATACTCCTTTATACGATCCACATTTATATCATGGTTATGTCATTCTCACTGCCACCTATGGCCTGTGCATTTTCCACCTTGTTGTCCACCTCGCACGTTGTCCTACTACTTCTCCACTTACACTTGGCTAGTCTTGGTTAGATTATATTGGAGGCACGCTTGATCTTGATCGTGTTGATATCACATTCCCCATGCCCTTTGGCA
The DNA here is from genome assembly GCA_018340775.1 of Taxus wallichiana var. yunnanensis. Lineage (NCBI taxonomy): Eukaryota > Viridiplantae > Streptophyta > Pinopsida > Cupressales > Taxaceae > Taxus > Taxus wallichiana. Next base: position 327,428,345 of record CM031235.1, on the reverse strand, counting down.
TAGCTCACATTTTTAGTAGCTCTAATTAATGATTGGTGTAACACTATGTTTTTGCCTTCACTAATCTATTCTCGGCTTGTTGACTTGCCTATGCGCAGATGTCAATTTTTGGGGTCAAATAACGAAATGTTATAAAAGTTTAGGTGTTGGATCCATTTGTATGTTCCCTTCACATACAAACACCATACACCAATTGGATACTAAAAAATTAGATGTTAAGAGTCCTTGAAAATGTCAACCGAGTTTGAGTCACTTTGGGAGTTATCTGGTTGTCATTAAATTAACAAATTAGTACATGAGCAACTAAAAGTCAAGGCACCGCAGGTGGAAAATTGGCTTGCGATGACGTGTTACAACTATGATTTAATTTTGCACCAAATGATAGAAAAATTCAATTATATGCCATTGATATGACTACTAGTAAAAATTCAACTTCACGTTGTCTAATGGGGTTTTTCATCAATTTTCTTTATTTTTGTATTTTTAATGTAATAACTAATACATTTTACTTAAGAAAATAGTTATATCACTATGATTAATCTAATAACATACAAGTAAATTATTTTTTTACTTTTTAAAAATATGAATAATATATTTTTCTCCCAACTTAATAAGAAAGCTAATCAATAAAATTATTATATAAATTAACCTCCAAGGTACTAACAAGTTTCAAAAGAAAGTTTAAAACAACACAAAGTGTATATAAACATTAAACCATGCAACCATAATGAGAGTATACTTATGCCCTCAACCACATCTTCTTATCAACCAAAGATTTAAAGGCCTAATCCTTAATCCTAAATGCTTTCCTAATAAAGGAGTTAATATTTACATGTGTACAGGGATTAAATTTGACACCACCTATACCTATCAAACAATTTTTGGGTGATGATAAATTTTTTATACTACCCTCCAAAATAGTGTTATATACACCCTAATGAAAAAATATATAACAAGAATATTTATTTAACTTACTTATTTATTGATTCGTAAACTTCTACTTTGGAACTCTACGAAATCACACAATTATGTTGTTCTACTTTCAACTTTGGAAAATGATAGTTTCAATGAAGATTAGAGCTTTAGTGACTGATTAACTAGTGCTTAGGACAAAATTGTAGAGAAATGCTAAAAGAATTCTACACACAACACAAGAATTTTTATCCTGAGACCCCAATGAGGGAAAACTAGTTGGGAAGGGCAACTGCTCTTTCTTCCCACTTGTATTGGCCAATTAATCAAATTGTACAGATTACAATAAGTATGAAAAGAAGCAACAATGTAAACCTCCTCTCCAATTACTTGCTTGCTCTGTTTTCTTACACCTTTCTCCTACAATTCCACTCTAGCACTGAAGAATCTATGCTCACTTGCTCTCATATTAAACTTAATATGTTGCTTCTTGATCTCTTTGGATCTTCGAATGATCAATTCTTTTCCTCCTTGTATTTATAGCCTTCTCCCATGTCCTCTTATGCACTGGAGAATGGGAGAGGTCAGGGAGGGAAGAGACATAGTCGGGCGCTTCAAATTCACGTCCATTTGTGCTCCATTCTTCTTTTCTATTCAAAAGTGTCAGGACCATCGACATGAGCAGACCGGCCGTTTAGGACCACCGCCATAGGCGGCTGAGCGAAATGGCGACGGTTCTTTCCAAACCTCCGTATACCTCATTTTTCTTTAATTCTCCATCTTGGGGTTGATGGAACTGATGAAGTGGTGTGTTTTTCTAGATCCTTATGGATCATACCTCCCCTACTTAGGAGGCTTTTGGTCCCACAAAATCTTAGTGGGGGAGTGGTAGAGGAATCAATTCCCTCTCTTACTCTGAGTACCACTGGGTCTTCCTTGGTGTCTTCTCTTGTCCAACTTGCCAAGACTCCTGTGGATCTCTAGTTTGTTGCTTCATTACTACATCCTCCTCCAGTTGCCTCAATTACAATCCTCTTTGGAAGGCGGCGTCTATATGTTTCTGCTTTGTCATGCATAGATGGCTTTAGTAGGTGTGAGCTCTTGCAACTTGCTATCGCGTGCATCTACATGAAGTTTGGTCTGAAGTTTTTTTTCCAACTTGCTCAAGTTTGGCGAAGGTCCCATACTGTAGTGGTTTAGTCCTTCTTTCTTGTCTTTGTCTTTTGAGATGGATTGGTCGAATCCTCTCCATGTATGATCTTCTATTGTCACCATTGTTCCTTGTATCTCCTCTTCTCCTTGTTGTCCCACGATCAATTCCATTGAATCCGTAGGTAGATACGGTGACTACATAGTGGAAGTTTGTATTGCTCCTTGAATGAGCAATTCCTATGGTGGCTTCTTCTACAAAAATTGACAAGTGTTATCCAAAATATCCGTGCTCTCAAGTCCATTTTTCTTTTCTTCCAATGAAAGTAAACAAAACTGATGATTTTCCTGAATAAGTCTTTGTGCTTGGTTGGTACTTACCATAGCCTTCTTTGATTTGCTTTGGTGTGCTCGGATGTTGAAACCGACCCGTCGTTAACCCATATGTACTGTTATCCCTCCTTGTGAACACAACATCCCTGGAATACAAGTAAGGACTTCCGAAGAGAACGTCAAATGCATCAAGTGGAATGATATCAACCTCTAATACATTTATGTATTGGGTATTTATCCCAAACTAAACTTACACTTCCTTGTAACTTATATTTCTACAACCTTCTTCACCACCATCCCAATGGGTATGGATGTGGATGTGGATGCATGTAAGTCTCTAGGCCAAGTTGTTCTACAACTGCATCTAAAATCAAATTTGACTGAGAACCAGAATCTACTAAAGTGTTTACCTTAGTCTTCTTGATTTGGATTCTCATTTGGAACAACCTACTCATCTCTTCTTCTTCTGCTCCTCCGTACATGTTCGTGGCTATGCATCCCAGGATCTCGTCTACATCTAAATCATCCTCGATCTCAACCTCTCCTTCTGTCTTCACATTGGCCATGGATTTCTTGGAATCCTTAGTTCGGTGCTTTGGGTGCAATTCTAGATGCAACTTCTAACATGTGGCATCAATATGTCCATTTATATCACAATTCTTACAGAAATTCTTAGGATCTTTACAAGTATGCAAAGTAGTAATGACATGTTTACCTTTCCATTTACCTTTGCTACTTGTCTTCCCTTGTTCTTTTTCCTGCTGATTTGTTGACTGGTCTCCCTTTGGCTATGTTTCTCCTTGCTTCTTCTCGTCATCAATGTAGTATGCTTGTATACAAGCTTCATTGAGATCCTTGGGCTTCATGGAGATTACCTTCCTCCGAAGGTGAGTGTGAAGTCCTCCCAAATACTTGGTTAGAATGTCCTCATCCTCCAAGTCCATATTAAGCAACATGGCTTGTCTCCAAAATTCCATAGTGTAGTCCTGTACGCTTTGACCGCTGCCATGTCTAAAGTATTGCCACTTAATCATCATGTCAATCTTATGGCCAATAGGATAGAAGTTAGCTCTAAGTAATTCTTTAAAACCTTTCCAAGTACTGACAATAGGACATTTCTTCCTTTCACAAGTGGCTAAGTGGGTTTCCCACCAAACCAGAGCATGACCTTCCATTTTGAGACGTGTAAAGGTAATCCTTTGTGCCTCAGTGACATTATGCACACTAAAATAGACTTTCAACTGTTTTAGCCATTTATCCAATAATTCTGCATCTACTTGTCCTTCAAAATTCTTTATTTCCACTTCTTTTCAACTTTAAAAGGTGTATGAGTAGATTTTACCTTTTCGCTTACAATTGGCGTCTCTTCTTCATGCTCTTCCCATTCTTCCTCTTCGTGGCTATTTACGATACCGATTTTTTTGGCCGTTAGCTTGAACCACGAGTCCATGGAATCTTGCTTAACCGAAGTTGTCTTTTGTAGATCTAAAAGCTTTTTTTGTTTTCTATGCAACCTATCCATCATGGTCTCTAGCATTTCGACTCTACGGACCAAGTTCTCTTCCTCCATTTGAGCTCAAATTCTCTGTTTCCACTTCTTCGTAGAAATGTTTGGCTCAAGGTAAAACTTTTTTGCCTTTGGACCTTGTCACTATCCAAATCACAAGAAAGAATCGAATACCACATCCGGATATATAATCGATTTGATACCAAAATGATCTCTAAACTTCTACTTTGGAACTCTACGAAATCACACAATTATGTTGTTCTACTTTCAACTTTGGAAAATGACAGTTTCGATGAAGATTAGAGCTTTAGTGACTGATTAACTAGTGCTTAGGACAAAATTGTAGAGAAATGCTAAAAGAATTCTACACACAACACAAGAATTTTTATCCTGGAAACCCCCAATGAGGGAAAACCAGTCGGGAAGGGCAACTGCTCTTTCTTCCCACTTGTATTGGCCAATTAATCAAATTGTACATATTACAATAAGTATGAAAAGAAGCAACAATGTAAACCTCCTCTCCAATTACTTGTTTGCTTTGTTTTCTTACACCTTGCTCCTATAATTCCACTCCAACACTAAATAATCTCTACTCACTTGCTCTCATCATATTAAACTTAATACTTTGCTTATTGATCTCTCTAGATCTTCGAATAATCAATTCTCTTGCTCCTTGTATTATTTACCTTCTCCCATGTCCTCCCGTGCACTAGAGAATAGGAAAGGTCAGGGAAGGAAGAGACACAATCGGGCACTTCAAATTTGTGTCCATTCGTGCTCCATTCTTCTTTTCTGTTTAGAAGTGTCGACCGCCGCCTTGAGTAGACCGGCGGTTTCGAGACCACAACCACCCAGGCGGCGGCGGTTCTGCAACCGCCGCTCTGCACAGAGTGGCGGTTCTTTCCAGAACCTTCGTATACCTCATTTTTCTTCATTTTCTTTAATTCTTCTTCTTGGTGTTGATGGAACTAATGAAGTGGTGTGTTTTTCTGGATTCCTATGAATCATATATATATATATATATATATATATATATATATATATATATATATATATATATATATATATATATATATATATAAGTTTGTTATTTTATGGCTAAACTTAAAAAACATCTAAATAATCATCAAAATTTAACCTTTGTCAATATATTTAAGAAAATTACTTGGGCGGCGGTTACTGCAACCGCCGCTCCGCACAGAGTGGCGATTCTTTCCGAACCTTCGTATGCCTCATTTTTCTTCATTTTCTTTAATTCTTCTTCTTTGTGTTGATGGAACTAATGAAGTGATGTGTTTTTCTCGATTCCTATGAATCATATATATATATATATATATATATATATATATATATATATATATATATATATATATATATATATATATATATATATATATATATATATATATATATATATATATATATATATATATATATATATATATATAAGTTTGTTATTTTATGGCTAAACTTTAAAAAACATCTAAATAATCATCAAAATTTAACCTTTGTCAATATATTTAAGAAAATTACTTGGGCGGCGGTTCTGCAACCGCACGCTCTGCACAAAGTGGCGGTTCTTTCCAGAACCTTCATATGCCTCATTTTTCTTCATTTTCTTTAATTCTTCTTCTTTGTGTTGATGGAACTAATGAAGTGATATATATATATATATATATATATATATATATATAAACTTAAAAAATCTAAATAATCATCAAAATTTAACCTTTGTCAATATATTTAAGAAAATTACTATAAAAAGTAAAATTTTATCATAGTACAAACGCGAAAACCATATCAATTCTTCGTTTTCTCATGGTAATCCTTGCCTTGTAAGTGCTATATATGTATTATCAAAAGTTACGTTACGTTTAGAAGCATACAACAATGGAACGTCGTTCCCCTCTCAAAATGTATACGTAGGTGATATTAAGACAAGAGAACACGACTTACAAGATTAATATTGAATATAAATATGTATCAAAGTAAATGTTATTTCGCAGTCTCGAGGAAAGAGCATCGAATGAGTTGAAAATATATTGAGTTGATTAGAATCAAATATTTAATTTATCGTACCATCGCCTGATAATAAATTCTTAAAAGAACAAAAAAATAAAAAAACTTACCTAAACAAATTGAAAATGAATAAAGAGATTCCTTTCCACCTCCCTAAATGTTGGAGTGGGCCACCAAGTTGAGCGATGCAATGTTTCCTTCCGCCAAGGACAAAATGAACACGTCTACTTCTTGTGGGCATGGACAACGTGGGATGGGAGTCGGGACTCGGACCCTGCTATAAATTTCTTAAATAAAAAAGAAGCTTTATTTCCCCTACTTTGTCGGTTTGTAGCCAAAAAGATGGGAACTTGGAAGGTGCGAGAACCCGTAACTTTCCGCCGCTGACCTACACTCTAGGGAGTACGTGTACTGAAAAATATTTATATTTTATTAGGCTGCCTTTCTTTATGCGTTTACGGCTTTTGACAAAAGTTGGACGGGGACCGGGGCGGCGAAATGACTTGCGCGTGCTGGGAAACGCGGCGGCCCGATGCTGTGCGGCCGCGCGGGTCCCACCCCACCTCTTCTTTACTCCTCCGGAAACTCCGTGTCGGCTAGTGCACTCTGGGCCCCACACCCCGCACCCCCACATGTTGTTGACGGCGTCGGCCCACACCTATTCTCGTCTTTATCTCTTGCCTGTCCTTTTCTCTTCATCTTTGCAACTTGCCCTTGCTGGCAGCTGCCCTCCGCAGCTCGGAAAGGCCATAATAAGAAATTTCACTTGTACACGTTTCCTTGAGCCCAAAATACTTAAAAGAGACGCACTTTAAATGGAACAACACATTCAATGTCAGTTGACAGAAAAATAATGGCAGTTAATACCAAATATAAATGTACGCATATTTATTATAAGTAAATACAATTTACTCCATCTCTGCTTCATACAACAACAGTTTCAGCAGTTATGGATTTGAAACGATCGATATACATATTCTTCTAAATATTCCTCCGCAGGACATGCCTGCAACCCAACCCAAAAAAACAAAATTTAAATAAACTTTTTTCCTTCTTTCCTCCGAAGGCCGCGGCTCGACAATCGTCGAGAAAAACCTTGAAAACGAATGAGCAATGGAGCAATATGTTTAAAATCTACGTAAATCTCCATTCAAAATTTGCTTCAAAACCGGCACGGCACCCGGAGGTCTTGATTTTAATGGATGAACTTCACGGAAAAAGATCGAGGATCTTGCGCTCCTTCGCAACGGCTTTAGGGTATGGACTTCCGCTCTCCAGACTGGTGACGGAGCCTTCAGAATTAACCGACACAATGGATGGACTAGACACTCTTTTTTGAAGGAGTTCTCGCAATTCAGTGTCAGGTCTAGATTCGCCTTTAATTCGACGGCTTCTGCCTGAAATTCTCCAAGGAATTTCACGTCTGAAGCTGAAACTTTAGAGAGATTTGAGCTTGCTTCGTTGCCGTCCACCCGCGGTCGAACCCTGCGGACTGCCATTTCCGATGGCGGAGGATGATGAATTTTTGGCAGGGATAAATCATGTGTTGACTCGAAGGGCTCCGCTTTGATCTTAAATGTCGTCCATGGCTGTGGTTGTTGTGGACTGCGGTAATTTGAGTGTGAGTTTCCTTGGAGTGAAAAATCAGGGACGCATTTGTAGTCTTCCTCCGCTGGCCTCATTGCTTGTTGCCTGTTACATATTCTCTGAAAATTATTGTTGGTTAATGAAGGGCGCGTGGAGCAGGTTGCAATTACTCCAGAGGAAGACTGCGGCGGGCGAAGTATTCCTCCTTTGAGAACCGTTTCCACTGCAGCCTGACAAATTTGCCAGTTTCCGCTCCATAATAATCCCACGGCGCCATTCACAGGGTTCACTGTTCTTCCGCAGGCTTCGTACAGAAGCGATTGGAAAAGAGCTGCAAAACACAAGTCGAGCCGTAAGGAAATCAACTACTCGGTTAAAGCGTGTTTCCAAATATCACCATCTCCTTGAAGAACCAAACAATTATACTTTCAAACATTGTGATTGTTTAGAAGAATCAATCACACCATTCAAACATTAGACAAGTGTAACAAAATTCAAATATTTAGAAAATCCTTACAAATCTCGCACTTATCACTGCAATCATCCAATGAGGCAAAAGGATTTTAAGCTTTTTTTTCGAAGCGCGCAGAGCTTCTTTTACAGAATTTCAGATTAATCGTTGAAACTTTCGAATTTTTACGATCAGGCTTTAAAAAGCACAAAAATTCTCCAAAAGTCTTTAAATCAAGGATATATTATGGCATTATCAAGGTTTCTTTTGTTTGGAATACTATCACTCAACCAAAAATTGAACATTCAAAATCTACAGCCTGGAGAAATTCAATCTGCGACAGCCATTTATCACCTAAAGCCTCGAGTTTGAGATAGCATTGCAATCCACAAGTTACTTCACGGCATTAACATTCTTCCTTTAAAACCGTGTATCTCAATCGGAAATTTTATCTCTAAATACCTCATATCCAGACGTACATACAGAGTAACTAGATGCTTGAATGAAAAAATAATCGATACGAAATTATCGATTCAAACCTTCTCATTCAGCTCGCTCCAACTAAAGAGGTATTCGTCTGTGAGCTCAAACCAGAAAATACCTCACCATTTTTAGTGTTTATCACAACAATTATTTCTTCCAATTTTTTATTTATTTTTTGGCAGTTCCGGCCTCTAGTTTCTCATTTCAGGATTGAGACAATCGCAACACATAAAAATCCCTCGCTCTCATTACCATTGATCACTCAGAACCTTAAAACTTAAGAAATTCTGTCGTCAAAACCTAAATTCTAAACCCAACTTTCCGAATAAACAATTTCTTTTGCCATTTTCAAATCCTAACCCTTGAACAAAAGTTTCACAAACATATTTCCTCACCAGGCCTTTGATTATCTGGCACGGCGCTGATAAATGACATTAGCCCCGCGCGTCCAAAAAACTTAGCCACAAACACAGTGGCATGGCCCTGCGCCTCAGCCGACTCAATCCACTGCAAACATGGCCGAAGAATACACGTATCGCTGCATCCTTTCCGCAGCACCCTACAGCCATTGCAACTCATCCTCTTCCGACTGTCAATAACCACACAAAAACACCGTCAGACATTCTTCGTGACAAAACCCTAAATACAAACAAACAACAAAGTCACTACTTTTACAGGTTCATCTCCTTTTGTCAATACCTTTGAACGATTTCACCTCCTGCTGTGCTTGCCCCGGCTGTCGCTCTCATGAACGAGCGAAAATTATGAGAAAGTAAGCCGTGCTTATAAACGCGGTTTTCTTTCAAGGCAGGTAGAAGAAAAGGAAAGAAGATGATTCCTTGTGCTGCAAGAAATGGCGATCGTCGACAAATCCAACCGCAAACACGGAAATCTCGCAATGGCGGAAGAAAAAAAAAACAAAAGATCCCTGCGCCAGCTGTGGCCACAAAACCTGCTAAATTTGGCAGCTTCTTCGTCCTTGTATTCCACCCGGCCTCAAATCACTACTAGTACTCAGATTCTCATCTCTCTCCAGGGAAATGCAAATGCAAATGCAAAGCCTGGTAGCCGCGCGCAAATCAAATTATATACACAAATATATAATAAAAAGGCGCACAAAAGATAAAATGGCGGAAGAACAAATGCATCCATCCGTCCATCCATTTCATATCCGCCAAATCTTCTTTCGGGTCTCCAAAAGCCGCGGAAATGTGAATCCATTCCTCTCTTTCAACGGGCAGCCTGCCCGAACAAGACCAGTTTAACCCCGGTTAACGTCCCGGGTTAGGGGAGGCGCAAAAGATTTTTGGCCGCTCTTCACAGTCGACAGATTCCTTTCCTGCAGGAAATCCGGGCCGTCCGGTTCTCGAATCTAGCGACCCTGCGTGCTCCGCGTGACAATACGACTCTCTCGACCGTCCGTGCGCCCGCCGGCCGGTGTATCGCCTGTCACCTTCGTTGTCAGAGGCGCGGAGATTTACCGTGCGTAGACGTTTCTTGTCGTTTTCTCGTCACTTTATACGATGTTAATTACTTACCGCTACGTATTTCACTTCTAGTACTTTCTCCCCGCGGCGTCGGATGGTCTTTTAACGCTTCGATATTTAATAATTGGATTAAACATTTGAAGGGTCAGAGGTCGAGTCCTGGGCTTTGGCTTTTGCTCCCCCGACTTTGGGAAATGAAATATATTTTAATTTCCGACAATGTTGAGGAAGGTGAAGGGCGGCTGTGTTCCATGTGGAGGGTGAAGAGGGTTTGCAGGAGAATGTTTCGAGGTTTTTAAAAAAAAGAAGAATACAAAAATGGGCAGCTGGATCGTATAATTATACCATACCGTATTCATTCATTGGAGACTACTAGAAACGAGCCTAGCCTCGCCTCGTCCCAAGTCCATGAATGCTTTATTTTATTTTAAAATGATCCCAAATTAATATTTTAATATCCCCTCTTTGCATGGAGGGCTCAACCTCATTCCACAGGCAAGGGAATAGATCGACACCCTTGATGCACAAAAGAATTTATCTTTGGAATTGGGAGTGTCGTAACGAGAAACCCTATCTTTATTATTAATGCCTCGGTGCTATTGGTGAGTGTAATTCGTGCGTTAAAATATCATTTCAAAGGAGATGCCTTTCCTTACGAATGGTTTATATTTTGGCCACGCTTTTCAAAGGTTTGATTTTGAAGGAGTACTAAATAAAAAGATTATGCTGATGTGAGTTGTTGGCGAATTTGACATAACTTGTCTATATTCTCAATTCCTAAAATTAAGTGGTTTGCCAAAATGGGAAGTTGTTTTACATTATATTAAGTGGTTTATTAAAATGAAAATATTAACAATGTAAGTAAGCATCTATGCTCATTTGTAATTTTATATCAATTAAAAATATAATAATTTAAGAAATTTATTAGTCTAGTTTTGTGTAAGTTATGATTGTGCTTACTCTTTATTTGTAATTTTTTTGGTGAGTCTTAATTTGTGTTAGTGTATTGGTTTGTTTTGTGCACTTTGTGGGTACGTGTGTGTTATATTTTTGTTTTGCACCTACTTTTGTAGTGTGTCAAAGTAATTTTTTGCGAAGCTAATTGACAAATGTAAGAGCAACATTTCTAAACCACTTCATCGGTTACACAAGTAACTTCTAGAGTCTAGACCATATTTTAGAAGATAGTATGCTTACTAATATTTCAATAACATGACGCAAAAAAATTGTTTCCAATGAAAAAGGTCATGCATAGAAATAAAAGGTTAGAATGCATTGTGGCATCTCTATGTTATGCATGTGCTCATATGGATGTTGTAATGCTTTAAATGAATAGTGTGAGGTGTAATCACTAGGTGTAAGGATTGTGTGACTTCGAGTCTATAGGCAAAGGGAATCACTTCTTTCACGTTCGATCTCAAATAGCCAATGTCATAGGCTTGTGCTAGTAGAAAAGGTTTACCTTGATGGAAAACATATACCATTGAAACCACAAGGGCATTAAAGTTAATTGGAACAAGTGCACAAGAAATCATTAAAAGTCTATATGCAATCTCATGCACAATAGAGTATCATGTGCAAGATCTTCAAAGTCTTTAATATTGTAGACATCTACATTTGGCACAATGTATTATTACATAACACTTTTAGCAAATTATACATATACAAGTCTTAAGCAATGAAACAAGAGTCTAGTGGCACAGGTCCTTGTTTGGTTTGTTGTCATGTGGCTTGGTTGACTAGTGTTTTGTTGTCTTATTTTGGTCTTTCATATTTTCTTATGTTGTGGCAAAGAGATGTCTTGATTTTGGTTTTGATTGTTTTAGATCTTGGTGTAGAACCACCAATTTTAGACAAAATCGACAAATGGTTTCGTCCCTCTTTACTTTTAGGTCATTTTTATTGTCGGGATTTGTTATTATTCTTATTTGATTTTGCTTCTTATGGCTTGGGTCGGTATTGTGTGCCACTAGGTTCAAATTTCAAAGTGAAAGACTCTTATATATACAAATTTTCCAAGAGCATTTATCATCTAGCTACTACTGCAATAATCTAATAAGCATCAAGAGCACATCACAAAGGGGCAATCACTAATTTTAAGCATATGATCTTTTCATGCAAGAGTTTCAATTATGACATATTCTACTAGTTTTCTCGTTATGTGTGTTGAGGCATGAGGATAAAGCATAAGAGAGTTAACTTTCATACAAAAATGTGCCATTCACTAGAAAACTACATGGAGTTTGAAAAATAGTACAACACTTGATCGGAATCAGTTATGGTTGACCATTGAGGTTAGCCTAATTCAAGCACCTAACCTTGTTATTTATAAATAATGTTTGCCTAAGTATGGTTGTAGGAAGCTAGAGTTTCGTGAATATGAGTGTAGATTTGAGTGTTAGGGTACATCTAAATATACCAAAGAGGGTTGTGTCGAAGAAGGTGACATAACTTAGAAAAATTAAACACGCACTAAAGAACGGGTAAAAAACCACCCAATTATGCATGGAACCACCAAATTATCTAATACTTGTTCGATAATTAAATCTTGAGACACACCAGAACTATAATGACCTCTTAAGCATTCTCCTGGACTTGCACAAATCCTATATCAACTCAAGACACATACAAATTATCATGTGAATTAGCGAACTAGTCTATTTAACCCTAATTAAACCTTTACTTGCTTGTTAGATGCTTATGCTTATGAATCCTAGTTTTTAATTTTGTAAATTAATGTATATGATTTGATTATTCATTTATTTCATGTGAGAATAATAATCCTAGATTAGTGATAGCTGCGGTATAATAAAAGTGTTTACCATCCAAAGTCTAATATAAATGAAAAATGAGGATGTTAGAGAGCAAGTTAGTTTTTCCTCTCCTCTACCCTAGGGTTGGTACAGTCGATCCCTCTAAACATTCTCCTAAATTTCCTAGCGGGACGCTCCTATTCAATAGTTTGTTCCATCCTCCACCTGTGAAATCCACCTAGGTTTCAAGTCTTCTCTAGAGACGAGTGTTGTTGTGTACAAGAGAAGGGAGTGATAGCCAAATTTTTGGTAGATGGATCTCGACATCTGACATTCAATCTTGGTGTGAATGCCAATGGGGTAGTGGTTTGAGAATACATTTTTGGCCAAAGGATTCTTCATAATTATTTTTTAGAGAGAAGCTCAATCCCCGGAAACCCTACAACACCGTGATGGGTACCTTCTCGACTCAAGGACATTTCTTCGTCCATGGGTCCCAAACTTTGATCCCTCTAACTTTGGTATAGACGAAACTCTTATTTGGGTGCATTTGTATTCACTTCCACTGAGTATTGGAGTCCCGAGATTTTCTCCAAAATATGCTACCTATAGAGTCACTCCTTATTGTTGGCCACTTTTGCCGAACGCATTTTGGTGGATTTCCTTCCCATCATCATCAAAATATCTTCCCTTCTCGTCCGAGAAACTAATTTTCCATTTTATAACAAATGGGCTTTGTAAAATAGATTCTTTGAAGGACAAATGGGTATATATATCCTCCCCCACGGTTTTACCATCTCCTTCTAAGAATGTGGTCTCCTCTTGCCCACCCTGTCTTTGATTTAATTAAATCTAGATATTAAATCTAATTTTAGAGTAATTACATTATACACAATGTATCAAAATGATAAGCACTCTAAAGATGCTATGAGAAAGATAACTTATATGATTTTTGCTTGTCTGAAGTATATCCGAATTGGAGAAACTAATGAACAAGTTGGGCGAGTGTTAGGAATACTCAATATAAATTCTAGAACTTGCAGTCGAACTAACCCAGGCGAAGTGGGACGAGTGCCTAGTGTGAAACCTTCTGTAGGCACTTGTGATTGAAGAGTCATTCGGGTTTCACTATCCTTCACTATTTGTCACATGTATATCATGGAATTATCACCGAATTCACTGATAACCTACAAAATAGATGATATCCTCTAAAACCCCCAAACTACATCAAGTCCTATAAAATAAATATGTAAATAGGGAGTCGAACTAACCCAGAGGTCACCCGAGGTCACAGTTGAACTTATGACCTAGTGTTTGCACTACATCTAAAACTCTAAGTATGTGCTTGTGTGTCAAATCACATCCTTAGGTTTCCCTTGCGCCAATGACGCCAAGATAGCGGGCTATAACTAGATAGAATGCAAATGTGTGGGATGGAATTCAAAACTTCCCCTTCCTATGCAGTGTATGCAGAGTAATAAGCCCAAAAATTCAGTCCCTTTGATAGTATGTAGATAGATAGCCCTTGATAAAATTTCTTGCCCTTATAATGGTATGTATGTTGTGTTTATATAGGGATCTCTTATTTGAATTTCGACACTAGTGACATGACATGCCGACTAGGACCTCGAGATAGGAGTAAGAAAACAAAAAGGCCAACCAAAAATGTTAAAAATGTGAACAATAACAAAGAGGACAAGTGCGCCTAGGTTGGACAGAGTGCCAGGTGGTAGTGTCTAGGCATGGGTGCTAGTGTCCTGAAACAATTGATGACAAATGTGAGAAATCGACATATAAGGATCCCGTGACTGACCAAAACTAGGGTAAAGAAGTGACATATATGAGAGATAAAAATAATAGAAACAATCAAAGCAAGCGAGTGGACTAGGAATTGTGTCACCAAGGTGAATATTTTTCTTACAAGCAAGATCCATACATAAAACAACATGCTTGGCGGTATATTAAAATATTAGTATGTGTGTGATTTTGTGTCTACATTTTCCCCCATTTATGTTATTTGAATGAAATTCAAGTAGTGTAAAGGAAGTAAGGAACATACCTGAGAAGTTCGGAGAAGCCCTATTACAGAGGTACGCATGCAGAATAATAACATATAACATGGCGAATCATGGATCAACGTGTCAATCTATGTGGTGTAAATAGAGACAACGAACCATTATAAGGAGCACTTGGAGAAATTGATGATTTCATTTAAAGAATTTGGAGATTTCGAATTGTCGTTGATGGAGATTTGAAGGGGTAGGGAGTGGTCAATTTTTGACCCAATTTTGTATGTTTGCAAAATCAAGGGTTTGTGCATCCTGTTGCCATAAGAAGAGTGTTAGGGAGAGAGTTCCAGTTTACCCTCCAACTATGAATACATCCTCAAAAGGTCCAATCTGCTAAAGATGGTGAAGAATAAATTTAGTTCCATTTCGATCCATGATTAAATAACCCACACAAGAGCATTATAGGAAAGGTGATGACATCTCATTGCCCCCACTTTATGGGTATTGTGATATGTATAGTGTTATATAGCTTCCATGTTAGGTCATCTGGAAGCGATGTAAAAATGATTCCCATGTTAGGTCATCTAGGAAAGTGGTGATGTAACTCCCAAGTTAGGTCATCTGGGAGAGATAATGAAGTGATGTTGTACCGATCGATTAACTTGATTTGAATATTGAATGATTGTTTTGAAATTGAATGTATATGATAGATTACTCATGATGATATTTTCATCTTTTCCCCCTAGTTAGGTCATTAGGGGGAATAGATAGAAAGTAGTAGAAAATGTCGCATGTTATATGAGGAGATTTTCGATAACAATGTATTAGGAATGTCAAGTGATCATATAGTAGCCTAAGGGGGATCATAGGGTGATCCCATTGTATGCCCCCCTTTCATCGAAAGGGGGAGGGGTGAATATAATTGGCATTGAGCCGAAAGTAGTTGTGAAACTATGTAATAGCAAACAAAGTGTAATATAGGAGATGTCGCAAGATTGTGTGTATATTGAGTTGGAAATGTGCTATATTGGAAAATAACATTACTGAGAATGTGTTTAGTACTGAGGTAGGATAAATTCTGAACCAAATGGTGCAAATGAGGAAGAAAATGGAGGAGTGAATCCCAAGATATGAGAAAAACTGTGTGTTGTGTATTAGTTGGAAGAATGAGCGCGAATGGTAACTATAGTAAATTAGAAATTGAGAAAAGTGCTATATATAGTAATGGTAAAAGTAAATAGTAATTTCATTTGAACCTTGATTGATTTAGAATTTTGAGCTCGAGCTTGAGGATGCCGTAGGTTAGGCAATGAGATTGACTAGGTTCGAGATGGTGGTGAGGGTCATGGCATCACGATGACGGATGAATTGGTAAGTACAAGTATTTTAATTTTTTTTTGTTGAAATAGGTTTGATTTTGTCGATTTTCTCGTAAAATTTGGATATTTAAATTTATGGGCGTTTCAGACCTAGGCGGGAGTGGCCAAGGCGTTGACATATTTTGGGATGTCAGTGTCTAGTTCCAGGACATTGTTGACCTACTCACAGGTGCTCACATCCTGCTCTCCGGCGTTGGCAACCAAGGAGGCTATTTTGATTGTAGAATGTAAAATATGTGGCATTTGATGACTTTTTACAGTATGAGTGATTGTATTTGCATGTATATGAGGTGTTAATGTCACGATTTTACTGGTGTTTATGTGGTGTAGAGAGATATTCATTCAAAGGAGTTCCATAGAGGTTGACACTTGAGTACATTGTTTAATTTGGGCTTATCGGCGGAGTGGGATATACTAGACCATGCCAGCCTACGACACATAATGAGGTTATGGGAGGTACCTCATAATATGTCGATGATCACTACATTAGGTGAGAGGTGGTGTGTAGGCACTTGTACTTTTTGGTTTCCTGTTGGGGAGATAAGTGTGACACTAGAGGATAATATCACATATTACGACTACTAGTTATGGGTGAGAGAGTACAGGTGATGGTCATAGTGGATGCTCAGAGGTAGATGAGGGAAGATAGATAGTACTTTACAGGCACATGGGTATAGAGAGAGACCCATATTAGCCTAGATGCCATACTGAGATCGATGTTCCACGATTGCTAAAGTTCATTGCAATTGTTATTGCTTCATCAATGGAAGTGGAGGGTGGTGGCGTGGGCATCTTGTATAAGATGCATGATATTTTTCAATGTATAGAGGAGCACGAGATGAGGTTTGCATGGGCATGATGTGTATTGGCACATTTATACAAGGACCTATATAGGTTTACACAGGAGGACCATGGTGGTGGGCTTGGAGCCACCACATTACTACATGCATGGGCCTATGAGCATATTGCTATATTGAGGCCACTTGGTGGACCACGTGTGGAGTGGGTGAGGCATGATATATTCACTGTGAGATGGGTAAGTACACGGAGAAGGAGGTCGACACCAATAATTATGGATTGATGCTTGATTACATGGGCGCAGGGGTAATGATATGAAGGCCATATCAAGACTATGGTGGTTGGCTTGAGGATGGAGTAGAGCTACGGTGTTGTAGACACTTGTTTTCGGAACCCCCTTGTGCCTTCACCTTATGCTCGCCTCTCATCCTCTCCTAGTTCATTCGCTTCCCTCCTGTTTTTAAATTACTCACTTTCCCTCCAAAAATCCTATTTCCACCCACATCCCATCTATTTTTCATTATTCCCCATTATTCCCATATTTTAATCCCCATTAATCCTTATTATTTTCTTAATTCTTAATCTACCCTAAACCCATTTAATTATCTTAATCTTAGTCTAATCACCCCCATTTAATACCCATTTGATTCCCACTCCTTAATCATTACCATTCATTTAACCCCTCTTAAGATTCCCTTACCCATTAAACACCCCCAACACGAGTGTAGGCCTAAAACTAGCCCGCTAGCCATTATTATCTCATTTCCACTCATCCATTATTGTTTTAACGTCTCTTGGAAGACCTGCTCTGTCCTAGTCTCCGACGACAGTGACTGAGTCACCATCGACCCTACCCTGTATATTTAACCACACTCACCCCTCCTCTCAAATGGTTGGAAAATTTTGAATCTCTTGTGTTCTTTGTGAGTGTTTCTTCCTGCATCATCTTTGGAGCTCTTGTTATCAGTTGAATCACTTTGTTGTCCCTTTACATGTCATTGTTAGAGCTTGAAGTATTGTGAAGAATATTTGGAGATATCACCCATGCATGCTTCGTTTTTCTTGCGGAGTTTGCGGGATTGCTTAGAGTTATACCTATTCTTTCAGCCCTCCATTGTCGTCCCTCGGACCCAGGTTATCTACTTTGTCCTTTAGCCAAGATCCCACATATGTTCCTGTTGTCATCGACTAGATCTTTTTGTCATCGACCTATATCCCATAACTATTAAATCTACCTTATTTCACATCTTATCCTTATTTCACATCTTATCATATTTTGCACATACCCACCTTATTAGCATTATGTCACCCTTATAACATCTCGTAACCAACATTTGTCCTTGTTTCGCATACTTTCTTCAACCCCACAGTCATCATCGACTATGTTTGTTTGCCTTGGATCACCGTCAACCCACTCCTTACTCCCTTTAGAGCTACCCCTTCCTCTATCCTTTGAATTCATCTATGTTATGGTATCATTTTCTGCAGCTCTGCACGCATTTTAGCTCTGTTCCTACACATTTTTAGATCATCTACTCCGGTTGTCATTGGTATGTACCACTTCTATTCAGTCACTACCGCCCACTCTAGTTTGTTCATATTTTTAACATTTTCACTATCAGTTATCATTTCAGTATCTTTCAATTTATTAGATCTTTATCTCGATTATGTTATCCGTATATCTTTATCCATAATCAATTATCCTTTTTTATCAAAATGTGGGTTGACATCCATGTTAAGAAGCTTTCGCTTCTCGGAACCAACTTCACCAGGAAGCCCACCATATCTATCACTAATCCTTTTCGTGTTTAGTTCTTATTGGTGTGTAGGCTACCCACTTGCAGCAAGAAGGATCTGTTCTTGTGCACCCATGTCATCTTCACCACCATTCACATTAGGAGGTCCCTAAACCCTCCCATATTCCTCGATTGTCTTGATTTCTCACTTGGTTTTCACTAATTTGAAACAGAAACATGGAAATCTTGAAAAACATTCTAGTACGTGGATCACCCCTTCTTCAAGAAGGTATCTTTTATTTTCATTTTTCATTCTATTTTCTTCCATATCCATTTTCTACTAACCTTATAGGTAGGATTTTTACTTTTTCTTGCTTACGTTGGATCGTGGATTGATTGGATTTGCTTTTACTCAATCGCTTGCTTTGAAGATCATATAAAAAGGAAAAAGTGTATTCCGTATTCCTTATTTTTATTCCCCATCATTTTCTTTTATCGCATTGTATATTTTGTCTACTTGTCCTCATCAAATATCCACACTTCGCTTCCGGATCTTAAAAAGAATACCCTCATTGTTTGCTTTCTCACATAGTATAACTAGAGGCTTAATCCTTTATATCTACTCTTTTCACACACATCCAAACTCGTGCATTAATTTACACGTCTAAAATACTCCTCCTAGGTGGAATCATTGGGATTTCATCACACAATGATAGAAAGTCACCATGATGTTTTGGCCTCATTATAAATTTTATCACAGAATCGAGCCTCGTGTACCTTTAGGTATATCAAGGACTCCATCCCTAAACGTCCGAAAACCATCCTTATATCGTCCATTTCCTAGGTTCCCTATGAGCCTTCTTACTTTTTTTTCACACTTCTTCTAATAATCAAGATAAATAATACCGTGTTGTGTGCTTTTCTTGCTATAGTAATTATCAACATAGACTTTCTTTGACTTCTTGTTTGATGCCCATTTTCACCCGATCACAGACTAGAAAAATGGAACAAGCCTCTTCATTTAACATTCATGTTTCTACCACTCTTCCTATACAGACATCAACCATGGTTATCATCTCTTCGTCTGCGTGGTTACCGTATGATGGAAAAGTGACATGCGAGGATGATAATCGGCAAGTGACCTTCCCCGTACCTGACCTCTCGAGGTCGTGCTTTGAGACAGATGGTGGTTTGAAATGCGGGTGACTTAGATGAAGTCACAGTGGGATTATGGTCAATTTTCTATGATAGAAAAGCTACAAGCAAGGATGAGAATTGGCAAGCAACTTTCCTAAAGCTAACTATGGGAGGATCAGTGACTAAGATCTGGTAGTGTGATCTCCTGGTAGCTGAAATGACAAAGGGGAGATTTAGAGGCTATGAGTGGGTAGCATAAATTCCTTAGTGGTTTATCCTCCTAACTAGAATTTCAGTGTTAATCTAGTTATGAAGTCTCCGAATTAACTTAAACTAAAATAACAATTTATACTATTGCTGAAAGGGAAACTAATCTAAACAGAATATATGATTGAAACATTATAATTACAAGCAACAATTAAACTACTTTATACTAAAACTAAACAAGCGAGATAACCCGGTGTGGTTATTCACCTATGTAGATGTGTGAATCTAAATAAAAGATAGCTAATTAACTTAATTGAAAACCTTCAATCCTACCTCAGAAGTGAGGAACGAATCATAGTTTCTCAGAAACTATCATTCCCCACAGCTTCCTTGGCAATATTGAAAGTGAGATTAACTAAAATAAAATGATTCGCTACTCTATTTGATAATAACTTTGACAATTTAAACCTGGAGTTTACTGAGCAGAGGCAAATCCAGTTTTGTTGTAGCTTGTCCCCTTAGAGTGATCTCTTCGTTCTTGCATGTTCACGTGAATCCAAAAAGAGTAGGAGTATAACAACATCAGCAAGAGAAGGCACTGGGATGGTAGTCACTTTGAATTAAAAATGGCATGAAGCACAAGTAGGAGAGGGATGGCACAAGAGAATAATAGAAGCTTGAGAAATACAACGAAGTACTTGGCCAAGAGAATATATACGATTCCTAGCAGGATCGTTGTCGGTGTACAGTGAGGCATAACTAAATATTCAGAATTCTAATCCATGCTAAAGATAAAATGATTCATAAAATAAATCTAGGACTGAGTATTGAAGACTGAAGCTCAAGAATGAAGACTCCAGACCAAAGAACCAAGACCATTTACTTGTAAACAAGCTACATATTTATAGCATTTGCAATGACTAGAAGGCAAGTTCAAATTGAACTCTCCCACCATTAAACAAAGATAAATCACTGTTCAGGTGGCTAAAACATAAATACAAGCTTTAGTGGTTGAGAAATGTGGGTGAAAATTGAATTTTCATGCTTGACACGATCGTCGAGCATTCTGGAAAGCGCGACATAGGACCGCCGCCTCGCGGCATTCTGGTTACAGATCCACCCGGCCTGGCACAGGTGATGGTTACAGGACCGCCGCCCTGGCTGGTGAGATTCTGACCGCCGCCCAGCAGGAGGCGGTCCTATAACTAACAACAAAAAACAAGGAAAAAGAGAGAAAAGGCTAGGACAAAACATGTAGAGGCTAGACAAGGATTTTTGGGATGCAAATGTATACTCAACGAGCTTTCTGGATTCCGAACACCTTGCGAAGAGATCTTAATCATCATTGGGGTTTCCGTAACCAATTTTCGACTGTACAGTACATATAATTTTGGGTACGTACATATTGCCCCCTCGGAGAAGCGTTTTAGCCATGAAGAGGCGTAAAACGTTGGGTCCGAGTATGGAAGTCCCGAAATGGGGAGTTAGAGGCTATACCTGACATGCCCATGTGCCGAAATGCCACCATTCGATTCCCACTATCTACAAAATGAAAAAGGGACTCAAGTGTAGATAGATAAAATAAATTGAAAATAAATACTAAATTGATATGAAATGAGGACTTACCATTTGCGCGAGGATAAGAACTTACCTCTGTCGGCACTCCAACTATGGGAAAGAACATTCAAAACAAGGTTAGAATTTCATAAATATACAAAACAAGTTCATTTTTCTATTCATTTGTGCGTATCGATTTGGTAATTTTTGAGCTTTGGGTCCACGGTGATCACTCTTTTCATTTTTGAGTATGATTGAATTGGAATGAGCTTGGGAATGGTATTTTACGTTAGGCTTAGCTTTTTGCTATTTTTGAATACTTTTGAGAAGAACTCCTAAGAAATTTGTAACTAGAGTAGTCATAATGGGCCTCAAAAGGGCGGATAGGCAGAGTTCCTTTATTTCTTAGTCTCCATTTTGTGAGGCATGTATGTTGTTTTGGTATTTTGTGCTTATTGCAAGCGTTTTGACCGCACCTAGTGTGCGATGACATCGTAAAAAGCTATGACACACCGTGATATGTACATATATCTCTTTTTGGCTCAGTTATTCGTTGTATAGGGTTGGCTTGACTTGATTCATGTGTGTACTCTTATATGTTTTAGAATTCCCGATTTTCATATGCTTTTCAAAATGTATGCAACGGATGACAAGTGATAACAAATGTTAAACAGAATGTTTTTACTTTATTTGTTTTTGCAATGCTGATATGTGATGACGAACATGTTGTAGTATTGAACTTTTGGCCTCTTTGGGCAATGTCTATGATTTCTTCTTATGTTGGCAAAACGTGATGAATGTATAGCGATAAAGAGATGAACTTGCCCCAATCCCAAATCCATGCAACTAGTAAGACGCGAGGGCTCAACACCAAGAATTGGGAAGGGCACAAGTTGTATGAGTTTGATTTGAGTGGAATGATGAAAGATAGACAAAACAAGAACAAGAACCAAATTTGGACCTACACACCCACCCTACTCAGAACTACTACCAAGCTTAGAAGGCCACTTACTTTTCAGTTTATCTAGACTTAGATTCATAAATGGCAACCTAGTTGACAAAATATGGTTTTGAGGATTTGATCTCTTTGGAATTTGGATGTTTGGATATTTGCCTTCTCTTAACAGAATTTGACTTGTGTTTTTAGCATACCAAGATTTGTTAGTTTGTGTGACTGGACCCCCCACACCTTGCCTCATGCCACTAGTAAGAAGCATGGGTTTTTCACCAAAGGCAAGATACAAGTGAGTAAGGGCACTTCTTTCCTTTCCCAACCTCACATCACCAGTAAGAGATGTGGGCTTATCACCGAAGGTTGATGGGGCAAAGAAGTGTGTAAAATAAAATATTTTGTTTGCTTGGCGCTTTTGATTTCATTTGATTTTGACATTTTTGATCTATGACTTTGGGATATCCTTTCATTCCAAGAGATTTTAAGAGGGATAGATGTGACACCAAGAAGCTTCTAGAACAGACCGTAGGCAAGGACAACTTCACCTAGTAGAAAGAAAGAGCGAAGCCAAGTATGCAGGTCTTGGTATGGTTTCCATCAATGTTTGTCTGTCGAACTTGATGAGAAGATTTGAAAGTACTTGATGATGTTTGAAGAGATGTGATTTGAATAATTTTGCCAATATCTTCAGAAATTTGTAACAGATTACTTAAGAGTAAGTTCCTGGACTACAATATTTATGAAACGAGTGAACAAAATGAACCTATCTAAATGAATATGTAATGCAACTGTAACCATGTACATATGAAAATGTAGGTGGAACTATATGTCATGATGTCTAAGGTGAAGAAAGTTGACGAATACCAAATTCTTCATCCCTAGAAGTACACAGCGGAGAACCATTATCCTCAAATTTTTCATTCTCTTGACGAGGGCCTACCATTCTGGGTTTGAACTTACAATCCTTGCCCAGAGGTGTATATGTCCCATTATTAAAAACATTTTTCTGAAAGAGGTGTTCGTATGCCTCTTTGTCATGTTTTTGAGAGATGGCATGTGGGTGAGCATGACTATGTTGCTCGATCTTCTCTCTCATATTGAGCATTGTGTTAATGATCGAGGTCTTGCCCCATGGATAGGGAAAACATAGCTTCAGACACGTATGGGTCGAAACCAGGCTTTAGAATAGGGCAATGCCTAGAGATGGTTTTGATAGGCATCATTTCAATTTTAAATTTCCTTTCTTCGTTTGTTAATTCTATCATGTTTATATCTAGATTTAGGTCATCGGAGGGAAGAGATGCTATCCGAGAAGACTACCCATTCCCTGAGGTTTGAATGGGAGAAAGATCGGCTTGTCATTCTCCAAGAATTTTATAATTTCTGTTGTGGTTTTAGTGGAGACTGGTTCCATAGAAATTGACTTATCTCTATTTGTCTTTGCCACCTCGTATATTTTTGGGTCAACAAATTCAACCTTTGGAATGTTTGGGGTGACCGGGACTAACTCTTTTGTTGGAGGTGTTGCATTAATTTCACACTCAACCTCTAGCTCGACTAATCCCAAGATTTTTGTATTACCATTTGAAC
Source organism: Taxus wallichiana var. yunnanensis (assembly GCA_018340775.1). Taxonomy (NCBI): domain Eukaryota; kingdom Viridiplantae; phylum Streptophyta; class Pinopsida; order Cupressales; family Taxaceae; genus Taxus; species Taxus wallichiana. Next base: position 327,404,299 of record CM031235.1, on the reverse strand, counting down.
CTAGGTTAGGAGCAATCTGAGAGTTGTCAGGAGTTGAGGCGTCTTGATTATTATTTCTTATTATGATACCTTTGTTTTTCCCATTTGGATCTAACCTATTATTGTTAGAATGATTTGGGAGAGGATCATTGAAGATCTTGAGAGGTGCATTTTGAGTGGAAACTGATCCCATACCAAGTGGCAGTGTAGGATTTTCCAGAAACATATCTACAAAGAGTTGTTTTTGCTCTTCTGGTAGACGTTGTAAGAATTTGTTGCAGTCATGGCAAGTCCTAGTATCATGACCCCTGATTTTGTGGAAACCACAATATAGATTGGGATTATAGTTCCGTGGTCGTCGGTTTGAATCTTGTTGTGGCCCAAAGTTCTGATTGGGCTGTTGGTTGTTATAGTTGAAATTTCGAGGTTGTGGCCTTTGGATTTGGTTTTGATATCCATCTGGGCCCCGAGCAAGGCCTTGTGACTGGATTTTCTGTTGTGGAGGATGATTAGAATCCACCGTATTGATCACTGGAGTGAAGTTATTATTGCGTTGATTGTTAGCAGGTGCCGGGGTGTTCACAACATTTGGTCCTTTGACTTGATCAGTGACTCCATCTGTTGTAACCCCATGGTTTTCATTAAGGATCTTGGGTCCTTGATCGGTATTCCCATTAGGATAGGTCATAGTGTTTTGATTGGGAGTGATTAATTTCCCATTTGTTCCATATGTCTTACGACCACTATCTATCGCTGCTTGATCTATTCGAAGAGCGCTCTCAAGTACTTCATCGTAAGTTCTTAATGGGAACTTTTGGACTTCTTCCTTCACCTCTCTGCTAAGAGAATGAAGGAATAAATCACATAGTTCCATCTGATCCATGTTCGGAGCACTTGCCGAAGAATAAAGAACTGTACGCCACCTTTGGATGAAATGGGCGACGAATTCATTGTGTTCTTGTTTGATATGTAAGAATTCCTTGATTCTTGTCCTTAATAGTTTGTTCATGTCAAAGGCCTTGATGAACTCTGACACGATTTGTTTGAATGAATGTATGGAAGCCTCAGGTATTCTATAATACCAATCGAGAGCGATACCTTCCAAGGTTTTGGGAAATATCTTAGCAACAACCCCATCCCATGGGAGTAGTTCTCGAATGGTTGTAGCGTAAGCTTTGATATGTGCGTTTAGATCTCCCTCACCTTTGTATTTAGGCAAATCGGGAAGAGGTCTTGGAAGCATGATACTTCGTATGGTGAAATCTAAGGGTTCTTTCAAGTATTCTCGAATATGTCCCTATTGCATAGGTTTCGACCATTGATGGTGCTCTTTGAGGAGCGAAGGCGGAATGGGTTGTTGATATGGCGTAGCATACGCATTGGCAGGGGCATAAGGAAGCCCATGTGTTTGAGAAAACATGCCGGAGAGGAAAACATATCCCCTTGTGGTGATTTGGAGTACATGTTTAAGTATGATGGCGTCTTGTCCATGAATGGATTGTTTTGTACTAGACCGGGATGAACAATGCTAGAGATGGTGGGTCTAGTTGGCATTTGTTGCGAATACTGAGGAGTCATGCCTAACGTGCCTACTCCTGTGAGGAGATCTACTTGGCTAGGATGGTATGGAGGATTGGAACTTCCTGTTTGTATGAATTGAGAATGGTGATTTGCTTGAGCAAGCTCTAACCCTCTCACTTTTTCTACCAACGTTGAAATGACTTCATTTGGTGAAGTCACGATATTCTGCCTTGGTGGCGTTTGTTGTATACCATGGTTTTGTATAGGCATGTGATATCCTGCTATGAACTGATCACTATCTTGCCAAGTTTCTCCGAGAGTATTTCCTATATGCAGTGGCATAGAGGTATTTTCTTGAAAAGAGACCTCGGGTTGTGTTTGTAAACCTCCTATGGGTGGGTACATACTTCGAGAACGTTGGTCATTCCTGGCATAATATACCGAATGTTTATCATCTAAACTTTGGTATGGGTCTGATTGCCTACTAATTTGTGGTCTAAGTAGATTCGAGGAGATGAACCAGATTCTCCGTGAACGTCATGTTATTTGAGCCTGAAGGCTCTGTTTGTTGCGTTTGAGCGAGTTGTTCCAACTCCTCTGTTTGAAATGATGAGTTATATCTGATTCTCGGAGTTTGTGTTGATAACTGGTTAGTTGAATAGTTGTCACCCCATACTGAGAGTGAGGGTGATGATTGTCTATTTTGTTGGGTGTAGTATGCCTCAAGACCCAAGAGGGGTCTGCCATATGCATCGAATCCCGACATATTCGGGGGGTATATGAATACCCGCAGAATAATGGGAGGAGTGGAAATGATTGTGAAATGAAGCGGAAAAGATGAAAATTATACTAATTTGGAAGAACTCGTAATAATATGACTCCAAACTAGAAAGTAGGAAGTTCACGTTGGGTTCACCAATTTTGTACGATGGAAAAGTGACATGCGAGGATGATAATCGGCAAGTGACCTTCCCCATACCCGACCTCTCGAGGTCGTGCCGAGACAGTTGGTGGTTTGAAATGTGGGTGACTTAGATGAAGTCACAGTGGGATTATGGCCAATTTTCTATGATAGAAAAGCTATAGGCAAGGATGAGAATTGGCAAAGCAACTTTCCTAAAGCTAACTATGAGAGGATCAATGACTAAGATCTGGTAGTGTGATCTCCTAGTAGCTAAAATGACAAAGGGGAGATTTAGAGGCTATGAGCGGGTAGCGTAAATTCCTTAGTGGTTTATCCTCCTAACTAGAATTTTAGTGTTAATCTAGTTATGAAGTCTCCGAATTAACTTAAACTAAAATAACAATTTATACTACTGCTGAAAGGAAACTAATCTAAATAGAATATATGATTGAAACATTATAATTACAAGCAACAATTAAACTACTTTATACTAAAACTAAACAAGCGAGATAACCTGGTGTGGTTATTCACCTGTGCAGATGTGTGAATCTAAATAAAAGACAGCTAATTAACTTAATTGAAAACCTTCAATCCTACCTCATAAGTGAGGAACAAATCATAGTTTCTCAGAAACTATCATTCCCCACAGCTTCCTGGCAATATTGAAAGTGAGCTTAACTAAAATAAAATGATTCGCTACTCTATTTGATAATAACTTTGACAATTTAAACCTGGAGTTTACTGAGCAGAGGCAAATCCAGTTTGTTGTAGCTTGTCCCCTCAGAGTGATCTCTTTGTTCTTGCATGTTCATGTGAATCCAGAAAGAGTAGGAGTATAACAACATCAGCAAGAGAAGGCACTGGGACGGTAGTCACTTTGAAGTAAAAATGGCACGAAGCACAAGTAGGAGAGGGATAGCGCAAGTGAACTGGCTTGGCCTATGCAATTCCTAGCAGGGTCGTTGCAGCAATGATGAAATAAAATGATAAACAGTAGGTACTCAAACAATGAATAATAGCAGCTTCAGAGAAATACAACGAAGTACAAGTAGGAGAGGGATGGCACAAGAGAACAGAGCTTGGCCTATACGATTCCTAGCAGGATCATTTTCGGTGTACAGTGAGGCATAACTAAATATTCATAAATTCTAATCCATGCTAAAGATAAAATGATTCATAAAATAAATCTAGGATTGAGTATTGAAGACTGAAGCTCAAGAATGAAGACTCCAGACCAAAGAACCAAGACCATTTACTTGTAAACAAGCTACATATTTATAGCATTTGCAATGACTAGAAGGCAAGTTCAAATTGAACTCTCCCACCATTAAACAAAGATAAATCACTATGTTCAGGTGGCTAAAACATAAATACAAGCTTTAGTGGTTGAGAAATGTGGGTGAAAATTGAATTTTCACGCTTGACGTGATCGTTGGAGCATTCTAGAAAGCACGTATAGGACAGCCGCCTGTGGGCGGTGATGGTTACTGAGGATCGCCGCCCTAGCTTGGGGTGATGGTTACAGGACCGCCGCCTTGGCCTGGGTGATGGTTACAGGACTGCCACCCTGGCAGGGAGGCGGTCCTATAACTAACAACAAAAAAACAAGGAAAAGAGAGAAAAGGCTAGGACAAAACATGTAGAGGCTAGACAAGGATTTTTGGGATGCAAATGTATACTCAACGAGCTTTCTGGATTCCGAACACCTTGCGAAGAGATCTTAATCATCATTGGGGTTTCTGTAACCAATTTCGACATCAGACAAGACATACAATTTTGGGTACGTACGCTTACCCATCCCATCACTTCTACCATCCCTTCTAGTGAGCCACCCATGGTTCATGCCCACTCTCATGTTGAGACCAACCCCTTCCTCTATCACCATTCGATCCCTTCCAAACTAGCTACTCCCCATGTCACGCTACTTCCGTTGAATCCTTTGGGCTGCATATTATCCCCCACATATGTGTGGAGTTCCAAGAACTCCTAGACGCTAATCTTGTTTCCCTCCATGACTACCTCATCAATAAATCTACTCACCTTCCCATTGAGGGGCCTCTTCTTTAGCAAATCTATGCTTACCATTCATATCCCAAGTCCACTTAAGTTATCACCTCCTAACTTGCCATCTTTATCCCCAAGCGATGAATGAGTTGGCCCTGGCCCAACGTGAGCATGCCTCCTTTGAATCTTCCTCTCACCAATCCAATCAATTATGGTCCCCATCCCATCTGGTTTACCTCATATCAATATCATCCCTTCATATTTTATGCTCATCACATCATCATCCACTATGGTCACTGATGACCTTACTCAGCCTCTTCCAGAATCCACCTTTCTTCCTCCTACATCTGAGCACCCTCTTCAGAATTCAGTCCCCATTCCTATAGCCCAAATCCAAGCCAATGTTGTCTCTTCACAACCACTCTCTTCATAATTTACTTATACATATCAACCCCTCTTCATATTACTTTTCATCATATGTTTCATCATCAACCCATCCACACATCTCAGCCTCCTTATCATACTCATGCTCAATCTAACCCCCTTGTCATACATCAAATCCCTTAAACTTGTCCTTGTACTTACATTCCTTTTCAATAGCCTATCTTTGAATGCATCTAATCCCAACCTATCACTTATCCTCCTCCTTATCAACCACCTCCTCAGACTACTACCTATCCTCAACATTATCAGCCTCATCCTCAATCTAACCCATCCGCTTCTTACGTCTAACAACCTCATCATTCAACCTCTCTTCCACCCACTTCTAATGACCCCATACAAACATTGTTAAGTAGACTAGCCAACTTAGAAGCCACTACTTAAGGTCCCAAACGCTCATTCACGTACAAAAAAATTTGTAATGATCTTGTCCATCCTTTTTCCCCTGTCACAACCTTATCCTCACCATTTGGAACTTCCTAAGTTCTCTAAATTTAACAAAAATAGGATCCTCAACAACATCTGTGGGCTTTCACACATACATGTTACCTCATATCCCATGATCAATACCTCATGCTTAGGATCTTCCCCATGTCATTGTTTAGCCATATGTTGCACTTGTACAATGGCATCCCCCACCACTCCCTCTTCTCATTCACACAACTTTCCCAACTCTTTTGAGAACATTTCTCCATTAACATTTCTTGTAAAATCACTATCATTGATCTATACACCATTAAATAGTTTAAAGAAAAATCCATCACATATTTCATCATAAGATGGCATGGCATCATCAACCATCTATCCTTTTCCCTTCCTTAGACCAAGCTCATTGATATCTTTTCTTGATCTTGTGCTAAACACATTTCTTCCACCCTTCAAATTCAATCCTTTCAAAGCTTGAAGAATATTTTATCATGGATCAAAATTATAACTCGTGCCCTTGTGCAAGGAAATGTTAAAATCATATTTAAAAAACCCAAGATGGAGTTCACCAAATCCTCCCCTTTTCATCATGATAAATCCAAGAGTGCGGAAAGTGTTATTATCATCAAGTATTCTTACCTTGACCTCCCATGTCGAGTCTTCAAAATGAGATCCTCACCTACTACCCTGAACTATACTCCCTTAAGGAGTCTTATAGTTCTATCTTTGATATACTTATGGCCACCAATCTCATCCAACTCCCTTTGATTCACCCTTTAGATGAATCAAAACCTAGCCCGCTTAGTATCGAAGACTCCTATTGCGAAACATCATTGAGTCCACGGGCATGCTATCGAAAAATGTCCTACCTTTAAGGACCTTTTTCAAAATATCATGAACTAAGGGGACCTATAAGTGAGTAATCCTAATGCCCATCCAAACCAACCACTCAATGTATTTAAACAACCTTTTCCCAATCATACCCCCTACTAGCCAAGCGTCCCCTTCTACATCTCGGACATTTGACGCTCATACAATTAGTAACATAAGTTAGGCCCCTATATCATCATCCTTACCCACCCCATCCATCACATCCACATCTACCCCTTCACCCATCATATCTACATATATTATCCCCACATCTACCACACCTGTGCCTACTTCTCTCGCATCCATCATAGCTCCTTCTCTTTTTCCTATACATACTTCCACACTAGATTCCTCATCCATCTCTTCCTCTACACCTCCCACCACACCTACTACACCTACCCCCATCTCGAAAATTTCATCAACATCCATGCATGTACCTACATTTGATTCTATGTCATCTTCCATCTCCACACCTTCCATAGACACCCATATGAATAATATCCCTATTTCATCCCCCTCCTCCACATTTGAATCCTCTCTTATAAAATCAACATCCCTATCATCTTCTCATGAACTCATTTTACCTCAAATCTTTAATCCCACTTCATCCACCTCTCAAAACACCCCCCTGTCGATATTATTATCATCCCGACAAGAGTAAACCTCCATAACATAAATTTAGAAACATTGGTGCACCTATCCAAAAATCACTTAGCTATCCATATAAGAAACTGGAGTTCCCCCTTCTAAACATTCTTAATCCTAACCACATAGTATCTAAACATCCATCTTGGGGCTCCTGCCTTTGCTTTTGGGACCAAGCCCTCATCAACACACCCATCGTGACTCAATCAAAATCCAAATCCGCTGCCAATCTCTCCAAAACTATATACAAATTATCTACCCTCCTTCATCTAAATCATCACCTAAACCATTATCCACCCCTTCATCCCAATCTCAATCAACATCCACCCTTCCTTCCACATCAAAATTTGAATCCCAAGCTCCTATCAAGCCTCATAAAAATAATACCCCGTCCTACCTTCATCCTATTCTTCTAAATCAAGCCCATCCTAAGTCCCCAAGACTTCATCCTACAAAGCACCCATCGGATATGTTGGCTAGATTTTATGCACACAAACCTAGGTAGTCATGGGATAAATCCCCTTCATTTAACGGTGAAGCTCTCATGTGCAAGGTATTTATTTATTATAATTATTTTCTAGGGTATTACTTTAATCATGAATCTCATGAACCATAACGTGGAAATTTTGCAACAAGTAAGCAATTGTGTTTTGGGAATAGTGCAAGAAATGAGAGAAAGGAAAAGACAAAATTATAACAGCAATGAGGAAAGGGAAAATTACTTTGAAATAAGTAGATTACAGAGCTTATTACAACTGTACAAAATAAATAAACACTTGATAAATGACATAGTTTTAGCAAATGAAAAATAAATTAATCCAAATTTAGATTTTAAGTAACACAAATTTTACCATAAAATCCTCACGGGATGCACAATGAGACTTCTCAGACACAAATTTCTCCACAAATTTACCTTCTTCTTATTTAATTCTAGCCAAGTTATACAAAGAACATTCTAGAATCTTAACACAAAGTTTGAGATCTTTAAATTCTTACATAAATTTACAATAACGGGTTACCGAAAAGTTCCATTGTTGAGCTTGTAGGCTTCTCTCTCTATTTATAACATCTAGAAAGAAGATACAAATATGAGAAATTAATTATGCCTCCCGCACATGCTTGCTACAAATCTGCAAGTAGTTGAGAATTTTCTCCTTGAATCTCTCTTTGCTTGGCATGCATGATATTCAAATGTTCTATAATTTAAAACAAAATCAACTACTTTGCATCCAGTTCCAGCTATTACTAAGTAATTGACTTTTTCAAACAACTCAAAGTAATGGATTTCAACCAAATTACTTGAGTTTTAGAATTTTACTCGATCAATTAATTACATTATTTGGAAAAATGAGAAGAAGAAGGAAAAAAATCTAGGTGAAAAACCCAAGTCTTGATTTTCCCCTTTTTTTCTAAAGAAGAAATATGTCCATCTTTGCATTAAATTCAGTAGTTGGGGCTTCTTGAAACTATTCATTTCATCTTTATAAGTGTTTTTTCCATTTTCTCTAGATACCCTTTCCAAAATTATATTTTTTAGATTCCATGATGTAGAGGAGGTTAAGAGCTTTCCATACAGTCAAGATCTTGAAAAAGCAGAGCACACAGGTCAAAAGTTATGGCCAATCAGGTTTTCAAAGTGGCACTACTACTTTCTAGTGTATTTCGGGTTTAACAACTGCTTTACTTATTACTTTAATGAAGTAATGAGTTATTGAAAACCTAATTATGATTGGGAGTTTTTTTACCATTTTATCCCACTTACCCCATCAAAATATGATTTTCATGATTCCATGGTGTAGAGGAGGTTGAGAGCTTTCCTAGAAAGTCCAAGATCTCGAAAAATGGAGCACCTGAGCAAAAGTTATGGCCAAATGAGTTGTTGAAATTCCCTTCTTTGTGGGATTTCGACCCCATTACTTATTACTTATAGAAGTAAACAAATTTCTCTTCTTTGTAGAATTTCAAACCCCATTACTTATTACTTGTAGAAGTAAAGAAATTTCTCTTCTTTGCGGGATTTCGACCCCCAATTACTTATTACTTGTAGAAGTAAAGAAATTTCTCTTCTTTGCGGGATTTGAGCCCCATTACTTATTACTTGTAGAAGTAAATAAATTTCTCTTCTTATAGGGTTTTTTGGACTGCGTGACTTATTACTTGCAAAAGTAAAGTAACTTCATTTTTCCACATTATTCTCTTCTTTTTCCTTCTTTGTGGGTTTTTGCATCTAATTTATTTAATTGCTTAGTGAAGTAAAGCAACTTCATTTTTCCACAAAGAAGGTAGTTATGCAAATCATATTTTTGGGGAAGTTTTACTTCATTTCTTTTGACAAGTAAAGCAACAACAAAAACCCACCAACCTAGTATAATGCAAATCGGGTTTTTGGAGGGGACTTGCTACAACTTTGAAGTAAAGTAATTTAAGAAACCCAATTTCTTAACATGATAAGTACTTAGCTTTTTAGGGACTTCAAGACATTTTAGGCAAATGGGTATTTCTCCAACTACTTCCAGGTAACCTCTTGCAACCTTCTGAAGAAATCCTGAGCAAATCTACAAAAATTTAAAAGGGGTATCCCAATATTTCTAAGTGAAATATTTGGGGTCACTAAGATCTTATATCGAGGTCTTTTAGCGTCTTCTTCATGCATCTGCGGTCACCCTTCCACCTATTAAACCCTTTGACCCACGTGGGCCAAAACCCACATGGTTTGATCCTAACGTTATTTGTGCCTACCATCATGTTCCTGGCCATACCACCAAACATTGTAAAGCCCTCCACACCCTTGTCGATAGTCTTATGGAAGAGGATGATCTTCTCGTTGAAGAAGAAGACACCCTTCCATCCCCTAGCTCTCCTTCATTCCAAGTCGATCCTCTAACCAAGCCCAAGACTTCCAAAACCAGCTTTGTTGTTATCCCACCTCCGGTTTCTGTTTCTTCCAAAGATAGCCCTCCTCTTTACATAAATGCCATCCATATTACCACCTGATCTTTCCCTTACAGGCCCAACCTTCCACTTCATCCAAATCTAAAGTCATCATTGTTTATCCCCAGGTGAGCCTTCTCCACCCCCTTCTTCCTCTAAGAATAAGGTATCTATCCTAGCTTTCTCTTAATCCTACCTCCTTCGAACATACCATCGTAAAGAAGTTGCATCAAGCTCCTGTTAAGATGTCCGTTATGAGCTTATCCAAAGCTCCCCTAACCACAAACATACTCTTATTTAAGCTTTATACCACATTCTTGTATCATCGATGAACCTCACCCCTTGCATCCCTTGTTGTATCTCTCACATGACTTCCACTACCATATCCTTTGAGGATTATGAAATCCTTGACATTCTTCCCGAAGACCACGACCTTCCTCTTTTCATCATGGTCTGCATCAATGACACCTTCATCCACCGATCCATGATTGAAAATGGTGCTAGTATCAACATCATTTCTTATCATACCTTTAATTAGCTTAAACTCCTTGACACCATTGTCACCGAATCACCTGTTATATTTTGTGATTTTAATGATGATATTGCCCCCACTTTGGGAACAATTATCCTTCCTATCCATGTTGGACATAAAATCCTTCATGAGATCTTCTACATTGTGGAAGGGAGTTTTAATATAATGTCTTGCTTGGACACCCTTGGATTCGTGCCATGCATTGCGTCCCATCTACCCTCCATTGTTGTATTAAATATGAACATGATGGGAAGATCCATACTCTCCATGCTGACCTACCTCCCTTTAAATCATGTCACATGACTTATCGAATAAACAATGTGTTTTTCCCTAAGCAAGACTCTTCTTCTGAAGCATCCACTAGTTCTTCTGTGCTTGCATCTAAATTACCCCATGATGGATCTTTCGATGATGTGATGCAACACTTTTCCCTGGGGGAGTATCAACTCCTCACTCTTAATTCCCTTCCTTCTCTTAACCACCTTGGTTACCCTGACAAGGCCCCTATGTATCAATCCAATATTGGGGATATCATTTCTTTCGGTCCCCCTTCCTCAAAAACAATCTTATCTACGGTGGCTTTGATCACCCTTCTTCTCATGTTGATGACCGTCATCACACAAAAACATATACCAATGGTTTTAATTTCCTCTCTAAAAAATCTTTTTCCTATACTTACCTTTATCAGTGTGCATGGAAGGGATATCATCTCAGACGTTATGAATAGGGTATTCATAATATTTTCCTTAACCAATCCCATAAACCATGTGAGAATTTTGGTTTGGGATACAAATATCCTTCCACTCCTCCTCCATGCATTTCTTCCCCCTCTCACATCAACATTGAGCCACCACCTTCTTCTTCATCCAACTATCCCATGAATGTAGATGACACTTTGTGTCTATCCCCCTAAATTTTTTTAGTCTCCACATTGTTTCACCACATAGGAATACTGTATGACAAAATGATTTAAAAGGTAAAGGTAAGGTACGTGAGGAATACCTAGAGGGCTTGAAGTAGTTACGCACCGTGGTTGAAGACCAAGCCAATTGTAGAGCACTCCTTTTTATCTGGGAACTACTTGAGAAGAAAAGTAAGACCAAAAATAGAGTTAATAACATAGGTCAGTGGATTTCCTAGCGCGAGCAAGATCGGAAGTAGGGTGCTTCTAAGGGTTGTCAATCCATGTCTTAATACAAATTAATGCTTTGATAAATATCATGAAATGGAAATTCCTACTGTAGTTATATGATTTGGGTATCTCACACAACACAATAGTCTAAATCTAATCTAAATGACAAATATAAGATTAAATCTAGGAGAATGGTTAGTTTTCAGGGTCTATAGGTATGACAGAGGGCAGAAAGAAGGTCTGGGTGAAGTCTTGGGAGGTTTTGGAGAGTTTTGGGTGGAGGAATGAGCTCACTAGTCTGAGGGGAAAATGCCGATGAGAGAGAGGCCGATCTTTGAGTCGGGCCGTGGCTATAGCCAAGATCGGTTGGGTAACGATCACGGTAGGGGCAATTGGGTTTCAAAGGTAGAAAGGAGGTTGATTTGGGCTCTCTGTGATTGCACAGTATTGGGAGGTCTTAGGTAGGGTGTAGGAATTTAGGTGAAGACTCAGCAGGGGTAAAAGGGGTGGTTGAAAGGGAAGAGTGGTTTTAGTTGGTAGGGTGTTAGGTGAATGGGCTATGAAAGGTATCCGGGAGAGGAAGGAGGTGATTAGAAAAAGATAAAGGATCTAAAACCAAAGCTAATGAAATCAATAACCTAGTTAAGAATACTTATTAGAGATCTAAAGATTGGTAGAAGGTGGTGGTTGGTGGGTGTGCATAGGAGAGGCAGTGAGATCCAGTGCCATGGCAGAGAAGGTTGAGTGCTTCTCCATATGAATGGTTCAAGCTTGTGAAGCCGTAGATTGATTACTGGTGAAGAGTTTGATGCTCTGGTGCTTAGTTGATCATCAGGGTGTCGATTGAATGCCCAAGATGTGAAATCAAAGAATTCCAACCAAAAGAAGAACCAAAAAGGACTTGGGAAAAGAGTTGAAAATGCTTATTTAAAGGAACCGATGACGGTTCCTTGACTGGCGTCGGCCGAGGAATAACCGATGTCGGTTAGGGAGAAATATTCTTATTTTCTAAAAATAACATTTTCTCTCCCTTTTTGGTGTGAGTCAAGAATGGTTATGGTTAGGAGTCTTGATTCTTGTTAAATCATGTGGGAAATTAGTGGGAGAGGTAGTTAGCAATTAATATTTGGTTTAAAATAAGTCTCAGTTAGTTAGGAGAGTGATGACTCAGTCTTAGTTATTAAATGGTCTTGGAATGGGTCCAAGGTGAGGTGGAGGGGTGAGGTAATAATTAATCTAATATAGGTAATTAGATTAATAAAAATATGTGAAAGGTTTCATGGTAAGAGGGTATGTAATGAAAGGGGCCTAGAGTGTGTCATCCCAATTTTGGGTGTTTACAACCATTTCCCTTGGACTGGTCACCTATCAGGTTGAAAATGAGACTCGGTCCTTTCCTCTTAAGTACCTGAGATGATAGGGGAGGATTCCCCTACCATTGATATCCTCTAATGCAGTGATGATGATGATATCATTCTTTCTTAGATGGGGGCAAGGATTCTCATATCTATAAGACCCTTCCTTATGATATTTCCACCCTTCTCAATGAATCCAATGTTGACATCAACATAGGGACTCCCCAAGAGCCCCACATCCTCAAGGTTGGCCAATCTCTTGATCCTCAAGATCTTGAAGCCTTTACCTCCTTCTTGTCCAAGCATAGCCAAGCCTTTGCATGGTCATACTCTGACATGTTGGGTCTCGACCCTTCCATCGTTTTCCATAACATCATCACCATCCACGACACCAAACCTGTTAAACAAAAGTTGTGTCGCATGCATCCCCGTATTACCCTTCTTGTCAAAGAAGAGCTAAAACGCCTCTTCTTTATATAATTTTATCCAACCCATCGACTATCCAAAATGGGTTTTGAATTTCATGAGCATTGCCAAATCTTTTGGAAATCTTTTCATCTGTACTAATTTTTGAGATTTAAATCTTGTTTGCCCTAAGGATGACTTTCTCCTTCCCAACATCGACCAACTCATCGACCTCACGACCGGCCATGAGATGCTCTCTCTTATGGATGGTTTTTATGGTTACAATTAGATCCTTATCGCCCTATAGGACCAACATAAGACTTCTTTCATCACCCCTTGGGGGACCTTCTGCTATCACATCATGCCTTTTGCATTGAAAAACATTGGGGCCACTTACCAATGTGCTATGACCTATATCTTACATGAACTTATCCATAAAACTGTAGAAGATTATGTCGATGACCTCTTGGGTAAATCCAAGTGTTAACGTGACCATCTTTCTGTCCTTAAAATCCTCTTCGAGTGCCTTATCCACTTCCTCCTTCATCTTAATCCAGCTAAGTGTGTGTTTGGAGTGCTAATGGTAAACTCCTTGGCTTCATCATCTCTATCGGGGTATTGAAGTTGACCCTACCAAAATTAAGGCTATCCTTGAGATGCCTCCCCTTCGACCTCAAGCAACTTCATAGTTTTCAAGGTTGACTTCAATCAAATCTGTCATTTCATTTTCTGACTCTCAAATCGTTGCCAACCCTTTCATCACCTTCTTTGTAAAGACACCCAATTTAATTGGGATACCAACTGTCAAAAGTCCTTTGATGATATTAAATATTATATCCTCTCTCCATCATTGATCACCCCTCCACGTGAGGGGGAGCCTTTCTATATCTATATCTCTACCTCCAATCATGTTCTAGGTGCCATGTTGGCACACATGCAATGAGCAAGGTAGGGAGCAGGTTGTTTATTATATCAGTCATACCCTTCATGACTATGAAACCCTACACCGAAGTTGAGAAGCTATGTTGCGCCCTCTTCTTCACCACTTATAAACTTCGTCATTACCTTCTTAACCTTAAAAACTTCATTGTCACCAGGTTTCCACATTCTTAAAACCATGCATTCCAAGCCTTATCATAGTGACCGTATCACTCAATGGCTCATGTTCATGACAAATTTTGACCTAGATTTCATCTCCCATAAATCCATTAAGGGCCAAGCTATTTCCAATCAACTTGCTGAGGCCCCTCTCCTTGATAATCAACTCCCTCACGACTTGTTTCCTAATGAGTCCATCTTCTAATTTGAACATGAGTATTATCCTGTCAAAATGACACTCTTCTTTGACGGATCTAATTGTTAACAAGGGGAGGTGTTGACATCATCATCATTCCTCCTTGGGACACCCCTATTCCCCTTGCTTACAATATTGATTTCAAATGCACCAACAATATGGATGAGTATGAAGCTCTCATCTTAGGCCTCCAAACCATTGTATTACTTGGCACTAAAATCCTTGACATCTACGAGGATTCCTAGCTCATTGTAAATCAAGTCACATGCACCTATCAATGTAAAAATGACATCCTTAAAAATATAGGGATATCATCATCTTTCTCCTTGAAGCATTCGACTCCTATACCATCCAAGCCATCCCTCGATCATCCAATTATTTCACTGACATGATGGCTTCCCTCACATCCCTTATCCCATGGAAAATGGAAGAATCCAAGCTCTTCATTGTTGTTCAATGTCTCGATCAACCATCTCATGTCCATGAGCTTCCTCACATCAATCACATCGATACTAATCAATATGATCTTTGGTATTCTCATATATTCGACTATCTATCCTAATCTAAAGTCCACTCTGACATGTCCAAGAATGGTAAGAGGTCCTTCCTTTAATGTGTAACCTGCTATGTTATCTTTGGTAGAATTCTATACAAACGTGGATTTGACAACATTCTCTTACTTTTCCTTAAGTCTTTTGAATGTACCTACACTATTCAAGAGGTACATGACAACATATGCGGTGGACACTTCAGTGTCTTGGGTGTTGCTAAGGGTGTCCTTCGCTTGGGATATTATGTCCTTCCCTTAACCAAGACTGTTGTGAATATGTTAAGAAGTGTGTTAAATCCCAACAATATTCCAATATTATTAGCATTCCTAGCTTGGACTCTCACACCGGCCCAAGACCTTTGGCCCTTCTCACAATGGGGGCTTGACCTCATTGGAACTATCAATCTACACTTTTTTAGTGCCATCATTCTATCATCACTACTATCGATTATTTTACCAAATGGGTGGAAGCCATTCCACTCACATCTACCAAAGCTAACCAGATAATTAATTTAATTTATCAACATATCATTTGTCATTTTTGTGTCTCTCACAAGCTCATCATGGACAATAGAAAGTCCTTCAAAAGAAATTACCTTAAGAATATTTGTGAATCCTTTAGCATCAAGCTTAGATTTTATTCTCCTTATTATCCCTAGGCTAATGACCAGGCCTAAGCCTCCAAAAAAACCATTCGTAACATCCTTGCTAAGACTATTGATAGGTTGGGTTGTAATTGACATCTTCATATCCCTTTTTCTCTTTGGGCTTACTGGACTAGCATTCTCACCCCTACGATGCTACTCCTTTCTCTCTTGTCTACGGCTCAGAGGTTTTCCTTCCTCTTAAGGTTCAAATCACTTCCTTACATGTTTCCCTTCATGACTTTATCTTTGTCGAATACTATCATCAGGAGCATTTAGCAAAAATTGAGTTGTTATATGAATGTCTCCTGATTGCTCTCCAACATCATCAATTCTATCAAGAT
Source organism: Taxus wallichiana var. yunnanensis (assembly GCA_018340775.1). Taxonomy (NCBI): domain Eukaryota; kingdom Viridiplantae; phylum Streptophyta; class Pinopsida; order Cupressales; family Taxaceae; genus Taxus; species Taxus wallichiana. Next base: position 327,388,322 of record CM031235.1, on the reverse strand, counting down.
TAAATTAAATGTGCTTATAAAAAGCATCTTAAGCCTCATGACTTTAACATTGGTGACCTTGTCCTCAAAGAAAATCAGAACGTCACTACTATAGAAAGGAGCCAACGTGGAAAGTTTTCTCCCAAATGGATTGGACCATATATTATCACACATAAGTATGGGTCTGCGTGCTTACCGATTAGCTTTTCTTGATGGTAAACCTGATCCATAACCTCTCAATGCCTTACACTTACAACCTTTATATTGTTAACATATCTACCAATGTGATCTTAGTCACCTTAGTGATCCCCTCTTTCCATCACTGCCTCTTCCATCTATCACTGTAATGATATGGAATTACATGGTCTCTTTTACTATCCTGTCTATGACCTTAAATATGCACACCTTGGGCTGTTATCATAACATATTCCTTATGGATAGGTTCTTCCTTCTTGGTGAGAACTCCATGATCATTACTTCCATTTCCCTCTTATCTACCTTCTAGGAACCATGATAAGGGTCCTCAAGTGTAGCTTGCACATCTTTATTATCCCCTCCCCAAGTGGTCTACTTGGTTATCCTCAACTCTTGTGTAAAATCAAGGATTATCCTCTCAAGATATCTTTTTCCTAAAAAAAGACTACTCCCTCGAAGAAAATCTATTCATGTAAATCAAATAATATAAAAATATAGACTGATCCCTTGAAGGACAACTATCATGTATCCTACCATCTCAAAATTAGAATTAGAAAAACAAATAAAATCAAAAAATTGAAATGTAGACCACTCCCTCAAAGGATGGATACCTACTTATATCATGGTAGTAAAAGGCTTCCCACATTTGATCAACCTTTCATATGTAAAAGCATCCTAGGAAAGCTTCTGCATCGATAAGATTTAACATCAAAAGTAAACTTCCCACATCGATTAGTTTACTGCAATTGTATACATGTCGGGCATAGTCCTAGGAAAACCACCCAAAGAGAACCTATTTCCCCATGCATGTTATATCTTGACCCCTTTTTATGTCTATAGTAGGTCTATAAGCTTCCCCCTTCCATCTTTCCTTTCTTGATCATGAGTGTGACTAACTATCATTGGTTCTGTGTTAGCACATGCCTTTAGTCACAAGTGCATTACTTTGTGTGATTCCTATTCTCACTTTACCTATAATCTAGTTAGGATCACTCCTTCCACCTATTCTCTTCCCTATGGTGTAGTGTCATTCATACCCATTGGTCACCACTTAGAGTCATGTTCCTCCCTTTCATTCTCTATCTATTGTCATTAGCATCACTTCTACATCATATGAATTCATCACACCATTTATATTCTCTATCCTACTCATCACATCCCATAACTACCATATTTATAAATCCATCAAATCTAATCATCTATCATATTCATTTCTACTTATCTATTATCTATTGTATCACATCACATCATCATAATCCATCATCATCTAATCCATAATTCAAACATCGTTAATACATCATCATCATAATCAAACTCATACATCTATATATAATCATACATCCAAATAACATCAAAAATCCATCATCAAATAACCATAATTTAACATCCAACATCACATCATTATAATCACATCTACATATAATCGATAATCAAACATCCAAATAAAATCCATAACATCCATAATCATCATGCTATAACTAATACCCAACGTGGACATCATCTACACCATAAATCAAATGAAAAACACATAATGGACCACCAAAAATCATATATATATATCTCATATGTATATTCGAGTACATCTATACATCAAGTAATAGGACACTAAGGGTCCCATCTCAATCCAGATACATCATCAAAATATGTAAACTTTACATCGAGATAATCTCAAATCTTGCCCTCGGGGAGTAGGTGCTGTATCAATCCCTAGGCTGCATCACCTCCATCGTGTCCCACATCTCGTTGCAGCTATGCCATACTCACTTTACGCCCAGATGGCACTACACCACCCGATCCTCATTGTACAACTAGATAGGTTACACAACTAGCATCCATGGTAGGCTGCGATGTCACAATTCTCTCATAATACCTCACCTCAACAACCAATGCTTTATACAAATTCGGGGGCATAGTGCTTGGAGGCACCATCTAACACCTTCCTTCTGTGATGTAGTTGGTGCACCACTCCCCAACCGCATCACTAGTATCGGTGTGAGGTCTCTAAATGTAAATTTTAAGCCTCTCATTGTCTCTTATATCTATCTTGCTACTCTTTGGCTTCATCCCACTCCCGACATAAGGTTAGGGCCTCTTACCATGATGCCTCGGCTCTTGGTGAGTGGCGTCTCTCTCTAAGAGGGCTAGATCGCGCTTTGCGTGTACTCGAGCTAGCTCTACTATGAGCCCTCCATCATCACCTCTAGGATCTTCCTCCTCCCCGTTTCTTCCTCATCCTCCTCATCTCCCCCTCGAATCCCTCAACCACCATCTGAGCTGCCCATGTAGTGGTCATCCAATCTGATAATCCAGCCCCAACTCCTACATCATCATCATCATCCCATGATGCCCCGCATCCTCCAATGGGTCTGCATCATGTTAGGACTAGGTAAATATTTGTGTCTCATTATGCACTGTATATAATCGGATCTCTAGGCAACCGTCTAAAAACTCCAAACTGTCACTTTGGACTTTGTCAAACCAATAGCCTCTATCATATCAAGCTCGCATCCCCGCACACATATCGTATGTCTCATCCCCACCACTCAACATCCACACTGCCATGTAGGATAATCATGGTATGGACACCATATCACCTACTCTATCTCTAACTCTTCAAGTCTATCTTCATACCATGCCACATCCCTCTCTCTCCTATCACCACGATGCTTTGGTCGGATTGCCATCTCAAAAACCCAACTTCCACTCAATATGGTCACTTGTCACCCACGAGAGCCTTGGTGGCCTAATCAACTGCTATGTGCTTTTACATCCAGTAGTGTAGAAGAAACCCGACATATAATCCAGTCCCCCTCCGCTCTGTATACATGCATATCTCATGGTAAACCTGCACAAGTAATGGTGTGCCCAATGAAAACACTATCTTGTGATCCACAATATCGGCCGCTACTCCCGCCATTTTCCATAGGAACCTAGCATCCCCGAATCTAACAATGCATAACATGATATAGCCATCATTACCACACAAATCAATCAACTCCTAGACACCCCAAGCTCTTATCTCATCTCATAAGAAAATTCCCCGAGATGAAAACATAGTTTGTGGAGCATCGACTCCAAAATTTGTGTCAAGACCTCCAATTTTCTCTCCATTGTAATCGGTTGTATCTGCTCACCATGAATAGGAAGCCTAGGGATGCCGTATATATCCTTGAGGGTGATGGTCATCTCACTGTCCTAAACCAAAATGTGCTTGTCTGCACATCCCATCGATCTACAATTGCAATCATCAGGCCCACATCTCATGGAATCCACTGGTAATGTTAGAAACCACCCAATCCAATTGCTACTAATTGATCCCACTCAACATCTACCACATCCCCTCTAATTTGATCAAATAGAGTAGGTAATATGTCTCACGAATCTGAGGTCTCCTAGCCTACAAAACTAATCAAACATGTAAACATTAGAATCCACATCATTAAAATCTCATCAAAAATAAAAATTATACAATCTAGCCCGAATCGATGTTGACCTAGGTTAGGTCGATGCCTCTAGGATTAAGTTGACACCTTTTAGGGCCATTCAATGGTGACCATACCTATTTGCCGATGATCGAACCTGTTAGATCCAAATTTGAAGAAAACATACATAAAATTAAACAAAAATATTAAAAATTCTTAAAAACGAGGTTAGGATTTAGGCACTTATCATCTCGGGTCCTCTAGCGCTTCTTCGCTACTCCTCCTACCTCTATTTCTCTCAATTTCTCACTCTCTCTTTTTAACTTAGAGCTATAGATCATCACTTTGCATTCGAGAAAATAAGCCTAATTGACCAACCCAGAGGCTTATATAGCCCACCGATACTAGTCGTCGCCGACCCCTCTTGGGTTACAAATGCTATCTCGATCACCGTCAACCTACCTACTCACTCGCCATCGACCCATCTTTAATTTTTCACCATTTTTCCCTTTTTCACCTTCTCCACCATTAAATTATCTCTTCTCACGCTCACTTTTGGTGTGTCACCCACAACCCTATCCGAAATTTTTTTCGTACTTTTAAAATAATGGGTCATTTTGTGTTTTTATTGCACGAAAGTTTATGTATTGTGTCAAGATATTCCCAAAGAGCCATATTAGCCTTTTTCACCAAATACCCGGATGCCCAAAATTGTTATATTCATCGTCGTGGATTTTTCTGCGGGAAATTTGTATTTAATTATTATGAGCCCCGTATGAGGCTATTTGCGCTCCATTTTGACTCTGTTATGATCGAACATGCCATTCTTCCTATGTACCAGAAGGGTTTTAACTTGGAATAAGTTTTGGGCTTTATTTGTGCCTTTTGGCAATTTTTCGTGTTTTTGTGTTATCTCGTTTCATTTTATGTGAAATTTCTCTAGATCAATTCCTTTGCAGGTTAGCTTTGATTATTGGCTGGAGTAGGCATTGGTGAACATATACACACGTTTTGCCTAGAGGAAGTCACCATCGGAGGTCAGTTCACTTTGGGAAAAAGTGAAGTCGTACTAAAAGCCCTGCGGGGTTGGGTGCATTTTTGGAAAACAAAGGATTTAAGCTGCAATGGGAAAAATAGAAGCATTAGGTAAGGTGGGATTTTATTGCTTGCCTTGCAGGGTACTTTTTCCCGTGATAGAAAATTCACTTAAGCTGCAGTGGGAAAATTAGAGGCAGCAGGTAGGCGGGAATTTATTGCCTGCCTTGCAGGGTAAAAATTCCCATGGTGAAATAAAAGAAAAGTGACTTAAGTGAAATCATGAGATTTTATTGCTTGCCTTGTAGGGTAAATAATCCCATTGTCAAAGTCAAATCACTTAAGTGGATCATGGGATTTCCGGGGCTGCCTTGTAGGGTAAAAATTCCCATTGTTATGTGTTTTTAAAAATAGAATTCTATTATTCCAAAAAGTGCGACCCACCTTGGGTGAATAATAATGCATTAAATAAATATTTGTTAATATTTATTTACCCAATTTTGGCACCCAGGCTTGTGGAAAAGTCAACAAAGGGAAGTAGACAAAAGGAATTTAAAAATAGAATTCCAAAATTAAATAAATTTAATTTATTTAATGCAGCCCCTTTTGGGAAAGATATAATGCTTTTTAAAGCATTAAATGATTAAATTAAACTCTATTTTTAGTGGCTATGGTCAAAGCACACTTTGTGAAGCGAAGTGTGGATGAATTAAATGAATTAATTTAATTTATTGGATGGTTGTCCTTAAACATGCTATTTTTAAAGAGAGAAGCATGATTTTTAATTAATTAATTAATTCTTTGGGAATAGGAGGGCATTAATTAATTATAGAATTGTGAGGGTTATATAAGCATGGGCTGCCATATGGGTGAATTATTTAATTCATAGGTAAAGAATTGCAGCCAAGAGGAAAAGTGCGCCCCATTTGAAGAAGGATTTTGCTCAGGCAAGGTGGCAACAAGGCTAAAAGCTTCCAAATTTGGCGCATGCTTTGAAGGAGGTTGATCTTTGTCTGCATAATTGTTTGCATAGGTGTTACAGGTGCTCAAGTGTTGTTGAAAAGATTCATGCTCTCTTTATGTGCAAATTAAACACCAATTTTTGGGGCAGCAGGCTTGAAAAGTGCGGATTTTTATAATTAAAATTCACTATTCATGCTACGGTGGTCATCTTTGTCTGGATTAATTGCGAAATTCATTACAGGTGTTTTACAAAAGAAAAGGAGCTTTAATCAATGTCCAATACATTGCATATATCCTCCGAATCTGAAGAAATACCCAGATCTACACCAGTATTGAAGAAATCCGGCCAAGTAAGAAGAAAAAGAATTATTCAGACAAAGATAGACAAACCATGGCGAAGAGAGATGAAAAAGAAAGCACAACGAGTCATGCATCACTTCCAAACTTGCGCAGGACATAGGAGACACGAGATCTAGGTCCGGGCCTCTTTCTCGATTGATTGATAGATCTAGAGCGGGAAAGACTTCACTCATGCGTGCGATTAAAAGTAGTGGAATTATCCGAGCTGACCTTTCCATGCATAGCCTAGTTGCCAAAGTTTGTTATGCAGCTACGAGTCCATATCTAGATGTAGATGCAAATCCATATCCAGATGCGAGATGCAAATTCATATGCATATCCGAGATCCAAATCTCATAGTTGCAAAACTTCCGACACAAAGGCTTCACTCTCTTGTTTTGAATGCGAGACCGTGAAGAAGTCGGTGCATGGAAAATTCATTCCAAGATCTTTTGCGGATGCTCCCATCTTCCATTTGAAGCCCTCATTGAATTTTCATTCATCCGGAGTGGTTTCTAGAATTTTTACTTGCTCATATGCGATTAAAAATAAGGATGATGAGTTATTTACGGAAAACATTACATTGATGCATGTCTTGGAGAAGAAGCGTAAAAGCTTCAGGATAAAAGAGAAGACAAGGTGAAGGTAAAATCCAATTGTTTCCAGATCCAGCTTATTGTTTCCAGATCCAGTCATTTCCAATTCCAGATCCAGTCAATTCCGGCGCTTAGTCGCTTCCTCTTGATCCATTTGAATTAGCTACATGTAGACATGAAAAAGGACAAGATTGCAGCTTTCCTCTTCCTTCTCCTTTCCTCCGACAAAGTAATTGAGCAATCAATTAAATTATACAACTTAAGTGATTGGTTTAAAAGCCATTACTTGAAGAAGTCAACTACTTGGAGATAGGTGACGGACGTGCAAAATAGAAGGTTCTATTTTCAGTTGCAAATCATACATGTCATGCAAAGAGGAATTCTAGAATGGAGATTGCCAATTGTTTCTTTTCCGACTTCCACATGTGCCAGTTCAACTAAAAGCTTCCGACTTGTAATTGCCCCTCTACATTCTATAAGTAGAGGAAGAACCTTCAGGTTAATAATTAGAATTTGTAAGCAGCAATCTTGTGTTCTAGACTTTGTGCTGAACCCCTGAGAGCCACTTGGAGCAAAGGAATACAAAGGAGTAGGTTTCCGGAGAACTTTGTGTCACGGTGTACTATGTTTCTTGCTTTTAATCTTAGATCTCTTAATAAACTGTGTTATTTTAGATCTGGATCTAGAGCTGCCTTTGTTTTAGAATTCTGTGTTTATATCTATTGGATTCTTCTATGTGCATGCAATCAGCTCTGCCATCTACTGATTGGGATGCACATCTTCCCCGTTTCTTCTATATGTTTATGTAATTGTTAGGAAATAAGAGATAAAATATGTGGAATAATCCCTTACGAGAATCGCAATGAGTAGAAACTAATATGCGAAAATATTATAGATCTCAAATAAAAGTGCGAAATAAATAACACAACAAAGAGAGACAAGATTTAACGTGGTTCACCCAATTTGGGCTACATCCACTAAGAATCACTTGCTCAGATTTTATTACGAGCCTCCACTCTCTCAATACAATACCTAGATCCGTTTGGAGCTATGCTCAACAAACTCTGCTGAAATTCACACCCGGATTCAAAACACATCTACAATACATTTGCTTGTATATCTATCATATGCATAAGACCATATAAATAGACAATTGCTTAAGCGGTTTTACAAAACCATGGGTATCAAACAATGGGCAAAAACAAAACTGTCCCGTAAACCTATGTGTAGCTGAAGAGGCATTTTTACAAAACAATGAGTACCGAAAAACCATGGACCCAAAAATAGCCCATAACGGTTACCCATTACCCGAGTGTAACACCCTGAGTGTAACACATGGAAGGTGTACCACACTCTAACATGAAAATAGGCTCCACAAACATAACGAATTACCTTCTATAACTTTTCCTTTCTTTAAACAAACCGCTTACTTGTTGCGAAATTATTGATTATGGTTCATGAACCGAGTAGTTAAAGTAAAACCCCGATAGATAATAACACATACTTAAATTGACAAATCGACACGGGAGCCTCATCGGTTAAATGAGGGAGATTTATCTCATGACCGCTAGGTTTTGTGCTATGCGAAAAGCTAGCCAACAACCCTAAACCCATTTAATTATCTTAATGTTATCTTAATCAACCCCATTTAATACCCCTTTGGATTCTTAATCCTTAATCATTACCCTTCATTAAACCCCTTCCTAAGATTCCCTTACCTATTAAACACCCCCAACATGCGTGCATGCATAAAAATAGCCCACTAGTCGTTATTATCCTGTTTCCACCCATCCATTATTGTTTTAACGTCTCTTAGCCACGCTGTTTGTCCCACTCACCGTGGTGACTTGGGTTCATTGTTGACCCTACCCTATTATATTTAACCACACTCACCCCTCCTCTCAAATGGATGGAAAATTTTGAATCTCTTGTGTTGTTCATGAAAAGTTGAGGTTCATTTATATAAAACCCTTAGATAATCAAGAATGAACCATAGAAAAAGAGTGCGTCATCATGAAATGGTGTGACATTATATCGCTAGAAAGATAGAATGTGAAGCATAGAGCGTGAATGATGAAGGAGGTTCTTATTATAACATATCCCTCAACATTCATGTAAGAACCGTAAGAACATGAGTGCATCATCGGGTAATGAGGTGAGAAAAATCACCTACCAAATATGCAGAGGCCTACGAGGAGTGGTGGAAGCATGTGAAGTGGTAGGTACATGAGTATAAGAGCCAAACTAAATGTCGGATGAGATGGAATCAACTATGGGAGATGTAGTGGGAGGAAGCACATATGTCGATGAATTAGGAAGCCAATGTGAAGTGGTAGAACTGTGAGGAGGATGAGATAAAGCGGTGATGGATGGATGAGGTGGAGGATGTGAATGAATAACATCTTAGGAATTGGATGAATGACGAACTTAGAAGTGGGTGGAGTAGACAAGTGAACCAAAGTGGAAGCACGCTTATGTGGAATTGGAGAAAGAGGCCGCTCATGAGAATGAGAGCCAAAGGAAATGACACCCCTATCTTGTAATTGTTGTAGTTTGTCATGAAGGGTGCAATAATAATTGTCATGATGGCCATTGATGCGGTGAAAATTACAATAATGGCGATCGCCGCAATGTAAGCGATGAGGAGGATGATGCTGATTTGAGGGTAAGTGAATTAAGCACTTATCAAGCAAAACATGCAACACATCATGAGGCTTAGCAGCATGTGAGAAATTCAATGGCTCATGAGTAGGAGATGGAGAAGACTTAGGTGGAGAGAGACGTGGTGGTGGAGATGGAGGATACTTATGCGGTGGAGGGGATGGAACATGCTTATGAGGTGGAGGAGATGGAGACCTTGGAGGACGCTTAACAGATGGAAGAGGTGAAGAAGTAAAAGATGACACAACAATAGAAGAAGTAAAAGGAGGGTCTATAACATGTGTAACAATTAAATCTTATTCTAGATGAATTACCTTATAGCATAAAAGTGTAAACAATTCACATGTATCCTATTGTAATTTTTATTTTAATGCAAGAATCAAGCCAAAAAAGATAAATTGTTTTTCTATATCAATAGAATGAAATAATAACTGCGATGCATGTAAGAATTGAAGCATAAGTTATAATCTAGAATAGGTTCTTTCTTTCCTTGATACAAGCTAGGTAAGTGATCATGTGTGACTCAAGGACCATTGTTAAACATAAAGCGTATAAGAAAAACATCTTCAATTTCACAATATGTACTAATAGATCCAAAAGGCAAATGAGTGTACCATTAAAGAGCATCATCAACAAGAATATGACAAAAGGATTTTAGTAATAGTTGTGTTGGATTAAATTTTCTCTTTCTTGTTCAGATTAGTGAACTAGATACTAAAGAAAATCAAGAAACTCAAAGATACAAGGGTTTTGGTTCCTTGGTGAGATGATGATGGATGGACAAAATAAACTCCTTCTTTGCCTTGATGGATATGCATAACAAGATAACTAGAAGGAAAATGGATTAAATGGTAGATGAGGGGGTTTCCCGATGAAGTCGGTTCCAAGAAGTGTGAAATATCTTATGCGGATGTTAAACCCCATATTAATAGAAGATGATATAAATGATAAAAGGATTATATAACATGCGAGAATCTAAGCTAGACGAAACTAAAAATTACAGAAATGTAAGAAGAAGTGCAAATTTGATCTAGATCAACACAAAATCAAATATACTTGGATGGGTCGATGGCAACGCAAGCTACGAGAGTCCAGTTAGCGGCGGTGAAGATTAACCAAAACAATAGATAAAATGTAGATCCGAAGGCTTTTGTGTACAACTATGAAGTTGATGCAACACCTCTAAGTAATCGATAAGAACCCGCAGAGGGGATCGGAAATAGGAGAAAAAGAAAGGATGCAAGAAAATGAATATCTAAGGTGATAAGCTGAAAATATGGATCCGAGTTGATGACGACTAGGCTAGGTTGGCGATGGCTCGGGACTAACAAAATGGATCTGGATTGACAGGGTGGAAGAATGATAGATCTGAGAACTACGAGGAAACATAAATAACATGAAAAAATTAATGTATCTAGATGACATAATAGATGATACGGAGGAGCATGGTTAATGACGACTGGGATGACCGAAAGCGATGGGCTAGATTGAAAAATTTCACACAAAATGGATAAAAGAGGAGGTTTGGATCTAGATCTCGATGGCGGTTGGACCTGCAAAACGTTAGTAGTGATAATAACAATAATAATAGTGTAACAATGAAATAATCAACACAAGGCAAAGATGATCTCCCTAAAGTCACCAAGATTGATGCAAATAAGCTCAAAAGGAACCCCAAGAAGATTGTGATAATTGTAAAGAAACTCAAGAATGGAGGTGAAATCACAAGAAGGCCAAAGTTATCCAAAGTTGCATCCTTTTGGGAGGAGGAGGGGTGAATGGAACTTTATAGGGTCGACGACGACTTAGATGGGTCACCTCAGTAACCGTGGGGAACCATCCATTTGGGTGGTAAGAGGATTCCTAGCTCGAGGCGTCAATACCATTAGGTGTGGGATTAGGGGTTTAGATGGTTTAGGTGATGAGAGATAAGAGGTAAGATGAAATATGATGAAAGATTGACGATGAGCTCCCCCTGAAATGAGGGATCAATGACACAAAAGGGGAATTGATCGCAAGTTTGAAAAAGATAAATGGAGAAGGGTGGGTGGGAAAAAAAGGACAGCAAAAAGAGAATGTGAGGCAAGATGCCCCAAGAAATAGGTATTCAAATAAAAATATTAAAAATATGGCGGTGATCTTAGGAGTCACATCGGCAGGAAACAAAGGTCACAATCTTCAGGAGATGAAGACAATGTCTTATGGGCTTGTGATTCGGTGAAAATCACTGTGAAATGGAGGGAATATAATGGGAAACAACACAAATGGATGCAAGCCATGGTAACCAATGGGTGATAGGCACACATCAAAATTATGCACAACCAAATGTGAAAAATAATGTGAAATCCTGTAAACATGAGGAATCGATGGTGAGGTATGCGTCCCCAGAGAACAAGAATGGAAATAATGGTGCCCCAATAAATGAGCACAAAAATTTCCAAAGAGGTGAAATATAAAAAGATGAGGGATGATGCCCTAAGAGGGAACATAAAATATGGCCACAAAAGTGGACTTGAGATGAGATATTGATGATAATATGGTGCCCCAGTAAGGGACACGACAATGGCCGAAGAGGCAAAAATAAGAAGTGATGATGGAAAAGCCAAAAACAACATAGAACAATGCATTATAAAAATGGAAGGAAAGATGGTATAATGATGATAGGATACCGGATCAAATGGAATATTTTTACAGGATAACATATAAATGATTTAAACATGATAAATGTTATGGTGATAAAGCAAAGAGAAAATAGATAATAATGATAGATGCGAGAAAATTAGGATACAACACAACTTGATGATTGGAGACCTATGGGCGATGCTACACCATAGCAAGGAACATGCGAGGAAATGATGCCTCCAACTACATTGGAGGTAAACAAGAAAGGGATCCAGGTAACACAATGCACATGCGACCAAAACAAGTGTTAACATATAACCAACGATAGTTAGTTATACCAAAAGATCATAAGGGAAGTATGGATGAAAATGAGCTTATAAACCTAATGTCGACACGACAAAGGGGTTTTAGATGTAACTTGTATGCGGGAAGAGGGTTCTCCAAAAGTGTATTTCCCTAGGACTATGCCCCAACTCTGGGTAGGGGAAAGAGAGAAAATTGATCAATGCAAGAAGTTTGCTATGAGAAAGTTGATCAATGTGGGAAGCTTTCTTAGGATGTTAATATAATAGAAGGTTGATCAATTCAAGAAACCTTATACTGCCATGATATAAGAGAGTAGCTATCCTTTGAGGGTATGGTCTATTTTATACATTTATGATTTTTATAGAATCACGGGGATGATATATATGATAGCCGTACTTTGAGGGATTGGTCTATTTATTTGATTTGATTTTTTTACATGAACAACTATCCTTCGAGGGAGCAATCTATTTTTGAGAATTTTGACTTTTGATAGGAACATCCATGAATTTTGACTTTTACATGGGAAGAGATGGGAATAGCTAGGTAGACCACTTAGGATGGGATAATGGATGTACAAGTGACACCTTTAGGACCATTAGCGTGGTTCCAAGAGGTAAATAAGAGGGTGATGAATGTAATGATTGTGAAGTTCTCACCAAAGAGGGAGAACCTATCCATAAGGAAAATGATATTATCAATGGAGGAAGATGATAATAAGACATTCTCAAGTGTTTTGAAATAAATCCCTTGATATCAAAGGAGGATATTTTTTTATATGAATGAAATTTGAAGTCAGAGATTGTCCTCTCAACATTCTAGGCATTTAGGGCTGATCTGCATATATATCTCCCTAATCATATGGGAAATTGGATTCCTGAAATTTTCTTGTCCCTGCATGTCCTATGTAGCATGTCAAGATTCCTACAAACATCCACCAAAATCAATTTATCATTAAAATACACAAGAATATTATTAGGTGTACCTTCTAAACCAACTATCTTGATATAGGAAAATTTTCTGAATTGTATGAAGAGGTTTCCATATGTTGAACTCAATTGCTTAGTTTCTGCATACACCCTTTCAACTATATTCCCCTCAAGAGGTATAACAATGAACATTGTAAAAGCATAATTCACCCTCCTATGGTGGTGTTTACTATTTTCAAAGGTGATATGTGGATATAATTCACATACATGTTCATTCTTTTTGTCCTCTTGATATGACAATCCCACCCATATTCTGTAAGCTACAATTGTGTACATAAGGTAGGAGGTCATATAAAAGGTTTTACTTTGCTGCACATTGACCAATTTCTCAGTGATATTTTCACAAATGATTTCCCCCAGTTCAAACTTTGTTTTCCTTCACAAATTATGTTAATGTAGATACACATCTAGAATCAAAGCTCATTTGTGGAAGGTAGGCCCATTAATCTAGCTAGTAGGTAATCATGTCATATAATTCCTCCTTGAAATATGATCTGTATAAAACCTTAGGAAATTTTGAAACTCCTCTCTTTGGGGCCTTGAGCCATGATTTGGCTATCATTTATTTGTATCTATCTTTATCTTGATCAAAGAGATTCTAAGCTTGGGCCAAGGTTAGGGTGTTGGAATCTTCAAACACAGGGATACACAGGGATGAGTTTATATAGCCGACATCAAGTTTGGAAATGATTTGGCCTTAGGGATCTTTAATTTCTTTGGTTATAAGATCAAAACATGAAGCAAATGAAAGGACAATATTGGTACAATAGAAAGAGGGGAAAAGCTGGTAGCATAGGAAATTCCAAAATTTTAATGCATTGGGCCATGACGTGGGAGCATCATTAGTAATTCGGGCCCATAAATCACCTAGGTTCGGATGCCTAACATCACTATCCCCAATATTTGATACGAGAGGTTTCTAGGGAAGAAATATGCTCATAACCTCCATACTAGAACTTCATTGTGAGAGGTAAGGGGAAGAGATAAAAAAAATGAAGCACAACAATGGATTTCATGAGCAATTGAATGGGAGGATAAAAAAATCAATATGATAATAAAAAACTAGGAGGCTATGGAACAAATCACCTTTGTCACGGGAAGAACGATGCTTTCTCAAGGATACCAACGTAATTTTAATTTTGAAAATGGATGAAAATCTAGTGAGATATGACTAAAAACTTCCTTGAGGGCATGAGGAACAGGGGCATAGTGCATAGTTAAATATTCACAATTAGAATAATGAAAAATGAGTTACTTTTACCCCTTTTATAGCTTTCCATTAAACAATGATTCGATAAAATGACTAATTTGACACTACAGGGAATGTGTGGAACATAGGGGTTCAATAACGTTTTTACCCATTTCCCTTTTACATTACGATTATGATGGGTTTTTAGAGAAGAAGGCCCAAGGGAACAAGGAACTTATGTGCCAAAAACTCTCAAAACACACACAATGCAAACAAAGGCCATTGGGTGCGGAAAATGCGAGTTTGCGGGAATAGGGTCTTTGGAAGAAACAAGGGCCGAGAGTACCCCAAAGGTCCAAAAAAAAAACCCACAATACCAAGGAAGTCTGCGTGAAAGAAAGAAAAGGCTTGTAGATGGAAGGAAAGTCGAAGTACTCGAATTGTGGGGAGCAGAGGTATGGATATCACAAGGGCCGGGTGTACCTAACATAACTGAAATACCCACACAAAAATATATGATGTTTACTGCAAACGAAGAAGGATTTCGGGGAACACAAGGTCTAATGGAACAAGGGTCATAGGTACCTCAAAAACCCGAACTATCCACACAGTAACTAATTACAATGACTTGCAGATGATAAGGGCGTGAATAACAAAGACGAAAAGGAACAAGTTCCTTTTGTTCCACAAACTCCCAAAAATTATGCAATTCAAAGCATTTGCAAAAGAAATGAGTTGTTGGAAACAAGGGACTCAGGAGAACAATTCCATGAAACATAGAAAGATCCACACAAAGTGAGACAAGAGTAATGCGGGTAAAGCAAGAATGCGGGGAACTTGAGGCCTCGAGGAACTTGTTCCTCCTGTTCCTCTAGAACCCAAAATCACCGCAATACACACAAATTGGCCCCAAAATTAAAAAATGACTAACTATTTTGAACACTTTCACTCCTTAAGACTTAAGGAAAACCATGTTGGCAAAGGGGTCACTTGAAAATTTTCAAAAATTGCACATTTTTTGGGTAAGTGATAACAATAAACAAATGAAATAGAGGAAATTTGATCACTTGTTCCTAGAGAGAGTATGGGATCTAGTAAACAAGAATAACCATCCTTTGAAGTGAGGAGGCTCTCCCAATTTATAGCTTTACAATGCAACTCTTCATCTAACCCCCACATGAATCTTCATGTTCTTATTCAACTTGTGAATTTTCATTTTCCTAGGAAGTGATAAAATAAGTCCCTTTTTATAAATCAAAAGGGACTTTTACATTTCAACATTATAGTCACTTAAGTGAATAAGACAAAATATAATGATTGCTTCTGAATAAAAATAGAAAATGGGGAGAGAAGAGGAAAGAAGAAATGCTCCAAAGCATGGATGAAAATTCCTCCACCTTCGATGAAGATTAGCTTTGAAGATGTTAAAGATGAAAACTTGATCCATGATGACCCTCCATTGTGATGCACTGATGAAGAGCTCCAATGAAGACCTTTGAACACTTTGCCCCCTTTGAAAACTCTTGAAATGGTGAACCTCTGCAACACTACTTAAACATCTTTGAGAAGAGGAGTGATGAGAACTTGACAAGTAGACCAATGAGAACATTAAAGGTGACGTTCCTTACTAAGACAATCCTTATGATTCTTGAGACACTGTCACATTTTTATGATCAATCATTCACATGGGAGAAATTGGTGCATTTTTCTCACACAAGCATGATCATGATTCTACCACTACGGGAGCACTGATGTTGAATGAAACATAAGACCAAATCCTTCCAATTCCAGAGTAAGGGGAGAAAAATGAAAAAAAAAACAATGTCATCCTCCTTTTAATCATGCACTCCATGTGGGATGAAGTGAAATTGCTTGAAAACCGAGGGATAAGTTTTTGTGAGTGCAAGAACATTAGATAATGTATGAAGGAATTAAAATTGATCATTTTTATCTTATCCCATCCATTTACCATTTTTAGAATATTCATCATTATTGTCCCATTTTAGCCATTTTTGTCAATTTTCCAATGGCAATTTTGAGCATCTCGATCATGGGGGAATGCAATGAGGTGTCTGAATGCACATTTTTATTAGAATTAATATTAATAGTAAGTTCTCCCATAAAGGATTACTGAAAATTAAAATTGGCCTTCCTAGTGTCGATTCGAATGAAACCACTAGAAGAATTTTTGTTTTTCATTTTAGGCCTTTGCTCCAATTTTCAGAGGATTTCAATCACCAAATTTGTGTAGATATGAGAAATGAGTATTTTTGCTGAAAATTTCAAGGGGCTATAGAAAATATTAGGGTGCATTAATGGATGCATGTAAACACTCCCCTTAAATGCATTTTTGCAAGGAATCTTCATTTCAAATCTCATGGAAATTGGAGCAAGGGTTGAGGAGATATGAGAAAAAGTGTGTTTTTGAGCATGAGGGATTTTTGAGAATTTTGGAAGAATGAAAGAAAGAGATCATGCAATGGAGGAGTAAAAATTACCAAAAATGAATTATAAATGACTAAGTGTTGGCTTTACACCTTCCCTCACTCATAAACCTAGTTAACTCATCACTTAACTCACCTTGTTTGACCCGGGTTAATTGGAGACTCATGGGTGGAGTAAAAACTTTATAAATGGGTCTTAGATGTCCCCATGCCCCTTACTACATTTAGTAAAGGAAAAAGGGACATCGAGAGGTTAAAAATGTGGGAAGGGGTGAGGGAAGATGGAGGGGGTCAAAAGCAATCATGAGAGTGAATTAAAAACATAAGCCTAACACCTCATGTTGCGCACCTAAGTGACAAAAATTTCTCTCCTCATGTGGTGGTGAATTTTGGTGTCCCCCATATACATTTTGGAAATGGGACAAAGGGACATCGGCCCCTAAAAATGTGCCAAGGGTTAGGTCATCATGAGAAGTGGTTAGGTGGGTTAGGTGAGTGTAAGATATTTTCTAACCACCAAGTCATCTTTTAAGTGATGAAAACTTCTAATCCATGCGGGGTAAATTTTTGTGTCCCCAATGTCCCTTTTGAAAGGATATAAAGGGAAATTAGGTGTTTCCAAGTGTGTTTTTTCCAAAATAGATGCTTGCCTTCACCAAACACTCATCCAAAATAGAAAATTGGACATATTCTTTTTGCCACAATGGAGCTAGGAGTAGAATTTCCATGGAAAACCTTATATGATTTTGAATCTAAAAGGGATGATGAGAATAGTCCCACCATTTTAAGGATATAATTCTTCTTACAATTTGATATTCACCCCCATTTTTAATTTTACTCAAACTTGTGTGCTTTCAGGTGAAAATACAGTCATTGAATTTTATGATGATAAAAAAGAAATAACACCTTGGATGAAAAGAGGGCATCACATATGTAACATTGGAATTTTATTAATGTCTCAAATCTTCCTAGAGCTCCCATGATATTTAGTTTAATATCTGGTAGGATATGAAATCTTTACTCTGTACTTTCACTTAGCCAAAATCTACAAATCTGCTCCACCAAATCTCTTGGAACTCGTTGGAGCTCAAAATTTCACTGCATTCGGATCATAGAAAACCTAAAATTTGAGTCAACATGGAACTATCTCCAAGTTATGGTACTCAAGGCGAGGCGGACCTCGGAGTAGGTCAACTTCCTCAACTCACCTCTATTCTAAAACTAATCCTAGAAATTGAAATGAAACTATCTAATCCTACTCTTACTTTCCAAGGGACTAGGGTGAGAAGGAGATGCATAAAACATAAATCCTAATCTACAATTCACCCATTTGTGATTAATTGATTAAATTAATTAATTAATACACATTGTACCCCTTTTTAGATTAATTAAATTAATCCCATGTATCATTTGTACCTCTTTAGCTAAGTTAATTATTTTTTATTAATTAAATAAATTAATTAAGTGTGTGCACATCTAGTCATCTGCCACTTGATGAAATATCACCTAGACTCCACTTAGACTCCACTTGGACTCCCTATCCTTATCCTAGTTAACTGCACTTCTAGAATCCTAAAAAGGTGGGGTTAATTGAATTGCATGTACAACCACCTTTCCGGATGTAACATTTTTGCAATTAATTCATTTACTGTCCCAGACACTATTGTAACTTTCCAATGCTATTTTTAGCATATGCATTTACTCGTATGTAACCAATTTCAACTACTTTTTCCTCTATAAATTACAGGCTTACCTTGCTTACAAATCCTCTTGAATCTGAAGTACAAAAACTTTGCTTGAATTCACTGTGTTGGTAGCATTGCATTCAAATTTTGGAGAGCATTCAAGAGCACCTATATTCATCTCTGACATTCATTTACAATGGTTTCACAGGAGACCTTATTGAGGTTTGCATTGGAAGGTTACTGGAAGGTTTGCAAATTATTTGTTTATCTTTCATTAGTGTTTTTTTTTCATAGCTTACATTTTGGCATGCCTGTGGGACTCACACCCCTCCTCTTTCATTTTTGTTTCATTTTGTTTGTCTAACTTTGTTTTTGGAGTGCTTTTGTTGTTGTGCAGGTTTGGAAGCAACAACACAATTTGTATGTGCATCTCACATAAAAAATTGCAAAATGTTTTGCTTAACATTTTGTTTGCAGATTACCGGTTTTGCACATTTGCAAGTTTTAGATTTGTAATGGTTTTGATTTTTTTTTTATCATTTTCACACTTTTGTTATTTGTTTTTCATGTTTTTGATCATTTTCTATTTTTTTCTTGGTCTTCTACGACACAATAAAAAATACACTTCCACACAAATAACACATGTTAGATTGCATTTTTTTTATATATATATATATATATATATATATATATATATATATATAATATATATATATATATAAAAAAAAAAAAATTAAAAAAATAAACAAAATAATAATTTATTTTTAAAAAACCCCTACCCTACCCCTACCCCTACCCCTACCCCTCCTACCCCTCCTCCCCCTCTACCCTCTCCTCACCTTCCTACCCACCCCACCCACCTCACTTCCCACCCCATTCCCAGATCCCTCCATGTCTCCCCATCCTAACCCCACCTCACCCCTCTGTTTTCCCCATCCTAACTACCCCCCACGACTCTCTCCTCCCACCCCACTACCAGCCCATCCCTCATCTAAACTTACCCACCCCTGACCCCAACCCCATTTCTCATTCTCTATCCTCCCCAACCCCCCTTTGTTCTAACTACCCCACCCATCCTCGTCCCCCATTCCCCCATCCAAGTCCCCGAGTCCCCCTAATCCCCTATCCCCATTCCCCATGACTCTACCCCTACCCATTCCCTTTACTACAAGCACCGAGCTATCCTCCTCCCCACCCCCCAATCCAACTCCCTCTTCTCCCTGTTTCCCGCCTCACCATATCCCGAGCTACCAAATCATCTCCACCCTCCTTTAACCTCACCCGCCAACCCCAACTCCCTCTCTCCCCCAGTGCCCCTGAGACCCTCCACATCCAAGCTTCTTCCCACCCCGACTAAGCCATCCTGGCCATTCGCCCCTAACTCCCCACACCCCTTTAGATCTTTACCTTTTCTTTCCACCTACACACACACAAAAATATAATCAATTAGGTATTTCTTTTCTTTTTTAACCATGTTTATAGTTTTAGATTTAGGGTTAGGTTTTTATTTTTTATTTAATTTTTATTTATAATTTCTTATTTATAGTTTAAGTTACAATTAAATTAGTTTCTTTATTTATTTTCTTGGACTAATTGTGCAGGTTGCCAACTTAGTGTTATTGGACGTTTCGGTCCAAATTTTCATGTTTTTCACCTTTCTTGTCATGTTTAGTCATTTTTGCAAACTAGACTAACCCTTTCTCACGTGTTTTGCATGCTTTTGCTTTATCATTTTCTTTTGTTTTTGTGAAACTAATCATGAATCACTCATCATGCGTATGCTCTTCCCTCACGCTTTTAAAGCGATCTTGGGAATCAGAAACATGGTCGTTTCTTTTTTTTTTTTTGGGGGGAATTAATGTTTCACTTAACCAAAGCCAACCCACATGTATGCTCTTTCCTCACGCTTTTTAAGTGATCTTGGAAATCAGAAATGTGGGTTCACTTTTGTTGTCTTGTTTATTTGTTTTGTTTTTTTTTTTTACCTCATTTTAGAAAACTTTCTAATCATTGTTTTACAGGGACCTGCTCTCACACAAGGTGGATAAAACATTCAAAAACTACTAACTACAGTTTCCAAAGGAGTACAATCAAACCACATTTAAAATCAAAAGATAAAAAAACACCACATTCAAAACATTGATTTGTAGGTTCGGTTAAGA
Source organism: Taxus wallichiana var. yunnanensis (assembly GCA_018340775.1). Classification (NCBI taxonomy): domain Eukaryota; kingdom Viridiplantae; phylum Streptophyta; class Pinopsida; order Cupressales; family Taxaceae; genus Taxus; species Taxus wallichiana. The sequence continues at coordinate 327,367,738 of CM031235.1, read as the reverse complement.
GCTACGACTCGACCACTTAACTAGAACATAACCCCTTGGCATAAGCCTTAAGCTACAACAAAGGGGGTGGTTCTAGGAACCCCAAAGTAGTCCACACCTTGAGGGAATTGGTGGATGAAATGGGAACCTTTTTATCCTACTTGACTAGTAAAGCCTTGTGAGTTAGAGTCACGATATCCTTAGTGGTGACCCCAGTGTGATTCATTCTGAGAAAAGATCTTTTCTCAGGGTTTCAAAGGGGGTAAAGTAAATCCATTAGCTAGCAATAACATCATGCTCACTCGGATATATTTTTGACACCTAGTTGAGAGAGCCACCTAGGAAGCCAAACATTGTCCAAGCCAATCTAAGGTAGAGGCCACAAAAAATTCAAACAAAAACTTCTTTTTCTATTTTCTTCTTTTTTTTTCTTTCTTTTTGTAGTAGTGTTCCACACTCATTTTCCCAAACACTCCTTGTTTGGGATCCATCTTTCACTTTTCTTATCTTTTTGTCATTTTCCAAACTATCCTTGTTTGGATTCTACTTTCATCCTCATTTCATCTCATTCTCGTCTTCTTTTTCTTCTCATCATCATCATCATTCACTAACCTTCATTTTACTCTCAAATTTCCCCTTTTTGAAACTTTCATCTCTTTTTCATTATTTCAATATTTTCATCCTCATTGCCTTCTCCATTTGATCTTCTTTCATTCATTTGGATTTTTATTCACTTATTTGATTCTTCCCTTTCATGCGATTATCAAATTCTTCTATCTTTCATATTCACCTCATTTTGAGTTTATCTCCCATTTCATTCAACACTTAAACATTTGGATTGTATTTCCCAAAGTTTAAGTTTTCATCTCCTTTTCGACATCAAGTCTTGAGTTGTGGATATCCACGTCCTCACTTAAGCACTTTCATCTTACAACTCACATCTTAACGGTGTTGTGTTCCACTTTGTCACAACTCAATTTCATCACATTTTATCTTCATTCTCCTCTTGCATCCTTTAGTTTGACAACATCATTGTTAAACTATACATTTTTTTTCTTCACGTCTCTAACTTGACAAAATATTTGTTGTTTTAGACACTTCATCATATCTTCTTTTTCCAACACTTATGTTATCAATATTTGAGTCTTATCCCTTCATTAGCCTCTTCCTTCTTAACTAATTATTGTTAAGGGTTGAGCACATCACATACGATTTGACTCCTTTTTCATACCCTCTTCCCATTTAGCATTCACTTTTTCTAAGTGGTAGAGTGCATTTGCAATCAATCTATCCTCCTCTCTTCTCCACTCTAGCATTCACATTGTTAGAGGTTGAACACATTGGAATTTTCACTATAACCCTCCTCCATTCTAGCATTCACTTTGTTAGAGGATGAGAACCTTCATCACATCAGACCACTCTTCCATCTTGGCATTCACTTTGTCAAGGGTTGAGTTTATCAAACACTTTCCATGCTTCCATCTTGACATTCACTTTGTTAAGGGTTATATCACTCATATCTTCCAAACCTCTTTCCCATCTTAGCATTCACTTTGTTAAGGGACAAGTTATTACCAAGCTTAATCACACACCTCTCTTCCATCATCGCATTCACTTTGCTACGGGTTGAGTTATCTTTCACATCTCTCTTTTGCTCCCTCCCTCTTTTAAAAATGGTGGGAACATGACACAAAGATTATAGTCCTTTTGGAAGGGGTGAACGACATTGAAATCCTTTTGGAAATTTTGATAGTGATAATGACCAAAACTATGAGGATGATCAGAATGACATCTCACTCAAAGAACAATCCCACATTGAAAATATTTTACGTATGAATAAAGACCAATTTTTGCTTCATCTCCTTGAGATGGGAGAAAAATTACCCTCGATTTTGATGAAGCTAGTTACAAACATTACTTGGAAAACCACCACCTAACAAGGGTGAACCTTTCATTTCAAAAATAATGACGATGAGGCAGGCCCTAGTCACACGAACAATGATGATCAAAACAAGTCCACCTCAAACAACACAAAAGTGATGAATCAAACAAAGAAAAATCGATGAAAGGGAACAAAGGAAAATCAACTGATTCGGCCACCGATCCCACTCAAGCCCTCATGAATCAAATTAATGACATGGCTAAAAACTTGCTATCTTAAATTCCAAAGTCACCAATGAATCCCATGACAATGAGGCACCAAAGAAAACTAGTGATGCTTCATTTAAGAGTCATACCACACACACCAAAGATAACAACAACTCTATAAGTGATGGTTCCTTATCTTTCTTATAAAAAAACTCACCATTTTCCCAAGAATGGAAAATGATGAAGGACACCATCTCTAGGTATGCAACATCAATGCAAACAATTCAACTTTGAAGAATTGTGTCCTTACCCCTTCGATAAGGACATTTTTGCATGTGTCCCTTTCCCAAATATTTTGAGATGCCCAAATTTGACAAATACAAGGGAAAGAATGATCCTAGAGAGCATATCAAGGAGTTTTATATGGCTTTCCAAGAGGTGGCCTATAGTGATGTCTTCTTAATGCATCTCTTTCCATGAAGTCTAGGAGGACAAGCCTTGGACTGGTTTCTACACCTCCCCAAGGGCTCTATACAAAATTTTGTGGACCTCTCAAAGAAGTTCGTTAAACATTTCTCATTCAACCTAGACTTTGAAATTACAATGATGGACTTGTGTAATGCCAAAAATGAACAAATGAAACCTTTACATAAATTCCTACAAAGATGGTGTGGGATTGCTAGTCATTTCCCATGCTCCATGCCTGAGAAGCAGCTTGTGAGCATCTTTGTACCTAATCTCAATAGTGAGCTATCCTTTCACATGCAAATGCATTTCCTTAATACTTTTGAAGAAGTTATTGAGAAAGGATCGTAGATTGAAAAATCCTTGTCATAAAAGGTTTGATTAAACCTCATTCAAAAGACAATGGGAAACATAGTAACCATCCTAATAGCTCTCACCAAGACAAATCTAAACATGTTAACCACAATCATAATATGGTCAATGATGGTATTATAGACAATCACAATGTCCACAACATCCAAAACACTCAGACTAGACCAAATAAAGGTAAACAACCTCTTGTTGTTTCTAGCAAAGAGGTTTCCTCCTCTCTTGATTCTAAACAACATCATTTCACTCCTTTGGGAGAACCTCTATCAAGTGTCCTTCAACAACTCATTAATGCAAACATGGTTACCTATCCCATCACTAGACCTTGGGTTGAGGGAGAACCCAAGCCTACTTGGTATAAAGTTGATACTTATTGTGATTTTCATCGCATTGATGGTCACCCAATTGATCGATGCTTTTTCACTTACATCACTTTGTCCAAGACCTCATTGATAGTGGAGATATCACTATTGAAGAACCATCACCAAATAAAACACCCAATGAAAATCTTAAGGTGTTCTCAAACCCATTTCCCAAACATGGCGGTGATGACATAAAAATGCTGACAAAGGTCCCTCTGCCAATAACATTGATTTTAGTTCAATTATCTCATTTATTGAGGAAGTACCATCTACAATGGCAACCATTAAATTCAAACCTTTGAGTAATGTTGTGACCACATGCCAAAGGAAGATATGGGTTCCTATGGAAAACCAACCTTCTACATCTTCTACAAAACCTCAAACGTCCAAACCAACAACTCCTTCAAATCAAAAGTCAAATTCTAATGCCAAATCTTCCACTCCAGGTCAGTATGACTTCATCAAACAATTAACAACCACGCCATGCATATATCTCTAATGGAACTATTAAAAGAGTCACCTAGCTTTCAGGATATTCTCACTCATGCTCTAAATGAATCATGTGTTCCTCATACTCTCAATGTTCAATAGTTTTAGGCTATGATCACAAACCTTACACCTAAAACTCCTATCCTATCTTTTGGCCCTCAAGATATGTTGAACCCAAATCTGATTAACAATAACTCCTTGTACATCGAAGCCTACGTTACAGATCATAAAGTCAAGAGAGTTCTTATCGACAATGGAGTGGCTCTTAACATTTGTTCTATAAAAATGCTCTACTTCCTTGGTCATACAATAGATGACTTAGATGCTAATATCATTACCATTCATGGTTATGATAATATTGAGCATCAATCCTGTGGTACTATCACTCTTCCCATACAAGTAGGCCCATGTACTCTTGACACTATGTGTCATGTAGTTGATGCGAAAAATCATATAACCTTATTTTGGGTAGACCTTGGATACATGTGATGCACACGCAGTACCTTCCACCTTCCATCAATGCATAAAGTTTCCACATAATGGTAGAGAGTTCACCTTGTGTGGCGATACTGACCCCTTTGAATATTGTAAGTTTTTTTGAAGCAAGGTACAAAAAGGAAAATTATTTCCATCTATTGATAGCACAACTGGATCTAGCACAACTCCTATTGTTACCAACCGTATTGATCCTGATGTAATATTGTGCCCTCATGCTTCACATCTCTTCTTCTAAAGAATCTACATCTAAAGCGTCACCTAAGGATATTCCTCATGCCTCTGCTTCCTTCTTCCTCTAAGAAGCATCTACATCTAAAGTGTCACCTGAAGTTACATTCTCTCATAAAGGCTTAGGTGAGTACACACTTGACAATACATTTCTTGTTGGAAAACTCCCATTATCACCTCACAGCTATGGGCATCCTAACGCTCCTCATTTACAAGAACCTCCAGCTTACTATCTCGAAACACTCTTTGGAGATGATATGGATATCTAGAAGATGAACATATTCCAATCTCTGATGACTCTTGGCTATACGATGAAGACAGATGGCAAAATGCTACGAATCCACTTATTACACCAAGGGCCATAAATGATGAAAAACATGAACTGGAAAGGAAGAGGCCTTGGCCCACAAGGGCATGGTGTTCTTGAACCTATGAATATCAAGTCTAATCTTTACACATATGGTCTAGGATATGAGACATATGAGAAGAGGCCTATAGTCTTTGATGTGTTACCTAGCGATGAGGACTCAAATTCTGAAATTGAGACCGGTTCCACACATAGCCTCTTTGAAGACCTAGCTGAGACTACACTTTTCCTCGAATACTTATCCATTCAAACCCTTGATGTTGTTTATCCTTCCCTCATTGATCAAGGACCAACAGTGTCATATTTCCATGGATCTCTTTCAAAATGATGAGGCCATCCAGGAGTTCCTCGGGGCTCGGGACCCTTTTCCCTTGTCGGATCACAAGAAGGGTTTCGATATAAACCTTGATGCTACCACCTACTTTGGTGAAGAACTTACAATCTCCAGTCCTAAAGAAAAATAAATTAAACATAGAAAAAAGACAAATTATATCTCACATAGTGAAAACCTTTCTGAGGCATTATACGAGAAGCAAAAAATGAAAAAGAAAAAGAAAGAAAAGGATGCATCTCCTAGTGAAAACCTTTCAGAGGCACTAGAGAGAGGAGATTTGGATCTAGAAATATCCAACAATCTACACAAGCCTCTAACATCATTTCAAGATAATGACACTTCTAAGTTGTTGGTAGAAGAGACGACAACCATTAACATTGGAATTGAAGACCAACCAAAATTATTACAACTAGGTGCCAGTTTATCAAAAACCAAAATCAAAGCCTTCACAACACTTCTAATCGAGTTTTAGGATGTATTCACTTGGTCTTACAAAGATATGCCCAGGCCTTGATCCTTCTCTTGTGGTTCATCACCTTGTGGTGCACCCAGATGCTAAACCTATCAAGTAAAAAACTACGTAAAATGCATCCCAAGGTCATTGCTTTGTTAAGGCCGAACTACAAAAATTATTGGATGTAGGATTCATATGGTGCATTGACTACTCAGAGTGGATATCTAATATGGTACCAGTTGTGAAGAAGACCCTGAAATCCATATTTGTATAGATTTTCCATGACATTAACAAGGCATGTCCTAAGGATGATTTCCCTTTGCCTAATATTGACATGATTGTCGATTCTACTGCGGGCCATGAGATGTTATCCCTTATGGATGGATTTTCTAGGTATAACCAAATTCAAATTGTTGAAGAAGACCAACATAAAACAACTTTTACAACCCCATGGGGAACATTTTGTTACAAGGTCATGCCTTTTGGCCTTAAAAATTGGTGTAACTTATCAACATGTGCATGACTATTTTTCCATGACCTTCTTCATGACATAATGGAAGATTATGTCGATGATATTCTTGCTAAATCAAAGACTAGGTGGATCATCCAACAATTCTTAGGTGTATATTTGAGTGGTTAAGGGCATACAAGGTTTCACCTTAATCCAAAAAAATGTGTCTTTGGTGTCACTTCAGGAAAACTTTTGGGATTCATTGTCTCACGAAGAGGAATTGAAGTGGACCCTACCAAGGTCAAAGCTATAATAGATATGCCACCTCCTCAGAACCTTTGACAACTAAGGGGCCTATAAGGAAAAATACATATCTATTCATCACTTCATCTCTCAATTGGTAGATAAGTGCCATCATTTCAACTAGTTTGCTTAAAAAGGATGTCCAATTCAAATGGACACAAGACTATCAAGATGCCTTTGCAAAATTGAAAGAATACTTGGCATCTCCACCGGTACTCATGCCACCTATACAGATAAGCCTATGTTGTTGTATACATCTGCAACAGAACATGCCATTGGGGCATTATTGGCACAACACAATGATAAGGGTCAGGAACAAGTTGTGTATTACTTGAGAAGAACTCTTCTTGAACATGAGACCAAGTACTCACATAGTTGAAAAGGCTTGTTTAGTGGTTGCTTATACTTTTGAAAGCTGCGACACTATCTCCTAAATCATACCACCAAGATAATTTCAAGGGTTGATCCTCTTAAGTACCTACTTTTGAGACCAGTCATAATAGGATGAATGTCTAGCTTGGATTGCACTACTCAACAATTTGACATTGAAATTGTCAATCAAAAAGCTATCAAAGGTCAGCATTGGTAGATCAACTGGCCATAACACCACTTCCAGGTTCACAACATTAAATTTTGAATTTCTAGATGAAGACCTTTTGTACATAGAAGCAACACCCTTATGGACATTATTTGATGGATCTTGCAACATCCATGGTTCTAGGAGCAGAATTGTCTTGCATACACTAGATGGAGACCTCATACCTAAATCTTATCATATCAAATTCCCTTGCACAAATAACATAGCAGAGTATGAAGCATTGATAGCAAGCTTAGGGTTTGTTATCTCATGGCACTGCAAGAATTGATAGTTCTTGGTGATTCTCTTCTCATCATTAATCAAGTTAATGGAGAATATCAAGTAAAAGATGAAAATATCTTACCTTATAAAAAAGAATGGTTGATAGCCTTAGAGGGTATTTCTGGATTATCAATTTTGAACAAGTTCCTCATATAAAACAAAGTAATGGATGCCATGGAAACTATCACCTCCCTTCTTTCATTTGACACTAATCAAACTCACAACGAGTTCCTCATTGAACATATTTTGGTGCCCGCATATGAATTTCAAGTCCACCATGGTTTGTGAGATTGTTGGTCCTGATCATCCCTGGTACCATGATATATATACCTTCATTCAAACTAAATCCTATCCTCCTAATTTTAATTCAGCTAATAAAAGATCCTTAGCACAATGTGCTTCATGCTACACCCTTCTTTTGACACCTTGTATGAAGAGGCTATGATGGGACTCTCTTAAGATGTCTCAATCAGATGAAGCTAATCAGATGCTTAGCTAAAGTACATTTGGGTATTTGTGGTGCCCATACCAGTGGAATAGTCCTTGCAAAGAAGATTTTATGCATTGGATACTACTAGCCCACAATGGAGGAAGATGCATGTAACTTTGTGAAGAAATGTCAAGCTTTCCAAAAACATGGTAATCTCATTCATGCACCATCCCAAGCCTTACAACCCATTACTTCACCTTGGCCTTTTCAAAATGGGGACTCGATTTAATTGGAAAAATAAAGCCCACATCTTCTGATGGCCACACATTTATTATAACTACCACTTGAGTATTTCACCAAGTGGGTTGAGGCTATGCCTCTTACTAACGTTATTGGGTGCAATATTTCTAAATTCATTTTCAACCATATTATCTTGTCATTTTGGCATCCCCACTTTATTTGTCACTTTGATAATGGTGGTTCTTTCAAAAATAAGGATCTCAAGGCCCTAGCTAAAAAATATAATATCCACCTAAAATGGGCTACACCCTATTATCCATAATGTAATGGCCAATCCGAAGCATCAAACAAGACTATCAAGTCCATTCTAGAAAAGATAATCAATAAACATGGACGTAATTGGCATACGTAGTTATATCCCACCCTCTGGGCCTACCGCACTTCCTTCCGTACACCTACAAGAGCTACTCCTTTTCCCTAGTATATGGCTCTGAAGCCATATTACCTATCAAGTTGAACTACCTTCACTTCGTGTCTCCCTCCAACATCTCATTCATGAAGAGGATTACCATGTTGCATGCCTTACAGAGCTAGAATTACTAGATGAGAGATGACTTTATGCCTTAGACCATATGCATGTATATCAAAATAGATACGTGTCATAATTATAATCACAAGATCAAACCTTGACAAGTTTGAAATCAGGTGATTTGGTCCTAAAGGAAAATCAAAGAACACAACTAAACCATGAGAAAAATAGGGAAAATTTGAGCCTAATTGGTTGGGTCCTTATGTTATAACTGCTAAATTTGGATCTGGCACATACAAATTATCTACGAGGATGGAAAAGAGTTGAAGGAGCCTATGAATGCATTCATCTGAAGAATTCTACTCTTGAGTCTCTGAAGAGTAACCCTTGTACTAGGGGCATATCAATGCATCCACATGTTTCATCATTTCACTTTGTTTCCCACTTGTAACTTTTTTCCTCATCTGTGTGTCGCATGTTTCCTTGTTAGGTTGTCATGCCCATTATCTACCACTATTGTTTGCACTTTCCTTATGATTTCATTCACTTCCTTCATATGTAGTATGTTGGTTTTGACTTGGGAATTTCCTTTCCCTCTTCTTTGGCATGTGGTTCAAAATTCCAAAAAGACCAAAAACATTCAAAAAAAGAAGTTTCACAAAAACTTCAAAAACAATATAAAATTGTTCAAAAATCCTAAAAAAATAATATAAAATTTTCAGAAAATACAAAAAAAATACAAAATGTTTCAAAAATACTTTAAAAAAAAGCAAACACTCACAACTATGTAATTTTGTTCACCATTTTTTTCTTCATGATTGTTCCCAATCATCTTTTCCAATCAATCAAGCCACTCTTTGTAATGTAACTTTTCTTAGGGACATCACTTGGCTTTGGCTTTCTCTTGGGGGAAACTTGACATCTGTATATATTCACTTCTTTATTAGAATTTTTACATTAGTGTGTTTTTGTTCACTAGCTTGTTTGTTTGTTTAACATTTGTACATATGGAATTTTGTATTGTATATTCTTAGCTTAGTTTCTTATGTTTGATAGTTCGAATAACCAATACTCTGTGTATCTGGAATGTGCTCATGGACCAATTACAAGAAATTTATTCGCATCCTAGTTCACATATAACTTTGGTGTGGTTCCTTCCTATTCATATTGGGTTTCTTTCTATTACTTATTTTATATCTTTTTGTCATTTGCATGTGTTGTGTTTTCCTCCTAGTTTATTTAAGCCATGGAATGTCTTCATTTTTGTTTGCATTTGTATTTCAAAACTTGTGAAAATCCAAAAAAAAATCAAATATTCCAAAAATCCAAAAAAAAAAAAATCATCACAAAACTTTCGAACAAACATTCACTTATCACAAGAAATCCTACAATTGGAAAACCTTAAAGTGAATCATTCAACATCTCAATACAATCTTGATAAACATCATACTTTTATCTATTACCCTAGTGATCGTGCCAATCTTACAACTATCACTTTCTTCCCTTTGCATGATATGCTAACTCTGCTTGGGGAAGTCACAAAATTGTTTTTCCTTCATGATATAACTTCACCTAGGGAAATTTCAACTTTGATCATTTGCACAATGGATTCAACAAGAGTTTCATAAGGAGTTGCTTTAACTCCACTCTTCTAGTCTAATCCTATTCCCACTTGGGAGCATTTGTATCTACTTAATCATCATTGTGGCACATTAGGGGCATGGTGATTGTCTTCTTTTTGAATTTGTGTTGCATTGTTGATGTTTACTCTTTTTGGACCACTTACAAGTAGTGTGATCACATCTTGGTTCCTTTATAACCCTGTGTGTAAACCTACTTTGTATATTGGGTTTGTTTTCCTTTTATCTTTTCTTTGTTGTGTGTGTTTGTTTACGCGCATCTGGGTTAACCATCTTGATTATTTCATAATCATGGTGACAACTCTATTGTGCAACAACAAAAATTAGGTTGCTCTAAAAAATTACTCTCCAAATAATGCTCATGCTACTGAGGCACAGTCCTTTCCCATTCTTGTTCTACTCCCTTGTTTTCCTTCCTATCAAGTGGTCATGTTTTCCCACCTTGCTATGTCATCCACCCACTTGAGGGGGCATTCCTCTACCATTCTTCTTGTTGGGGCATCCTAATGCTTCATTCTTGTTGGGGCATCCCAATGCTTCACAATTTTCCGCTCATCGATCTGCATGTGTCTACTATCTTTAAAGCACTATTACTTTGCAATAGCACTTTAAAGAGGGGAAAATGTAGACACCCCAAAATTACACTTCTATTTCCACTTGTTCCCAGTGTTATCCTAGTACACCTGTTATTCACCCATTTGTGATTAATTGATTAAATTAATTAATTAATACACATTATACCCCTTTGGATTAATTAAATTAATCCCATGTATCCTTAGTACCTTTTAGCTAAGTTAATTATTATTTATTAATTAAATAAATAATTAATTAAGTGTGTGCACATCCTAGTCATCTGCCACTTGATCAAACATCCACCTAGACTCCACTTAGACTCCACTTGGACTCCCTATCCTTATCCTAGTTAATTGCACTTCTAGAATCCTAGAAAGGTGGGGGCAATTGAATTACATGTACAACCACCTTTCTCGGATGCAAATTTTTACAATTAATTCATTTATTTCCCCCAACACTATTGTAACTTCCCACAATGTTATATTTTTAGCATATGCATTTACCCGTATGTAACCAATTTCAACTACTTTTGCCTCTATAAATTGCAGGCTTACCTTCCTTACAAATCCTCTTGAATCAAAGTACAAAAACTTTGCTACTAATTCACTGTGTTGGTAGCAATTGCATTCAAAGTTTGGAGAGCACTCAAGAGCACCCACATTCATCTCTGACATTCATTTGCAAGGTAAAATCACTCCCAGAACCCACTTTTATGATACACAATGACAAAGATTAAAAAAATGAAACATACAACACACTGCGAATGAAAGAAATGCAATGAGTGCAATAAAACAAGAACAAGGAAGAACAAGTCACAAGATTAAATTTTATTGCTTGAAATTGGGCACAAACTATTACAATCGTGAGAAGAAGAAGCGAGCATTCAATGAATCAAGCTCCAAGGCATTCGACCCTTAGGACATATACATAGCACAAGAGAGAAGCCTTTTATTACAAGATCCCCAAATTCTAAGAGTATCCAACATTAAAACAAGGCATTGCTTTACAATAAATAGAATTTTTTTCGGAGGGAGAAAGAGAAGAAACTAGAGGGAAATTCGAATCCCTCAACCAATCCCAACCACCTTCATTAATTTCTCTTAGGGAACATGGTGCCACTCTTTTTATCCATTATTACACGCCTTATTCAACTGAGTTCCCATACTGCATTTAATACTGGTGTTTGTGCTACATGGAAATGTACTTTTTACGTGATAGATAAGTTTCCTTGACTCTTTCCCATTTGCCTCGATTTGACTCATGAAATCAGATTTGATCGCATAGAGAACAAAAAAATATTATTGAATTTGCAAAGATTTGATAACTGAATCGAAGATCAGTTGATTTCTAATTTCCATGAAGAATCATCATTTTACTTCATTACACGGCTTCTCCACTCAGTCTTGCATGGCTATTTGACATCCACAAATCATTCCTTTGTATCGTAGCACCATAGGTATAAGCATATTTTGAAAACCTTCCATGGCTTTCCCCAATGATGTGACTTGCTTCCTTGTGACCCGGCCCACCTTTCACTATTGTTTTAGCCCGTGACACTATTTATAGTAGTGTGTCTTTGAATATCCACCCGCAAAGTCTTTTCTTCATTCTACGGAACTTTCTTCTTGCAGCGGTTTTGTATAGATACTCCACGATAATGTTCCTCCATCTCGAGACATGTTAAAAGCCTCCGTTGTTTATTCAAAATTTCCTTTGAATATCTGCCAAGTCTAACACTTGTGTAAGTTGCTCAAATTTTTCAAGGGATGAAAAATTGGGCAACATTTTTGGCGACTCACGGGGTCATATGCCTACTAGATGGATGATCAGTAGCTTCAGGCATCCATTGGGCATGGAGTCAGCTAATTGATTTAGTTGCTCTACATTTGACTCCTTCATTTGATGGCAACTGATCATTAATGCTTTGAATTCATTTTACAACATCTTCTAAAAACATGGAACATGTGCAAGAAGATCCCCAAGCAACAAAACATGTGCAAAGAACTTAGGGAAAAGAAACCTAAACTACCAACAGGACAATGTGCTAAAAGCACTTGGAGGAATTAGAAATCTAATCTACTATGTACAAGATGTAATGAAACTCTTAATGAGAGGGTTTGAGATAAATCCCATTTACTGGGATTTGAAATGCATTCCCATCAAGATCAGATAACTCAAAAGAATTAGCCTCCTTACAAGCAATAATAATGTATGGTCTACTCCAAATAGCATCAAATTTGGAGTGTCTTCCTAGTTTAGCTATGTCTCGGATCCCATTTCAAGACCATATCTCTGACCTTGAATGTCTAAGGCCTAGCTTTTCTATAAAACCACTGTTTGGTTGAATTCTGATGTTGCTCCATCCTTATCATGGTGGCATTTCTATTTTCTTCAAGTTCCACTAGTTTCAAAATTCTGATTTCTCTTTGATTCGTGCCTTCAAATTCTAGTTGTTGTGCTAATTTGAGTGAAGGAAACTCAAGTGACAAAGGAATCCTAGCTTCTTTTCCATATACCAATTTTTAGGGAGAAGTGCCAATTTCCTTCTTCATTGTTATCCTGTCCACCCAAAGAGCATTTTTCACTTTTGTATGCCACTACCTTTGATTCACGTCCATGGTTCTCTTCATGATTCTGATCAGATTTTTGTTAGTAGATTCCGCCAATCCATTACCTTGGGGGTAATAATTGAGGAAGTATTGAGATAAATCCCAAGTTAAGAGCCCAATAAGAGATTTTTGATCCCAAGAAATCTTTAGCATTATCAGAAATAATGGTTTGGGGTACACCAAACCTTGTAACAATTTCTTCAAGAAATTCCAAGATGGTTGATTCAGTAGCTTCCTTCAATGGCATGGATTCAGTCCACCTAGTGAAGTAATCTGTTGTTGTGAGAACCCATTTGTGACCCGTACTAGATGGAGGATTGATCATCCCAATGAAGTCAAGACCCCATTGTGTGAATGAATGATCCCCTAAATTAGATGAAGAGGCAAGGCCACCAATCTTCTCTTTCTGGTAAAGAGAGCACACTCCTTACATTTCCTAACCCACTTGTGAGCATCTCGCGAAAAATGTAGGCCAAAAATATCCTACTTTTATGATCTTCATACCTATAACTTTATCGATAAATTTACACTTGAGAACCCATCATTAAATTTGGCCAAAATCTTGTCACATTTCTCACCTTCAATGCATCTGAGCAAAGACGCCATCAACCAACACATATGGAAAAGACTACAACCTTAAATGTTGCCCCTTTGCTTTGGCTTTTGAGACCAGCAGGATATATACCATAGGAGAGGAATGTTATCATTATCTTCATCCAACTATCCGTGTCCATGTCTTCATTCTTCTTAGGCTTGACATGGCTCTCCTCTTCTAGGAATAAAGTAGTCTCTGGGTCATTCCGCACGTCTTCATCCAGCTGTCCACAGAGAGCATAAACTTTTACCAATTTTGTGGCATTAATGGTTACATTATTTTCCATGATTTTAGTTACATATCTAGTTCATTTCTCATTGATCTTTGTTCCCATAATGAAATCTCTGACGTTGGGATGTGATACTAGAATCTTTATGTGGCTAGCTACAATCATGATTTTAAATTTATTCAAGGTGCGCATGATGGCAAACACTTGCTTCTTAATATGGTTGTACTTAAGCTCATAATCCTTCAAGGTTTGGCTGAAGAAGGTTACTGGTTGCTCCAAGTCTTGATCATTTGGCTGGGTTAAAACCGTGGCAATGCAAGAATCAAATCCATATGCATATAAGATAAAATCTTTGGAGTAATCTAGATTAATCAACGTAGGAGCCTGGGCTATTTCTTGTTTGATATTTTCAAAGCTATCCTTCCTCCATGGTCCATCTAAAAGTTGAATATTTTCTAAGCATAAGTGTGAGTGGATTTACTAGACTGTAAAGCTAGGTATAAAGTGCCTAACAAAGTTAATATTTCCAAGGAAATACTACAAAGCTTTCTTGTGAGATGGCAAGGAAAGAGCAAGGATGACAGAGACTCTTTCTGGATCAATGGCAATGCCTTCTTTAGAAACAACGTGCCCCAAAAGCTTACCTCTAGGGACTACAAAATTACATTTCTTGGGGTTAAGAGATACCCCAAACTCTCTTGAATCTTTCAAATACCTTCTCAAGATGACTAATATGATATTTTTTATGTTTTGAGAAAACAATGATATCATCAAGATACATAAGGATAAATTGATTGATATATCCTTTGAAGGTGATATCCATTGCTCTTTGGAAGGTGGCACCTACATTTGATAAACCAAAAGGCATTTTTTGATATGCATATGTTCCCATTTGGTGGTGAACATAGTCTTGTATTGATCCTGCTCCTTCACTTTTATTTGATTGAATCCCAAAAATCCATCAAGCATTAAAAATCTCTCGATCTAATCACCGCCTCATGTAATCTGCCATCAAGGCAAAGGATAGTGATCCTTGAGAGAGGCCTTGTTTAGGTCCCTAAGTCTACGCAGATCCTGATTTCACCATTATTCTTTCTGAATGGAACCAAGTTCACCACCCAAGTGGAGTACTTAATGGGAAAAATAATCTTAGCCTTGATGATTTTAGACAATTATTTTCTCATGAGGGGCTCTATCTTGGGGTTTATCGCCTTTGTTTTTGCCTAACTGGTTTGATATCGATCAAGATCGATAGAATGTTGGGCTACAATTGGATTGAAATCTTTTAAATATTCATAGCCCCATGCGAACTTATCACTGAGATTTTGACACAAGGAAATAAAATTTTTCTTTTCATATTCATCACATACCTTTCCAAGTAAAAGTTATTTTCCCGGGGCAATTGTAATAAGTTGACAATCTTCTTATTTTTCCGTCATGCTCTTTTTGTACCTTTGAACTCATCATCTGGACTGAAAATATGTTCTAGAGTGACCAATACTTTTGGAAATTTATTTGTTTTGAGCTGAATAATCTGATCACCATAGATGTCCTACAAATTAGACTGCATTTTTGAAGAAAATTCAACTTCATTCTATATGAATTGGAATTTTTTTGTCACTATCAAATAATTGCCAGCTGGTTACATTATCAGGTATGGATGGCCTAACAACCATCTTGATATGTTGCATCTTTCCTTTAACTAGGTCTTCTGGGTGAAAACTGAGATTCGAGAGCCACCATCTCGATCTGCGCTCCTTATTCAGCTTCCATGGTAAAACATGTAGGTTGAGAGCATTAAAAGTCTCTAACAATTCCTAAACTTTATGTCTCAGTAGGCCTTCAATAAATTTTTTCTTTGTAGCACATCTACCATAGACTTGGTTGATGACGAGCTTAGTATCTCCAAATATTTGCAACTAATTGATCTTTCTTTTTCCGCAATCAGCAAGCCATGCACTAATGCCTCATATTCTGCCACATTGTTGGAACATGCAAATTGCAATTTGTGGGTGAAGAAGAACTTCTCTTCCTTTAGAGAAATAAGCAAAACACCTAACCCAACTCCATTTATGCTTCTAGAACCATCAAAATACATTTTCCATAAGCCATAGATTGGCTCCTTATCTTCTTTGAATGCCACGAGTATAACATATTCTTCTTGCAGGACACAATAGGTGCCACAACTAGTTTCATAAACTCTAAGATCTTCAGAATATGGATTGA
Organism: Taxus wallichiana var. yunnanensis; assembly: GCA_018340775.1. NCBI lineage: Eukaryota > Viridiplantae > Streptophyta > Pinopsida > Cupressales > Taxaceae > Taxus > Taxus wallichiana. The sequence continues at coordinate 327,351,421 of CM031235.1, read as the reverse complement.
ATTTGTGATCTCTCTTATCCCATTCATCAAACAACAAATCAGGCATGAGAGGAGGAGCAGGCTATTCTTCTAGACTTAAAACTTGATCTTGTTATTCTTGTATTAAATAGTTTGATTGGATAGGGGAAGGTCGATATGACTCTATGTGATAGGAAAAGATAGGCTTATATTGGATTGTGAATCTTGTGCCATATTTGGTCCTTAAAAGCATGTGAGTTTAATATGAAGAGAGATAAACCCCTACCTTAGCAGTAAAATCTCTAGACAGAAAATTACAAACATGGGTGTAAAGTCTATGACTGATATATCATGGGTTATTGTGAGACTTGAGAAAGCATGGAGGGTTAACTCTAAATATTTAATCACTCCTAATACACCCACTGTTGATCCATCAAGTTACAAGACTCCCCTAGACACAAGACTAGTATTTGAGACCTAAGATGTCAATTTTTTTGTCATTATAGAATTACTAGCCCTTAAATCAATCATGCAATTATGAAACAAGTGTTTACCCATAATTAATGACATGTAAAAGGGTGGGGTCTTAACAATTTTACTTACTTGGTCCTCTTTTTCTTGGGCAGGCATGAATCGTGACATAAGCCTTTTGACATTCTTTGAGGTCCGTTAGAGGAAGTTGCTTGACGGATTCACAAAGAGGATCTCGCTAAGATGGAATGACAAGCACATCCCATATTGAGACATTGACATTAGTCTTCTTCATTTACTCAACTATGTACTTAGGTGCATGGAAGCACACTGAAGAGAAGTCTGCAGCCAAAAAGTAGGCGGGCACGCTAGAAGGTTATAGCTTGGGCATGAAGATGTACCACACGGAAAGAATGAAAATAGTCAATTAATGAGAGAATTGTTGGTAGGTAGAGGAGCAATAAATGTGATAAATTTTTGAAATTCTATTTAAGGACAGGATGCAAGTTCATTTTTACCATTGCAATTTAGAGAATTTAAAAAGGGCTAAGTGCAAATGAGCCGAGCAATTGTGTTGAGGTGTGAAGAGTGTGAAACCAGATGTGGAGAGGAGGGTTGTGTGTAGGAGAAGCTTACGTTCCCATAGGTGAAGGGTTTGAGTGAAGAAAACATGTTAAAAACAAGCTAGGGCATGAGATTTCAACTAGGGCATGGAGATTTAAAATAGGGTTTCTAACTTTCAATTATAGAGGGAAGAAAAGAGATATTTTTCAGATGGCACCAAAGAAAGCACCCACAGCAGGAGAAAAAGGGAAGAAGAAGGTCGAAGTGGAAGAATAAATTGCTCTCGAGAGTAATTTCTCATAAATGTAGTATCCAGAGGGTGTGATTGTGGGACAAGAATGGGATTCCCACATCCGTTAATGTAAAATCAACAATTACAACCATTGAACATCAGATAATAAGAAAGATCTCGATGCATTACTAGCAAAAATGAAAAGGTGCATAAGCACAAGATATGCCACCGTATGATGATGCTAGTGAGAAGTTATGAAGAAAAATGGAGTCTACCAGTTGTATGAGCTGCCATAATTTAGGAAGTATGAACCATTGTATCGGTGGTTGATGAGAAGAGTCCATGAGGAATTCTTCTACTTCACAGGACGGAGGTTTAGGATCTCAACCGCTTCGATTTTAACTGTGACATGACTAAGGGCCTTAGGAGTGGATCTGGATAGTGATTTAACTGATAAGGCCACAATCTTGGAGACAAGAAAAGAGATGGGGTATACCAAAGGTCCGCTTAGTATGGACATTGAAAAATTGAAAAAGTACCTAGTAGTGCAGGCAGCTGCACGTCACAAAGAAGATGTCTAAAGGAGTGGTCTACAATATTATAGATCACATAGCAAAGACAATCATTAAAGAAGCGTGGACAAGTGAAACAATAAGTTTTGGCACTGTGTTATTATCTTTAGTGTTTATGGAGATTGGAGTGCCCGATGGGCCAAAGGAGAAGATTTGGGAATACCCCACGGAACACAAGTCACATGCGGAAAGATTTGGCAAGTACTCATCTAATGGATCAATGAGCAGACCATTCAAGTAGAGGGAAGAGATGTGGTATGATAGACTCCGCGTGGTGTTTGAAGAAGAGTGGCACATACCCAAGGAGTTGCCTTCGGTGGTGGGTAAGGCAGTTCAGTTTGTAGTCTACCAAAATTTTTGCATCGCATGATTTGCGATGAAGGACGAGGCTTGGAGCCCATGGCACAAACTATCATATGCCTTCACAACAAGATATTTCCAAGCATCAATTCACCGATTTTCAGATGCGCGCTGCCTAACCTTCAATGCAGACAAGGCAGATTGCGACTACCACACTCTGAGAAAGAAATATGTATATCCAGGCGGAATGCCTACATTGAGAGGATTATTTTAGATATTATGATCATGAAGCCCGTAAGCTTGGCAATTGGGGATACATGAGTAATGCTTGTGTACTTGCAACTCAAACCCAAGCTGGAGAACCCTAAGTATGTGGAGAATGATTTCACGCTCCCAGGGCCACCAAAAGGTAAACAAACAATGGAAAATGTTCCAACACCTAAGCCCACGTAAACAATTCAAGTAGATGATGAATAAGAAGAGCATGAAGATATTGGTGGTTTGGAGCACAGTGAAGAAGACAGCCTCCAAATAAGGAAGAAGTTGAGTGTGCGACTACTCCTCCCCACCACAAGAAGGAGATGATGAGGACTTGGATGTAGTCCAAGGAGAACACCATTTTAAAAGAGTATTCAAGAGAACAAGGACCCAAGGTGCTACTCCACAATCAATGCAAAAATCACCTCGACTCTCTTCACGTAGGAGACAACAAAGAAAAGAAGAAGGAAATTGAAGCTGAATGAGGAAGTGGAAGAGTCTGAGGAAAGCGCAAAATTCCCCTACACCTTTAGAGAACAAGGATGAACTAGAAGATGAAGATATGAAGGATGGAGAGGAAGGAGGAAAGGAGGCAGATGAGACTGCTCAGGACACAACAACACAAGTTCCAAATCTTGAAGCCCAAGTTCCTAAGCAGCCTAGATCAAAAATAACAAGTGGAGAATATCTTCCACTAGTCATAGGCTATGCCAAGGACACAAGTAAAATTGTTTACACCCATTTCTAAAGCACAATGACACAAAAGGAGTTATATGGTTGGGAGTTGATGGATGAAGATATGACAACCGTGTGCACAAGGAAGCAACTATCATGGTTGATGCACATGCACATGGATGAACCAGATTTTGATGTATGTGAAGATTCGTGTGTTTCAAGGAGGTTGAAGAAGACACCTCATGCTAGGAACATAACAATAAATCCTACTATTATGTTAGATGAACAAGTGAGCAATGCTTTGGTGAAAGTCTCGACATAAGTGGAAAAAAAGTAATATGGATAAAGCTACAACAATTAGGCACCGAGGAGGATATCAAGACTAAGGATGAGGAAATAGCGTGCCTAAAGTAAAAAAATACTTTTCATAGAAGAAGAATACTAATTTTATTAGCATGGTAGAGGATATTGGGGACAATGTCATGAAGGATAGGCCACACTTAGAGCCAAAGGTACCTAAGACGTTTCCTTCGGTAATAAATTAGGTTAGTACATTGGTGGAATCGGTGCTTGAAGATGAACCTATGTGCATGTCATGTCGCCAAAGGATCCAAAGATAGGAAGTGGAGCGAGAAAAGGCTTCAGTGATGTGGAAGATTGCATCATATGAGGGATTGCTTCAGAGCTTGCAGGAGGAACTAAAGAAGGCAGATCAAGAACTGAATATTTGTACAATGCCAAAAGCCGTTATAAGGACCAGACCATTTTGGAAGAAAATGAGGTCTTGAAGGCCATGAAAGATGAAACATTGGGCCACACAAAATGATTAGCATTTTTCAAACAGAAGCACAAGGCCCTTACAACAACTCAAGAACCACACAAGGAAAGACTAAATGAGATTGGAAAACACATTGTGCAAAAGATGGACTTACTAGAAGGGAGAATGACTAACATGCCCATAATTGTGTTGGTCTTGCATAATGAGAAAGGAGAGATTGCAAAAGGATGAGTTAGAAATAATTGCAGTGGATATTCCAAAGAAGGCAAAGGCTGCACTCAATGATCGGCAGCTCTAGAGGTAGAAATAAAAGAAGAATATCCGATTTAATTATTTAGGTTGAAGTAGAAGGTACCGCAGGTAAAGATATTATTTTATTCATCAAAATTCTTTCTATTCTTTAGTTACATTCTTTGATTAATTTTGGAGACAACCATCACGGGCGGAAATGCAATTAGTGTGGGGTAATTTTGGTCACCAAGATCTCGGCACTTGGCAAAGGACATACAAAAGGTTCGTGTAAGAGATCAAAGCACATTCAAACATGCAAAAGTATCGGAAAGGATCAAGTGCAAAGAATGTAAACATGTTCGAGACTTAGCCATTTTCATGGTGAGGATCTATTTTTGAGATAGCATGACGCGAGAACACAAATCAGTTGAGACTTGCACGACACGCATTGTCTATTTTGGAGGATCAACCACGAAGTAATTTGCATGGATACAAGCCGAGAATAGATATACTACACGCGCTAACTAAAAGCAGTCTATTTTAGCGCACTTGCACATGTGTCTATTTTTGTAACGACGCATGGCTAATAATAACATGTGACCTATTTGGAGATTAGATAAGCAAGGTGAAGGAAAGTCCCCAACCTTATAAATATGTATTAAACCATGTAGCATAATAGAGAGAGTGTGAAAACTGTGTTATAGTGAGATTATGTCACCAAATATGATACACACATGAGTGTATACTATCATTATTATCAGAAGGAAGCTTCTATGTATTACCTAATTTAATATAATGGAGACTATAGATTGAATCAAGGTGTTATCATGGTTATAGTTCAAGATTGCATACTTAATTTCATCACTGTTATTTTTAAGTATATTATTCTCTAGATCTAGATCTGAACATGCATCAGTAGAATGATATATTAGTCATATATCTTAATGCCTTAAGTATTTATCATGCTAACATCATGCAAGAGAAACCCTAAAGAGGGGCCTAGTACCTTTGTGCACTTCGGTGAGTGCTTCACTTTAGGATGAGTGATGTGCCAACATGCCTAGGATTGTATTGGTGAATTCCGTGTCAGCATCATTGGTTCCATTACCGGACCTCTTTTTCAATTTCTTTCAAGATGGTTCATGAAAAACACATACCAGCTGACCTTAGAAAGTATTAAGGAGTGGATACATGATCTGGAAGAAGAATATGCATGGTGGTTCAACACTTGATCTGAGTTTAACACATGCATATGGGTGGAACAAAATTTGTATGACAATTTAAATGAGAGCTTTTCACTATCTTTCCAGTAAATTTTTTCGAGGGGTTGATTGCTTATGCATCTAAGCAAAATTGGAGGTATCACACACTTGTCTAGATGCAGGAAAAATTTCAAGACCTTTATGATGCTGATCTGATTTGGACTCGTGCTATGGATACATGGTTCCATGGTGTTTTGAACAATTATATCTTGGAGTACTCAATTTCCACTTATTCATGCCTAGAGGTAGTTGAATTCCAATTTTTACGATATCCAAGGGGAACTTACCTGTAAGGCATTCCACTGCGATCAAGATCTTGATGGTAACTTTGAATTTGGAGAGTAAACCGATGGCTAACTAAACCTCACCACACACAGGGGTAGGAGTAGGTTTGGTGAAAGATGGTAGACGTAGTAACAAAAAGTCGAGATAGGAAATGTGGCTTAAGTATAATGAGGCACACGAGAGGGAGGTAGAGAAGTAGTGGGAGGTTATAGAGAAAATGGCGTTGTGGAGAAAGATAGTTTGGGAAGGAGTGGAAGTTCACTCATAAGACATGGAACCCGAGCCTTAAGAACTCCCCATTTGGGAAAAATGACAGGGAACCCTCCGCGGCCTCACGTAGAAGTGCACTAACAGACGAATCGGGCCATGGGTGCGCATTCGAATCCACCCGAAACCTTGCCTTGCGCTTGGTTTTCTAGCATCTAGTACAAAAATAGTCACGAGCTAATTTAAGCAAAGTGAGAGAGTAGGAGTGAGTCTTATAAGAGGCACAATGATGACAAAGACAAACGAATTCATTGTTATATGGGAGTACCTTTTCAAGTGTGTCATAAGCGTAGAATTCAAAAAAGCGATGTTTGGACTATCTTCTGGGAGTAGTAATACTTCACGACTATCATAGTACAGCCTTCGGGCCTCTACTATTGGGACATAGGGAAGCACATCTTCTGGTCCGACCCTAACTACAGGTTTGGGATCAAGAGGCATAGGTAGCTCTAGTTCGATGGCTCTGGTGGTTCTAGATCGTGTCGGAAAGGTCCGCACTCAACCCTAGAATATTTACATGGAGATGTCTCTTCATATTCTAGAGTATAGGGGCATAGAAGATACTGCTGAACATGTGCATATGTGTGAAATAATATGGCACGCAAAAGGAATCATGACTTCTAAGTGTAGGGCAATCCAATTTTCTACTACGTTACAAGGGCGTGCACACAATTGGTACAAAATTTTTGACCCTGATCAAACTTGCATAGACTATACAACTTTAAAAGATGCATTCCTTAAAGAATTTCACATCCTTGAGTTTGAGCAAAAGAGTATAAGCACACTCAAGGATATTAAGTAAGGCACTACTGAAAGTGTTAGAGAGTATGATGCCCATTTTAAAACACTACTATCTAAGCTTTCTTATGACATACACGTAAGCCAACATGCACAATGGTTCGTTGGGGTCTGATTACCCCTTTTAGAAGGGAATTATCACATAAGACATACACTAATCCACATGAAGCACTTGAAGCAACCTTATACGCCCGAGGCGCTAGAAGCATGCATAGACACCGGGTGAACCCATTTTTAGAAGCACAGATTATAATTATGGCAAAGCAAATGGAGAAACTATCGTAATATTCAAAGCACAAGATATGAGCACAGGGATTTGGTGCACATATTGTGAAGTATAAGGTCACACAAAGGATAGTTGTCCTCACAGATCAGTGCACTCATTGCTGTTGGATTGTGAGATATGCCATTTAAACCATGATGCTAGCCGCTGCCCCTTACTACAACGCATGATAAGGAAGAATGTTTCAAGCTACTATAAAATCTACAAGTCCATGACTCATGACATGGAAGACTACTGGCTGATTGGTCGTGATCTATGGTGCTACGATATTGGTGTATGACAGGTAGGAGTCTCAGATAACTCTAAAGCCAAGAACGAGCATCAAGACCGGGATCAAAATTAGGCGCTTTATGATAGGAATGAAGGGAATTTTGAAGGTGGTCGTGGTAGAGGTTGAGGATACCATGGTGGATTTGGAGGATGAGGGCATGGTGGCAGAAGAAGTGAGTTCCCTCATGGAACATGTTATACTTGTGGATCTCCTGACCACTATATGCATGAATGTCCTCGAATATTACATGTTCTTTCTGTGGAAAGAGTCATAGCTATGAGGAGTGCCTAGACTTGTATGAGCATCTTAGCAAGTAACATAAATAAGAAAACAAAGGCATAGGGATGGTTAGGATACAACGCGCTATGGAAAATCAGTGGATGCCTAAGTTGGAAGTAGAGTTTGAGGCATTGCAAGTGAAGATCACAACCCATGCTGAGGTGGCACATGCTAGAGAAGCATTGTAGCAGAAGCCTACCATCACTAAAGAGGATGTACTACATGCCCGGTACCCCGACCCTACCCATCAGAAGGAGGTTTATTAGGAAACCATGGAGGTACTCAGGAATCTTCAAGGTGAAATACAATATTTAAAGGAGCAATCATGGAAGATGGAGCGGAAAGCATTAGAAATGGTCTAGATCGATGTAGATGACTTGAGAGAATTGTGTAAATTGTTGTGCTAGGAGAATATCATTCCATTGTTGGGGAATTGGTTAAGAGGAAACACTCCATGCATAAGTGTTGAGACTGACGACAGATCCCGCATGTAAATCTTCCCCCTTATAGCCTATATTATGACAAGGAAATCACTTTGAATGTCTGTTGTGATGGGTGGTTATTGAGTAATATATTGATTGATATATACACGGAAGTCAATGTTATTACTTTAGATGCATGGGTATAAATGGGAAGACCCCATTGCAGCCATCCTCTAATGTATTGTTAATGGCTAATCGACTAAGGCCAATCCCATCTGAGTCTTGAAAGATGCATCCATTACCATACAAGGATCCAAGTTCACTGGAGATTTTGAGGTTTTAGCACTAACAAAGTCAGATAGCTTCCCAACTCTATTGGGATGTCCTTGGTGCTATATAAATAATGCCGATCTTCGATTCAACAAGGGTTATATCAGTTTTGAAAACAAGGAGGAAAGAGTTATTATCCCTTTAACAGATGGAAAATATGTGCCCTATGTTGAGCCCTTGAGTGAAGAAGACTTGAATAAGATTTATGTACGCGCCATCCGGATCTAGAAGTTATTGAGCCATCTAAAGAAGGAATAATTTAGTGGGAGGATGCATAGTCTATTAAGGATACTACAAGTGTTGATTGTGATAATTGGGCTCATAGTACTTATGAGTTGGTAGGGCATGAAGTAAAGAGCATATTTCCTAAAGGCAACAAACCACATTATGTTAGGAGAATAGGTAATAACTCGGTACCTTGTTACACCAGAGAAGGATATCCTATGGTATTCTTGCACGCCATGGAAGAACAATGAATAGACCCGTTGGAAAGAAGAAATATGCAACACATACACTACGTGGGATAGTAACACACTGGTGGGTGGCCCACAAGGATAATCTTGTAGGATGGAATGAAATTAGGATTGCTCTTACTACTAGGTTCTTCAGGAGTAATGCACCTACTCAAATATGCACTTATCATGGTAATAAACCTGTTCAACACCATGTTCAGAAGTGTGAGAGACTCTGGATAGAGGGGTAGGAAATTTACCACCTTCGCTATGGGTGCACAAGTTTTATTCCACTTTACAAGGTTGTGCATGTGCTTGGTATGTATATGTAGAGCTCTATAGAGAGACTGAAATTGGCAGGATTTAATTGCAGGAATGGCCTAGACGTTTGACTTCTTCTCTACTAAACCTCTAGTGAAAGAAGCATTAAGAGCCATAAAGTGCTTAACTATGGGGGATAGTGCCAAGGCTGAAGAACTCCTTCAGGAGTTATTGGATGAAGGAAACTTAGGAGCGTGTCTTGTTGAAGAGACAGAGGCCAATGCCACACTACTTCAATGTGATTGCCTTGAGAAAGAAAAACGAAAAATGGTCTACTTAGTGGATGCTGAAGAAGTGGAAAATTTGGATGTAAACCATTCAACAGTAGGTGTGAGGTGTTGGACAATATAGATAAGACCATGCACACCTATCATGAACCTATGAAGACAAAGAAGGTGAATATTGGATCAAATGTTGAGCCTAAGGAAGCCATAATTGGGGACTATTGGTTAGAATCTGAAGTGGCAAAAATCATAGAGTTAATAAGGGATTATTAGGACTTATTTCCTAGGGGGTACTATGAACTTAAAGGCATGCATGAATCATTAGGGGAGATGAAGATAAAGTTTAAAGAGGGTATGCAACCAGCTAGAAAGAGACCCTATAGATGAACCCCAACTTATGTGAAAAGGTCAAAGAAGAGATTGAAAAAATGTTGAAGTCCTGGGATTATCAAGCCCCTTGATGAGTCGAATGGGTTAGTCTAAGGCGATCGAAGATCAAGAAGGATGGACTAATTAGGATCTCATGCGTGGACTATAGGGAGCCGAATGATGCATGTGATCGATCCCTTTCCTACGTCATTCACTAAGGAAATACTAGAAGGTGTCAGTAGGGTGTGAAATATATTTGTTTACTGACGGGTTCTCTAGGTATCATCAAAGTTAGGATTACCCAGAGGATCAGAAAAGACTAATTTTACTACCGAATGGGGTAGCTTCTCCGATATTGTAATACCTTTGGTCTAAAAATGTGCTCTCGCCAGTATTTTCACGCATAGTTGTTCAAGCATTCAAAGAATTTATTCACAACTTCTTACAGTGTTATTTGGATGATCGGACAAAGGTGTGGGTTAGTTAAGGATCATTGTGACAATCTACATTTAATGTTTCAAATATGTAGACAATTGAGCATCTCTTTGAACATAAAGAAGTGCATATTTGCTACACCATTTGGAATATTGTTAGGACACATAATCTACAAGGAAGGTTTGTTGGTTGATCCAGCCAATGTCATAGCTTATTATAGGCCCAAGAGAGCCTACTAGTTAGAGTGAGATGTGCATATTTTTGGGTTATACTAGATATTACAAATTTTTTATCAAAGGATATGTCAAATTTGATGCACCGTTGGAGGAGTTACTAAAAGGAAAAGGTACATTCTATCGGGAGAACCGCAGAACGCTGATTAGAGACATCAAGGAGAAACTTACTACCATGCCTATTTTACGTTTTCCTTCATGGGAGCAACCATTTCATGTACATGTGGATGCCTCTGAATGACCATTGGAGCGGTGTTGGATCAACTTGGAGAAGGTATTATAGATCCTCCTATTGGTTTTGCTAGTAGAAAGTTGACTTCTGCAGAAAAAAATTACACAGCTACAGAGCACGAAGCTTTGTCAATGATCTATGCACTACATAAATTCTGATAGTACCTGCTAGTTACACCATTCATCTTTTATATAGATCACATGGCATTGAAGTATTTGGTAAACAAGCCCATTCTACAAGGGTGCATATGTAGATGGGTACTCTTATTTCAAGAATTTGATTTCACAGTTGTGGTAAAACTAGGGAAAAGTAATTTTAGACCAGACCATTTATCCAAAATACAGTCAGGAGAAGAAGCATAGGCAATTGAAGATACCATGCCAGATGCATAGTTATACAGGTTACAATGAGCGCCATCAGAACTAGAGGACATTGTTGTCTTTCTATGAATAGGTATGGCACCAGAAGGAATGAAATCCTTGGAGAAGAAACAACTTATTATACGTGCGACACCCTATATGATGATTATCGGTAACCTGTACAAATTAGGTCAGGATGAAGTATTACACCATTGTTTACTCGAACATGAGCATACATATATTATGGAAGAAGCTCATGGTGGTATTGTAGGTGGCCACTATGCAGGTGATGCCACTGCGCACAAGATTCTACTTGTTGGATTATGGTGGGAGACCCTGTATAAAGATTGCAAGGAATTTTGTAAGGCTTGTGATCATTGTCAACATCTTGGGAAACCAGGTCAATGAGATGAAATGCATCTAAGACCTATTACTAGTGTAGAACCATTTGAGAAATGGGCTATAGATTTTGTGGGTCCTATTTCACCAACTGCATGCAGAAATGGATCACACTACATCATAACTTGCATAAATTATCTAACAAGGTGGGTAGAAGCAACACCTACAAAGGATTGTATAATGACTACAACAGCTAAGTTTCTATGGGAAAATATTATTACAAGGTATGTATGTCATTTAAATTTGACCAAAGGATAGGGGTACACATTTTCTTAATGAGACAATTAGAATTTTATCGATGAATTTATGATTGCACACCATAAGACTACACCCTATCATGCTCGGGAAAATGGAACCGGTGAGGCTTTCAACAAAATTTTGAGCTAGACATTGAAAAAAATATGGGATGTTGGAAGAAAGGATTGGGATGATAAAGTGTTTGTAGTACTTTTGGCATATCAAACAACATATAAAAGGTCAACAAAGACACACCATTTAAGTTAGTTTTTGGCGCATAATCAGTTATTCCTATGGAATTTATGTTACCTTCTTTGTGTATTGCGCACGCTGGAGGTCTAGCTAATGAGAAAGCATTAGAAGAATGGATTGAAAATTCACTTAAGTTGGATGAGCGATGAGCCATAAAGACGTTGGAGTAAAAAATAAGAGAAGGCTAGGTAGAAAGCATGGCATGACAGACACATCAAGGATAAAAAGCTTGAGATAGGACATATGGTGCTCCTTTATGATTCTAAATTTTTGCGCCATATGTTATCACTCACATACTCAAATCAGGTGCTTGTCAATTAGAGGCACTTGATGGAATACGGTTACCTGGTTACTTTAACGGGAGTAGGTTGAAGACCTACTATAAATAAGTCTTCTTGATGTTTGTAATAAGGCAGTGTTTCCATTTAGATTAGGTTTTCAATTCTGCATTTCCTTAATTTGTTTCCTTCTTTTCGCTATGCTTTTTCAAATTTAGTTGGTGTGTTTGTGTAATAAGTACGTTTACGCACCAAAATCTAATTACTATTTGAAGAATTTTTATGCGCAGAGGATTGCACATACCCTTAGTGTGGGGTAGGTTGTTGATATCCAGGTACAAGACTGATGGAAATAAGTACACATGAAAGGAACTATCTACGGGTGTTATTCAAGGTTAGAGAATTGAAAAAAAGAGATTGCTTCTGGACACAAGGACCATAGATAGAGATGAATGAAGAAACAAGTATAACACAAGGTAAGCAGAGGCCGTGAAGACTACTAGTGGAAGGCATAGTGACGAGGTACTCAGGCACATGGAAGCACCGTCAAGATAAGTTTGAGGCAAAAAGGTAGGAGGGCATGCTAGAAGGTTATAGCTTGGGCACGAAGATGTACCATGTGGAATGAACAAAAATGGTCGATTAATGAGAGGATTGTTGGTACGTGGTGGATAAATAAATGCACTAACATTTTGAAATTCTATATAAGGATGGGATACGAGTTCATTTTTACCATTGCAATTAAGAGAATTTGAAAAGGGATAAGTGTGAACAAGATGAGAAATCATGTTGAGGTGCGAAGACTGTGAAACTAGACATGGAGAGAAGGGTTATGCGCATGATAAGATTGTGTTCCCATAGGTGAAGGGTTTGAGTGAAGTAGGCATATTACAAATGAGCTAGGGCATGCGATTTCCACTAGGGCATGAAGATTTAAACTAGGGTTTCAACTTGCTCGATTATAGAGGGAAGAAAAGAGAGATTTTTCAAATGGCACCAAAGAAAGCACCCGCAACAGGAGAAAAAGGGAAGAAGAAATTGCTCCCAAGAGTAATTTCTCGAAATGCAAGATCTAGAGGGTGTGATTGTGGGACAAGAACGGGATTCCCACATTTTTCAATATAAAATCAATGAATATAACCATCAAACATCGATAATAAGAAGGAGATAGATTCGTTGGTGAGCACAAAAATGAACAAACGCATAACAAAAGATATGCCAAAGTACGTTGATGTTGGTGAGAAGTTATCAAGAAAAATGGATTCTATTACTTGTATGAGCTGCCATACTTTGGGAAGTATGAACCATTGTATCGGTGGTTGATGAGCAGAGTCCATGAGCACTTCTTCTACTTCGCAGACGAGGGTTAAGATCACAACTTCTTTGATTTCAACTGTGATAGGACTAAGGGCCTCAGGAGTGGATCTGGATAGCGATTTAACTGATAAGGCTACAATCTTGGAGACAAAAATGAATTGGGTATACCAAAGGTCTCGCACAACATGGACATTGACAAATTGAAAAAGTACATAGTAGTGCAGTGCAAATGGACATCTCATAACAAAGCTGAATGACCAAGGAAGATGGTCATAGGTAAACACAATGTGGCTGCACGTCACAAAGAAGATGTCTAAAGGAGTGGTCTACAATATTGTAGATCACATAGCAAAGAAAATCATTGAAGAAGCTTGACAGATGACAAAATAAGTTTTGGAACTGTGTTATTATCTTTAGTATTTATGGAGATTGGAGTGCCCGATGGGCCAAAGGAGAATATTTGGGAGTACCCCATGGAACACAAGTCACATGCAGAAAGATTTGGCAAGTACTTGTGTGATGGATCAATGAGTGGACCATTCAAGTAGAGGGAAAATATGTGGTATGATAGACTCCACGTGATGTTTGAAGAAGAGTGGCACATACCCAAGGAGTTGCCTTCGGTGGTGGGTAAGGCAGTTCAATTTGTAGTCTACCAACATTTTTGCATCGCACGATTTGTGATGAAGGATGGGGCTTGGAGCCCATGGTGTAAACTGCCGTATGCCTTCACAGCAAGGTATTTCTAAGCACAGCCACCGGGTTTTCAGATGTGCACTCACGTAACCTTCAATGTAGACAAGGTAGATTGTGACTACCATACTTTGAGAAAGAAATATGTATATCTAGGGTAGAATGCCTACATTGAGAGGCTTATTTTAGATATTATAAGCATGAAGCCTATAAGCTTGGTAATTGGGGAAACCAGAGCAATGCTTATGTACCTGTAACTCAAACCCAAGATGGAGAACACTAAGTATGTGGAGAATGAGTTCGCGCTCCCAAGGCCACCAAAAGGTAAGCATACAATGGAAAATATTCCAACACCTAAGCCCACAGAAACAATTCAAGTAGATGATGAAGAAGAAGAGCATGAAGATAGTGGTTTATTAGAGAACATGGGCAGAAGATAGCTTCCAAATATGGAAGAAGTTTAGCATGTGACTACTCCCCCAATCAAGAGGGAGATGATGAGGAATTGGATATAGTCTAAGGAGAGAACCTTTTTAAACGAGTATTCAGGAGAATAAGGACCTAAGGTGCTACTCCAAAAACAATGCACAGATTACCTTGACTCTCTCCACAGAAGGAGACAATTGAGAAAATAAGAAGGAAATTAAAGATGAATGAGGAAGCAAACGAATTTGAGGAAAGCGCGCCAAATTCCCCTACACCTCTAGAGAACAAGGATGAACCAGAAGATGAAGATATGAAGGAGGAAAGGTGGCAGAGGAGATAAAAACTGAGACTTCTTAGGACACAAGACAACATCACAAGTTCTAAATCTTGAAGCCCAAGTTCCTAAGCAGCCTAGATCAAAAATAACAAGTGGAGAATATCTTCCACTAGTCATGGGCTATGCCGAGGACACAGGTAAAATTGTCCACACCTGTTTCCAAAGCACAATGACACAAAAGGAGTTATATGGCTAGGAGTTGATGGATGAATATATGGCAACCATGCGCACAAGGAAACAACTATCATGGTTGATGCACACACACATGGATGAACCTGATTTTGATGTATGAAGAATCATGTGTTTCAAGTAGGTTGAAGAAGACACTCAGTTAATCACATAACAAGAAAGCCTATCACGTTATGTTAGATGAACAAGTGAGAAATGCTTTGGTGAAAGTCTTGATAGAAGTGGCATGAAAGGATATGGATAAAGCTATAACAATTAGTGCAATGATGGAGGAGATCAAGACAAAGGATGAGGAAATAGCGTGCCTAAAGTAGGAAAAAGACTTGGCACAAAAGAAGAGCACTATTTTTATTAGCATGGTAGAGGAGATTGGGGACAATGTCATGAAGGCTAGGCCACACTTAGAGCCAAAGGTACCTAAGACGTTTCCTTCGGCAATACATTATGTAAGTACATTAGTGGAATTAGTGCTTGAAGATGAACCTCTGTGCATGTCAGTGCCAAAGGATTCAACACGAAGCAAGTAGAGCGAGAAAAGGTTTCAATGATGAGAAAGATTGCATCATATGAGGGGTTACTTTAGAGCTTGCAGGAGGAACTAAATAAGTCAAATCAAGTGTTGAATATTTGTACAGCGCCAGAAGCCGTTATAAGGACCATGACCATTTTGGAAGACAATGAGGTCCTAAAGGCCATGAAAGATGAAACATTGGGCTACATAGAATGATTACCCCTTATCAAACAAGCACGAGACCCTTACAACAGCTCAAGAACCACACAAGGAAAGGTCAGTATGAGCTTGGAAAACTCATCATGTAAAAGATGGACTTACTAGAAGGGAGAATGACTACCATGTCCAACATTGTGTTGGTCTTGCAGAATGAGAAAGGAGAGATTGCAAAGGATGAGTTAGAATCAATTACAGTGGATATTCCAGAGAAGGCAGAGGCCATGCTCAATGATTGGAAGAATCTAGAGGCGGAAATAAAAGAAGAATATCTAGAATTAATTATTTAGGTTGAAGCAGAAGATACTGCAGGGTAAAGATATTCTTTTATTCATCAAAATTATTTCTATTCTTTATTTACATTCTTTTATTCATTTTGTAGACAACCATTTCTGGGGTGGCAATGCAATTAGTGTGGGGTAATGTTGGTTAGTCAAAATTTGGCACTTATCAAATGACATATATAAGGTTTGCACAAGAGAGAAGAGCACATTCAAATGCATGAAAGTATCGGAAAGGATCACGTGTGAAGAACAGAAACAGGTTCGGGACTTAGCCATTTTCACGGCGAGGATATATTTTTGGAGATAACATGTGAAGCACAAAAATCGGTTGGATACTTGAACGTCATGCATTGGTTATTTTTGGAGGATCAAATACAAATCTCTTTGCATGCATGGATACAAGCTAAGAATTGATGTACTACTCAGTTAATTAAAAGTAGTCTATTTTTAGCGCACTTGCATGTGTGGCTATTTTTGTAACGACACGTGGCTAATAAAAGCATGTGGCCTATTTTGGGATTAGATAAGTAGTGAAGGGAAAGTCCCCACCCTTATAAATATATATTTAACCCTGTAGCATAATAGAGAGAGTGTGAAAACTGTGTTATAATGAGATTATGCTGCCAAATCTGATACACGCATGAGCGTATACTACTATTATTGTAAGGAAGCTTCTATGTATTAATGAATTTAATATAATGGAGACTATGGATTGAATCAAGGTGTTATCATGGTTATAGTTCAGTATTGCATGCTTGATTTCTTCATGGTTATCTTTTAAGTCTGTTATTCTCTAGGATTAGATCTGAACATGCACTGTAGAATGATATATTAGTCATAGATCTAAATGTGTTAAGTCTTCATCATGCTAACATACTGCAACAACAACCCTAAAGAGGGGCCTATTACCTTGCGCACTTCGGTGTGGCGCTCGCCTAGGCCGAGTGATGTGCCTCGCGTGCCCGGGCTTGTATTGGTGAATTCTAGGCCCCATCACTAAGCTTCCAACATTGTTTTCTTGTTCCGCATGTTTTTAGGAACACTTGTCTGAGGTCTATCAGATCGCTAACCTGTCTAGTTGATTTCATAGAATTCCTCAACTCCAAAGAACATGAGGTTGACATCCACTGAATCTTGTTGACCTTCATTCTCAGCATTTGGTACTTCTAAAAGTGGTTCCTGTTGATTGGAAGAACCTTGGATCATGTATGCTTACAGATGCATTGCCCTTTCACAACCAAGTTGATCATGCAGAAAATTACATGGAAAACACCATTTTGTCTCCCGCGCCATATTATTTTGTCTCTGAACTAATGTGTGACTTAAACCGGGAGCAAGGAGTGCTTGTGGAGGAGGAATTGTTGCCAATGGAAGAGGAACACTTTGACTTTTCCATCTATTATTTTGTTGGTTTTGTGCATATCTCTGATTAGGCTATTAGTTTCTATATGGTTGATATCCCTGATTTGAAGATTGCCCTTGATTTTGATGATTTCTATATGACCGGTTTGCTATTTTTCTAGGGATATAACATTTTTTTGTCAATTTTATAATCAAATATTTCATTTCCTCATCTTCCTTTTGTTGTGTGGGGGTTTTGATGTGGAAGGAATTGGTTTCGGTTTGTTCAGTGAATAGGAGCAATAGAAGGCTGCACAACTTGTGGAAATTTAAGGGATAATGGCATAGGTTTCTTGAGAGCTAATTTTCCATCTTGAATTAAATAATTTTCAGCCCTAATGGCCAATAATGCATAAGCCACATGTAAGGTTATTCCCCTATCGATTGTATCCGAATAGAAATATCGAGTTAAGAGATTTTAGAAGGTAAAAAAGGAACCTTATGTAGCGGGTCTCACGAGAGATGGAATCCTGTTCTAGGATCTCTGGAATCTGAAGTTGAAATCTACCATTTTCTCATTAGGTAATCTCTTGATTGTAGTTAACTTCTCTAAAACGATAAGTTATTGACTCTTTCCCCAAATTGATTATACAAGGCTTTTCACAACTCGCTCCAATTCCCGATTGAGCCAATGGTTAAGCTCCTAAGCCATCAGAGAGATTTTCCTTTAAGAGATGAAGCTAAGAGTTTTACTGCCACATCCATTTCAGAAATTTCATGGATAACACAAACATTTTCAATGTCCTAAATGTGGTCAATTGGAGTAGTGTGATTTTCTCCAGTAAAATATGGAATATTCTTCAACGCCGCAACAGGAATAGGATTTTGGGCATTCAAGGCAAACATGCTAATGTCTCGTGAAGTTCACAAATGGATTTTTATGTAGTGACAATGATGAGCCATTATGATAGGTCTGAGAAATCTTGTTGATTATAAGAAAGGCCTTCTAGGTGGAGGTGTTGACAGAGTTCTATTTGGTGGAGATGGAGATCTCTGAATTTGTCTACCTCTTCTTCCTTTTCCTAGAGATAGTTGCAAGTACTCAAATATGCTTTATTGTCTTGTTTTAGACCTTGTTTTGATTCTTCTCATGAATCAGGGACACTTGAGCTGCTGAAACCAACACATTTACTTCTTGGAGTTGCCTGATGTGTTATCACATAACCTCTGAAAGGCTAGAGATTTATCAAGCACACACTAGAACTTGATAAATTTGGAAATATTTTTACTTCTTGTCCCACTGGGCATGCTAAAAATGTTGGAGCTAAATATTGTACCCACATTCAGATCATAAACAACATGAAATTTTGGTCAAGATAGACTGCTCCAAGTTGTGGGACACAAATTGAGATAGACCTCCAGAGTAGGTTGGCTTCCTCAACTTACCTCTACTACTAAAACTACTCCTAGAAATTTAAATGCAACTATCTAATCCTACTCTAACTTTCCAAGGGACCAAGGTGAGAAGGAGATGCATAAAATAGAAATCCTAATCTACATAGGTGATAACACCAAAAATAAGGGGATGAATACATTTAGATAAAGGAAAAGGGAAGGAAATGATAATGAAGAGGGCTGGATATGAGACACAGATCAAAATCACTCCTAGAATCCACTTTCATGATACATAGTAGAAAAATATTTAGAAAATGAAACATACAACACACCTGCGAATGAAAGAAAGGCAAGGAGTGCAATAAAATAAGAACAAGGGAAAAATGAGCCACAAGATTAAATTTTATTGCCTAAAATTGTGCACAGACTATTAAAATTGTGAGAAGAAGATGCAAACATTCACTGAATCAAGGTCCAAGGCATGCAACCCTTAGGACATACACACAACATAAGAGAGAAGCCTTATATTACAAGATGCCCAAATTCTAAGAGTATCCAACATTAAAACAAGGCATCGCTTTACAATATATAGAAAAATCGTGGAAGGGAGAAAGAGAAGAAATTAGAGGGAAATTCAAATTCCTCAACCAATCCCAACCACCTTCATTAATTTCTCTTAGGGAACAAGGCACTACTTTGTTTATCCATTGTTACACACCTTTAATTGAGCACCCATACTACATTTAATGCTAGTGGTCAGTGCCGCTGAATTACAAATTTTGCATGTTGGAGAAGTTTCCTTGACTCTTGCTCATTTACCTCGATTTGACTCATGAAATCAGATTTGATCGCATAGAGAATAGCAAAATCTTATTGAATTTGTAAATATTTGGTAAATGAATCAAGATCACGATTTATATTTTCCATGAAGAATCATCATTTTACTTCATTACGTGACTTCTCCACTCAGTCTTACACAACTATTTGACATCCCTGGATCATTCCTTTGTGTCATGGCACCCTAGGTCTATGCAGATTTTTAAAACCTTTTAGTAGCTTGCCCTAATGATTTGACTTCCTTCCTTGTGACCCGCGACCCACCTTTCACTGCTGTATTAGCCCGCAACACTATTTATAGTAGTGCAGATTTGAATATCCACCCGCGGAGTCTTTTCTTCATTCTGAGGAAATTTTTTCTTTTCACAATTCTACATAGATTCTCCATGGTAATGTTCCTCCATCCATGGCATGCTCAAAGCCTCCGAGGTTTCTTTAAATTTACCTTTGAATATCCACCAATTCTAACACTTGTGCAAGTTTCTCTAAAAGGAACGATAAATGAGATCGTACTCAAGCTAAGAACATAGATGCTAATCAAACACCATGATCAATAAGATGAAAGTAATTCAAAAGAATAACTTTACATAAACCTTTGCAAACAAATGAGCATCAATATCATATATTATTATGGAACTCAATGCAATACAATGAGAATGGGCCTTGCTTAAATAGGTAAGGAATAAAAATCTAAGAACTAGTCAAGGATGAAGATCAAGCCATAAATCAAGGAAATAACTTGTCATCAAAGAACTAGTCAAGACCATAGATTTAGGAGAGAACTAGACATCAAGGATCTAGTCAATACCATAGGTCAATGAAAGAACTATACCTAACAACTAGATAATATCTCCTAGTATCTAAATAAGATAAATGAAATTTCCACACACATAAGTGGGTGAGGATAAATATAATAAAGGTAAATAAAGTACCTAGGTGAACATGATCTAAGGTAAATACCTACTCGAACATGCTCAAATTTTGAAAGAGATGTAAAATTGGGAAACAAAACATTTTTCAATGAAAATGAGGGATTATTATATTTCCAATGAGTATCTAATCACCTTATGATTCATCCTAAGGCTCCTAAAACCTTTGAAACCTAAAAAGTTGATTTTAGGAAAATACAATCCCCATCACTAACTAAAAATAACTCGGTTTTGAAGAAGATTTTCCGAGGTTCCAAATATTTCCTAAATTTCCATAAATCTATTTATGGAACCTCAGAGCTCCCTCATAAAAATCCCAAGTGGGTCAGTAACTCAATAGTTATCTTCCGAGGGTGTCTACCAAAGGTGAAAAATCTAGAAAATAGGCCTTTTTGGCCTCCAGGAGAAATTCCTTCTCAATGGTTTTTAGTGGATCCATGGATCACTTCCCCGCACATGAAAATCACATTAGAATATTAATTATAGCCATTATGAGGGTAAAATAGTAATGGAGTTTGCCATGGACATGTTCACATGGACGGAGAGAGGTATTTTCAAATGAGATATAGGTTTTCATGACATTATTTTTGAATTTTTCATGCAAGAATTTTTACATGACAATAACTGGATCTTTTTGGGGACTTGTTCTCGATCAAACATGTTGAGGAAAAGACAAATGGGAAATCCAAAATCTTGAGACACTACTTGACCAATGCCTTATCCATTGGGCTATAGAGTCATAATAGAGATATACAATGAAGCCTTATCCATTGGGCATAGAGTCACCGCTTATACACACTACCACAAGAAAGGAACAACACGCAAACATGAAGGGAAACACATAACCTAAAATCACCTATGGTACATATGGGGGACAACCTGCTTTCATTGAAGAAATTTTCTCTTCGGAAGTTACCCTTGAATGGGTAACACTGAGTGATGATATTATGTGAAGCCATTAACTAGTTTGAGGAAGTAACCTCCTTTCCTCAACTATTTATAAAATCTAGGTGATTTTATGAGTTTTTGTATGCTTGGGAGGAGTGAGCCTACATGATCCCTTTGATGCTTAAATCTTCTCTCACAAAGTCCATCAATTTCAGATTGCAAATTGTCTTCTACGTTCACCCACATTGTTGATTTCTCACTTTGCATTTCACCATTGCCCTAAGGCTGATTTTTGATTGGATTGTTTGAATTCTATAAGTTATCCTCTTTCCCATATTCATGCTTATTGAAAAAAAAATCACAAGAAGCATTAAGTCCATCCTTTTGTCTTATTTCATCATGAGACATTTGGGCATCAAATGAAGAATCAAACTTAGCTTCATACTTATCTTGTTAGAGATCATAAGCACTGAGATGGGAGGTGAATCAATGTGGATTAAAATTAATTTACAGAGTTATACCAATTCACAATTCCTTAATTTGTGAATTACTATATCAAATGCATTCTCGTCAAACATATACCGTAAAAATAAAACACATAAAACATAATTTATTAGAAACCCTTTCGGAGAAAAACCCACTTGAAACCAACACTTTATTAGAACACTAATTCCAAAGTATTACAATGGTTTTGGTTGAGCACCCACTCAACCTATGAAGCACCCACTTCACAACTTCAAGCACCCACTCAAATATTTACTGAGCACCCACTCAACAAATTTTAGAAAGCACCAACTTGCAAGGAGCACCAACCCCTAATTTAATCAGCTACAATTGATCTTTTATAAGCACCTACCCAAAAGGAGGCTGCAATCCCCTGAATATGCTAAGCTACAACTTAGAATTATTTTACATATAAATTATGATCATCTAGTTTCAAAATTGCTTACATAATAGATTATGATCACTTTTTTGTATTTGTCTGTGTTCACTTTGTCACTCTCTTCTGCTCATATGATTCAAACTCTTCTTGCTCAATTAATATGCCGCACTGATGTTCTTCTCATATGATATATCTCCTCACTTCATCTATTTTCTCTTCTCATTCCTCTTTATTTTATTTCTGTAGCTCTTTTAGCTTGAATGCATCGTCTTCTCACTTGAGAAACTTCCGTATTGGTGTCGAATTTCCTCTATATTTACAATTGACCCATTCCCACACTTCCTTTGGTATGCCGTGTAATATTTTTCTTCTCTATCACCTGAAAATATGGTCCATTAAATGAATACAACTAACTCCATATTTTTCTCTTGCTATATTCGACTTGATTTCACCTTTTTCTATGCATTCACCAAAAATATTTATTAGTGATACCTAAAAATATATTTCTCATCTTTCTAGGATTTCCAATGTGATCAAGATGAGCGAGTCACTTTCTTCTCTGATATTTAATTTTTCCTTGAAATCAAGAATCACATAGAGAAATGCAATTGTATTTCCACAAATTCAATGAGAATTAAATGTTGACATCGAGAACTGTAGATTTCTTAGTTCTTCGTGAAGGTCAAGTTGTATATTTAGCCGTAATCACCAAAAAATTGAATAACCATAAATTTTGAAGAACAAATTCTCACTTGTCCATGTTTAAATCAATTTGATTGTCCTCAAGCCTTGTCTAGTTCATACTTGTTCAATCCGTGGCTATATACCTAAGTTTGAATAAGAGCATCAACGCACTAAAGGACATTAAAAAGGGCATGAATGAGATCGTAACGGAGTATGATGCACATTTTAAAACTTTTCTATCAAAGTTGTCTTATGATATTCACCCTAGTCAACATGCTCAATGGTTTGTTGGAGGTTTGATCACACCTTTTAGAAGGGTGCTATCACACAAGAATTTTATAGACCCGTGTGAGGCACTTGAGGTAGCTTTGCATGTCTGAGGTAGTTGGGAGCGTGACAATTGAGCAAGCCCATTTTTGGAAGCTCAGATTGCATCTATGGAAAAATAGTTGGAGAATTATTAGCTAATTCAGCCCATGAGACGCGTAGTGGTATTTGGTGTATGGATTGCGAGGTGGAAGTACATACTAAGGATAGTTATCCTCGTAAATCAGTGCACACCATGTTGTTGGATTGTGAGATCTATCATTTGGATCATGATTTAAGTAGGTGCCCATATTGCAGCGTGTGATAAGGAAGAACATGTTTTGTTAATGTAAGATTTTAAAATTTACCACTGATATAGACATTACAAATTGATTGATCAGATTCATGATGCCATTGAAATTGGTGTATGTCAAACTAGTGTTGCAAAAATTCCAAGGAACAAGGTGAACATCATAATCATAATCACAATGAAGGGCTCTAATGGAGGTGGTAGAGGTAGAGGTTACCATGGAGGATTTAGAGGCCGAGGTCACGGTGGTGGAAGAGGTGAGTTCCCCAAGTGGAACCTGTTATACATGTGGATCCCCTTATCATTATAAGTGTGAATGCCCTCATAATATTGTTTTTCTCTTGGTGGAAAGAATCAAGATTTGAGGAATGCCCATTTTTATAGAAGCATATGAGAAAGAACACAAGTAGGATAAGGGATGGGAATGGTGCGAAAGTACATGTCGTGGAAGATCAATGGATGCCGAAGATAACACTTGACCTTGAGATAATACTTTTGTTAGTTACTACACCGTGAAGCTACATGTACACGCATGTGAGACTCCAAGCAGAAACATGTCATTAAAAATAGAGGTATTGCATGCAAAGTATCCAGATCCTACCCATCAGAAGGAAGTTTATCAAGAAACTATGGAGGTTATTAGAAACTTGCAGGGTGAGATACAATGCTTAAATGAGAAGTCACGAAAGATGGCTTATGGGAGTTGAGATTCCTCATAAATATGTTGATGACTTGAAGGAGGTTTGTAAGTTGTTACGCTAAGAAAACATCATTCCTTTGTTAGGGGAATGGTTAAGGAGAATATACCATGCGTAGGTGTTGAGCGTGAGAGACATATATTACATGTGAAATTACCTCCTCACAATCTTGATTATGACAAGAGATCACCTTGAATGTAGTTGTTGATGGATGGTTGTTGAATAAAATTTTGATTGATACAAGTGTAAAAGTGAATGTACTCACCTTGGATGCATGGAATCAGATGGGGAGGCCACCATTATAGCCATCTTCAAATGTGTTGTATATGGAAAATGGGAATAAAGCCACGCCATTGGAGTTTTGAAGGATGCCACTATTACTATACAAGGGGCCAAGTTTACTAGGGACTTTGAGGTCTTGACACTTACAGAAGCAGATAGTTTTCCATCCTTGCTTGGGTACCCTTGGTGCTATGCGAACAATGTTGATATGAGTTTTAATAAGGGATATATAAGTTTTGAGAACAAGGAGGAGCATGTGATCATCCATTTGACAAACGAAAAATTTACACCTTATGTGGAGCCATTAAGTGAAGAATATTTGAATAGAATTTATGTGCACACCATTAGAGATCTTGAAGTGCTTAAGCCATCAAAAGAAGGCATTATTCAATGGGATGATGCACATAATATGAGTGAAACAAACTAGTGTTTCTTGTGAGAACTAGGCACATGAGACTTATGAAATGGTTAGCGTGAGATGAAGAGTGTAGCTACTTAGGTAAGGTTGTGCTATGTTAGGCATTTGAGAAATAACCAAGTAACAAGGTACACTTTGGAAAGGAAATCCCGATGTGTTTCTATGTGCTATGGAAGCCCAAATGGATAGATCAAGTGGAAAGAAAGGAATATCTTGATATATATACCTTGCATGGGACAACATTTTGTTGGTGGACTACACATAGAGATAGTATTTTGAGTGGCAAGAGGTGAGAATCGCATTCTCTACTAGATTTCTTAGGAGCAATGTAACGAACTGCCTACCAAGACATGTGAATTTCATCAGGAAGGATTATGTTTCACACCACATTCAAAAGTGTGAGAGACTCTAGATAGAGGGGTAGGAGGCCTTACCACATTCACTGTGGGTGCACAAAGTTCTACTTCACTTTGCGTGGTTATGCACACATGGTATGTTTATGCAAAGTTGAATAGAGAAACATGGAATTGGAAATAATTGATTGCAGGTATGATTCATACCTTTGACTATTTTTCTACTAAACCTCCATGAATGAGGCATTATAGATTATGAAGTGCTTGACTATGGGAGATAGTGCAAAGGTGAGGAGCTTATTCAGGAATTACTAGGTGATTCAAATCTAGAGGTGTGCTTTAAATAAGCAAAGATAGATGAGATGAAGAACAACTTGGGTGCCTGGTTAGAAAAATAAAAAGGTAAAATGGTTTACATGATTGATGATGAGGAAGTGGAGAATCTATGATGTTGATCATATTATGGGTATGCATGAGGTCTTAGAAGTGTAGATGATGAGCATGCGCACACATATCATGATCCTATGAAAATGAAGAAGGTCAACATTGGGACAAATGAAGAACCTAAGGAGGCCATCATTGGTGATTATTGGTCTGAATCAGAGGTTGCAAAAATAATTGAGTCATTGCATGACTTCTAGGACTTATTTCTTAGATGCTATCATGAGTTGAAAGGGGTACATCACTCTTTGGGTGAGATGAGGATCAAGTTAAAGGAAGGTGCTCACTCAAGGTCTAGGAAGAGAGCCTTATAGGATGAATCCTAATCTACGTGTTAAGGTAAAGGAAGAGATTATAAGATGTTGAAGTTTGGGATCATTGAGCCCATTGAGGAGTCAGAATGGGTTAACCCTATGGTGATAATCATAAAGAAATATGGAAGGATAAAATTTGTGTGGATTATAGGGAGTTGAATGTTGCTTGTGTAATATATCCCTTTCCCACACCATTTACTTGAGGAGATCTTGGAAGGCATTACAGGCACTGAGATCTACTCCTTCACTGATGGATTTTCTAGATATCATCATGTGAAGATTGCTAAAGAAGATTAGGAAAAGACAACTTTCACCACTAAGTGGGGAAGTTTTACATACACAGTTATGCCTTTTGGATTGAAGAATGCACTGCAGTCTTTTCATGCATTATTGTGTGCAAGCATTTTAGGACTTCATTCATAAGTTTTTGTAGGTTTACTTAGATGATTGGACTATTTATGGGCTAGTAAAAGATCATTGTGATAATTTAAGACTTATGTTTGAGAGGTGTGGAAGTTGAGCATCTCTCTTAAACATTAAGAAGTGTGTTTTACTACACCCTTTAGAACTCTTTTTGGGACATATCATATGTAAAGAAGGCTTGTTGGTAGATCTTGCTAAGGTTGTTGTTATTTTGGGCTTAGAGGAACCTACTAACTAGAGCAAGGTGCATAGATTCTTGGGGCACACATGTTATTACAGAAATTTTATCAAAGGTTATGCTAGGATTGTCATGCCCTTAGAGGAATTATTGAAGAGTAAGGGAAAGTTCCATTAGGGGTGAGAAGTGCAACAACACGCGTTTGAGACATTGAAGGAAAGGCTTACTTTTTCACCTATTATATGCTTTCCTTCATGGACCAAACCATTCCATGTGCATATAAATTCTTCTGGTATGGCTGTTGGCACCGTATTAGCCCATCCTGGAGAGAGGTATTATTAATCATCCTATTTTTTTTGCAAGCAGGAAACTGACCCTAACCGAACATAATTATACAACTATAGAGCACGAAGTGTTGTCCATGATTTATGCACTTTCATAAATTTCAAAATTACTTGTTAGAAACTCTTTTTATTTTATATACAGATCACATGGCACTTAAGTACTTGGTGAACAAGCCTGTTTTGTAGGGAGAATATGCCATTGGATTCTATTGTTCCAAGAATTTGACTTTACAGTAGTGGTGAAGCTGAGAAAGAGTAACTTAGACCGATCATTCATCGAGGATTAATTTAGGTGAGGACACGTAGGGCATTAAGGATACAATGTCGCATGCACATTTTTTCAAATTGAATCACATGTGCCCTCTGAATCTAAAGGATATTGTTATTTTTTCGTATGCACAGTATGGCACCTACAAGGGAATGAAGGATTTAGAGAAGAAACAACTTGTTATACACGTCATGCCTTACATGTTAATTGGTGTAGATTTATACAAGTTAGGTCGAGATGAGGTTTTACGCGATGTGTACTTGAGCATGATCATACTACCTTTATGGAGGAAGCTCATGGTGGATTACAGGTGGACATTATGCAGGAAATGCTACCATGCGTAAGATTTTATTGGTAGGCCTTTAGTGGGAAATGGTTTACAAGGATTGTATAGAATATTGTAAGGCTTGTGACCATTATCAACACCTCGAAAATCTTGGGCATAGAGATGAAATTCCTTTAAGGTCTATTACTAGTGTATAACCTTTTGAAAAATGGGAAATTGACTTTGTGGGTCCTATTTCCCCACCCGTGTGGACTAGATCACATTACATTATAACTTGTACAAATTATCTTACAAGGTGGGTAAAAGCAGCCTATAAAGGATTGCACAAGAAATCTATGACAACAAGGTTTCTATGGGAGAACATAATCAACAAGTATGGATGTCCATTGAGTATAAAAGTGATAGGGGAACTCATTTTCTTAATGAGACTATCAAGATACTATTGGAAAATTTATGGTAGCACACCATAAAACAACACCCTATCACCCACAAGAAAATGGCACTATTAAGGCATTTCAACAAGATATTGGGACATACATTGACAAAGATTTGTGATGTTGGAAGGAAGACTGGGATGATAAATTCTCTGTTGTACTTTGGGCATATAGGATAAACTATAAGAGGTTAAATAAGGCCACACCCTTTTAGTTGGTGTTTGGCGTGGAGGTTGTTTTACCAATGGAATTCATGTTACCTTCCTCCGCATCAGTATTGCGCGCGAAGGTGGATTATGATGAGAAAAGCACTTGAAGAGGCATTGATAAACTGATGCAATTGGATGAAAGGCATGTTATTTCTAGGTGGATTAAAAGATAGAAAAGGTCAGGAAGAAGGCATGACATGATAGGCATATTAAGAATAAAAAGATTGAAGTTGGATAGATGGTTCTTCTGTATGATTCAAAGTTTTTGCACCATCTTGGAAAGTTCTAAGTGCAAGTGAGGACCATATGTTGGGACTTATATACTTGACTTAGGTGTTTACTCGATTCATGCACTAGATGGGACATGGTTTCCCGGTTATTTTTCAATGGGAGTAGGTTGAAGCCCTACTATAAATAAGTCTTCTTGGTGTTTGTAATAAGGCAATATTTCCATTTAGATTAGATTTCCTTTAATGCATTTCTTTATATGTGTTTCCTTTCATCATTGTTGTTATGCTTTGTCAATTTAGTTTAGTGTTTTGTTTTATTGTAATATGTTTGTTTGCACGCCAGTAGTTGATTACTATCTAAGTGATTTCATGCAAAAGGACCATGTATACCCTTAGTGTGGGGTGGATTGAAGTATAGAGATAAAAATTGTTGGTGCCCTCTATTACAAGTTGGCTTGGTTAAAGGATCCCTTTGGAATGTTAGCATTGAAGTGGATGAGATAAGATAAGTGTTGTGTATAAGGTGTTATAAGGAAGGTTGAGATGATTGAAGACCACGTAGGGAAAGTGATATCGTAGTGTAACATGTGGTAGGTAACTGCATGTTAAACTACTTGGGATATGGCATAGAGGTTTGATACTTTGGTGCAGAGAGGCATGTGAGGAGGTATTTGGCTAAGAAGTAGTATAACATGCCATAAGGTTACGACTATATGCGCGAGAGGTGAAGTCGTGAAAGTTAACATTAAATGGAAAAAGTACTTGGTTAAAAAGTAACTTAAAACATGTGGGTCAAAGGGACAAGAAGGTCATGAAAAAGTATAAATAAGGGGGTTAGGGTAGTCATTTGGTTACCTTTATTTTGAAGAAATTAGAGTGCTACCGAGTGGATTGAAGAATGATGAAGAGCTTTCTAAGTGGCGCAGTGTTTGTGTGAAACCAGAGGTTCTTGGGAGCTATGTAGAGATCCTTGCGGAGAGGTGAGTTGGAGTTAGCAATAGAGAAGTGAAGGGTTGCATGCAATTGAAAGAGGTTAGAAGTTATGGGCTCAGGTAGAGAAGGGTTAAAATAATTTGTGAAGATCGAAATACCTAGGGCACGTTGTAACAACATGATGACACCAAAGCCAAGGAAGTTGAACAAAGAGGCCTAAGGTTGTGGCAAAGGAGCCATTAGAAGAGATATACTAAAATGCAAGTACCTCCTTGGTGTTTCATGGGTGGAATTGTGGAAGTCAAAGCTCACTCATTGTAAAATTAATGAGTTTAACCACCACATGGAGGAAAATGAAAAGTAAGATGAGGGGACTTGGTAAAGGTAATCCCAGGAGCAGGCGAGGCTAGAAACCCTCGGATTGATGACTCTATGTAGAGAGAGCTAGGCAAAAATAGTGTTTTACAATTATGGGAGCTTCCATTCTTCACAAACCCACACATTTGTTTCAATGGATAATGTCATGGGTGCATGAAGACTTCTTCTACTTTGTGGGAAGGAGGATGGATCTCACAACAATTTTGATTAAACATGTTACATGATTTAGGAGTACATGAGAACACATGGCCCTAGATTTGTGTGTTATGGAAGATTGAAGAGCTCATGAAGAAATTATGCTATGAGAAGGGAGGTAGGGCACATAGACCATCACATAGACTTGGATGATCCAGAACTTAGGGTCTCTTCCCAACTCATGAGCTGAAAATTGGGGACGTCGAAGCATTGGACGGATATAAATAATAGGTTATATATGTGGCCTATATAATCTCAAAGAGGGCACACTACAATTTGGCTCAAGTATGTTGTAGATAGTATTATAGAGGAGGTGAAGTTGCAAAACGAGGAAGGAGAAAAAATTACATGGGGTTTCATCCTTCTCTTGATCATGTTCTAGGAAGTAGGTGTTCCAGATGGACTTGACAAGAATATGTGGGTCTACCCACTAGTAGATCATCACCCACAGTTCAGTTCACAAGGTTCACTTGTGATGGCTCCATCACAAGTACTTATAAGGAAAGGATCAAAAATGGTATGATAGACTCACGGGGCCTTTGAGAATGAATGGTGCGCATTCCATGAGTTACCCATAGTTTTGGGGACCAAGTGAAGTTTGCAGTAATGCAACACTTCAGTCTTGTAAGTTTAAAATGGTGAATGGAGAGATGGGGCCATGGTGCAAACTCCCATTTGCATTCATAGCCAAGTATTTGAAGTGCTCCATCAATAGATTGAAGGATGCACAAAAATTAACATATGACATGGATAAGGTGGATTCTAACTTACACACCTCGTGCACCACATATAGATATGACTCCAAACCCGCATACTTGGAGGTCTTGGAGCCAATTTTTGGATCTGCACCCACAAATAAATGTGAAATTAGAGGGTTTATTCACAAGGTATTTTCATACAACTGCACCCAAAGACTCAAGGAGGGGTGAAGTGGAGGTCACAAACTCCACTTTTCCACAGCCAAGGGGAAAACTAGTGCCTCCCATCAAGGTAGTCCAGGAGGAAGAGGCAAGAGAGGAAGAAGGAGGTGAAGAAGAGGGGAAGCTTGACACTTCCCGTAAGAGAAAATTATATACTCGTAGGAATAGCAGTGGGGGTGCTGGGACCTCTCAACAAGGTAGCATGGAGAAAGAAAAGGATAAGCGCTTAAGGCATAAGTGGTCTCCAATTTTAAGACAAAGACCAATGTAGAAGAATATTTAGAGAAGGTGATTACTTCCTTGTGTGAGGAGTTAGAGCAAGAATTTGAAGAGTAGAACAAATGCGGGCTAAGGAAAAAGTAGAGGTTGTGGTGCACATGAGAAGAATAATAACGCCCATGAATAAAGAGAAGGATAAGAGTCAAGTGAGGGATATTACTCCTATGCAACCTATAGAGCATGGGGAGGAAGAAAAAGGTGATACTTTTGTGATCAAGGAGGACAAGAGGATTGGAACAGGTACCAACACTACTACCCCAAAGAAACAGAGAACAAAAGAGAAGGCAAAGGAAGTGGTGGACCCCAAGGTCCCCACATATGGATTATATTGATGATCCTTATAAGGTTCTTCACACATGCTTTCTAGAAGCACGATAGCCAATGAAAAATACATGTGTGGAGATACTAGATCAAGACAGGGGTATCCAAAAAAATAAGATGTTGAGTTGGAACTTACAAAATCACTCCGAGGAGCTAGAGTTTGAGGTAAATGATCATGTAATTAATACTATTTACTTAAAGAGTAAACATGGAGTTACATACAAAGTGGTGGACCCTAACCACCTGACTGATGAGAAAGTGTGCATTATGTTGCACAAATTTTTCTTTGAAGTGGTAAGGATAAATTCAAACTCAAAGCCACTTTTTCAGCACCCTCATAACGGATAAAAAGGAGAAGGAAAAAAATAGATAAATACACAAAGGGCTTAAGGTGAACAATTCAGGCTAAAGGAAGAATGATAGGGTATGACGGCCATGCATGCAAGTTAAGAATATTTTGGCACAATGTCCATCCTTAGTTTGTCAGGCACAAACATATTATGGTGATGAGATGGAGTATCTTGAGGACTTGGTGGGAATGTTATTAGTTAACATTCAAAAGGGTATGAGGCCATTGATGAAGATATCTATAAGGAAAAGAGAATACAACAAGATAGTAGTTGAAGCCTAGATCACTAATTTGGATGACTTGTTCACCCAACTCAAGGAAGAAAATACACTAGCGGATATGGGCTTCAACGATGCAAAAAGTGTGAGCCATTTATTGAGGCTAGAATGATGGATGAGGAAAGCAGATTACTAAAATAATACAAGAGAAGGTCCCCACCAACAAACTTGAGCACACTCGGTAATTATTAGACCACCACTGCGAAGGAAAAAATCAAGATGAAGTGCGAGAAGCTTGAGTTCAGGATTGGTGAGTTTCCAAAATTCCATACTAGAACACATGGATGTTTTTGAGGGAGCTTGCATAGAGCTAGTGGTGGTCATCCAGGAGCTGAAGAGTAGAGTTGATGAGATAACACCAGACCAAGTACTAGATATTGTGGAGGTAGCATTAGGGAAGGTGTTGAATGGGTTGGAGGAGTGGAAGAAGTTAAACGATGAGGTGGATGCAGTTCCCCCTGAGCTCATCCAAGTGCCTTAAGGTTTTTGGGATGATGTACATTTTTTTCTAGAAATTTTTCCTCCATGAAGCTTTTTGAACTTGGTAGTCAAATAATTTAAGGGCGGCAATCTAACTAGTGTGGGGTAATGTTGGACCCCTAAAAAGGATACTAAGTATAAGTGGTGCGAGGTATTTGATACACGGGAGTTAGGCATAAAAGTAAGACAAAAACGTGAAGGATCACGCTCACACCCGGACAATTATATTCCATACTTAGCCACATTTTGAGCCAAGATTAAGATTGGAAGAATAAAGGGTTGAGTAACGGCCAAACAAGGTTTTGGAGATAAGAATAGAACATGAAGACTTGCAGTTCAAGAAAATCTATTTTGAGATAGATCTCATGTGAAGGAAGTTAAAACATCATAGGGGCTTAGGCTATTAATAGGATTATATCTATAGTTTATATTAGAAGATAATCTATTATTAGTGAGCTTACATGTTCTTGTAGTTGTCTTGTAATGCACATGCATGGCTATTTCTAGCATGTAGTCTATTTTTGGAGAATGCATGAGTAGTGAAGGGAAAGTCCCCACTACCTATAAATATGTATTGATTTACACGGTTTAGAGTGACACGATTTGTAGTAGAGTTATGTTGTTGGTTTATGAGTGCGCATGACCTATGATGATACCCTTATGTATGTATTTAGCTTTTGTGTTTTATGGTGATTAATACAATGGAGTTATGTGGATGGATTCTTGTTATTGATACCTTTGTTACTAGATTTTACATGGTAAACTTGATCTTGATTCTTATTTAGTTCATTCTTGTATGATTTTTGTTCAATGAATATTCCTTCTTATTCAAACAATGTGAACACAAGACCATGGATAAGAAGAAGAAGGGTAAACACTAGCTCCAAATGAAGCAAATAGTCGAGGGGAGCTTGAATGCATTTATTTGGTCAGCAATCATGGATTTTTGAAGTCATGAAGAGGTGCAAAGTGGATATGGTGTATTGTCATGGTGTCATGAAGTCTTAAGGTATGTTGCAAAATCTTTCATATTTATTCATAAGTTCATTTAGCTTTGAGTGATACATCAAGTGTATGAAAGGTGTTTGAAGGAATTTGGCATGTGTATTGGAGTTGAAGAGTGTATATAAGACCTTATTTAGGCATGTATTAGTCTATTATAGTTAGGAATGGTTGAAGATAATGTTTCAAGACCTTGTTCTGGGCTCATCTTTCTCATGATGGACTATGTGAGCTATAAACTAATTAGCCTTGTGATAATAAAAGTAACTAAGTTCTTAAGTATGGTCAAGAACTTTGAAGATATGTTCCTAAATATTGGTTGTTTCTTCCGATTTTGGAATTTCAAGCATGGAGTGACAATTGATTCACGAGTAATATGCTTCGTAAGAGTTAAATTTTAGTATACATGTATGAACATTGAAATCAATGTTTTTAGGATTCTTTTTAAGTATCAAGAGTTGACATAGATCACGGGAAGACATGTTGATCATTGCATTGTTAAGAAGGAGGTATTATTTGAAGAGTGTGTATGAGGTTTAAATGATAGAGAAAATAGTTACAAAGTGCTTGAAGTCTAGTTGGCATGATTGAACATGTTATAGGTGATTAAATGGATCCAAGGAGATCCCGTGGAAGTTTTATAGTGCTTATAGTACAATCAAGGACATATATAACAAGTTCAGTCATGAATTTTCTTGAAGAATACTTATCTAGACATAAGGACTATAAAACCATTGTTTACTTCGTCAAAAACTAAGGGAATTGTTTTTTATTCACTAACTTATTAATAAAGTTATTCCTTCAATGAATTTGATACGCAATAATTAAATTCTAGCACACAAGAGTTATAATCCCTTAAGATACCTTACGTTGATATGATTGACATCATTTACATCAACCATTGATTTAAACCAACATTAACTAGTATTTATAATCCAATCATACAATTCTATGGAAATCACGTGTATCCGCAAGGGTTTATAGATCCTACTCGATCTCCCCTTAAACAATAATTACGAGCCAATACACCCAGTATATCAATTGGTTAAGCCTTATTATAGGCTGAGAGAACTTGTGAGTCTTCTTAGCATCCTTCGGATATCTATAAAATTTTAAATCTCAACACCACAACAAGAATACTTGGTGAATAGAGAATACATCCAATTACATGCATTATTATGGCCATAGTTATTTGGTGTTGCACTAGCAATCCAGATTCTAAGACTACACATAAGCCTATGGAACTGTCTTCCCTTCACCTCACATTTGTTCCAGTCATAGTCATCATGATTCATTTCCATTGTTTAAGTTATTAAGTTTGCATTGTTAAACATCGTAAGTAATCATGTATTTAATTCAAAGTTCATACATTGAAGCCATAGTTTTCATAGCTCGGTATTAGGGTCATGTAGCTCATACCAAAGACCACTTTGGGATCCTTACAAGATAAGGTACGTTCACATAATGACCTAAGCCATTACGTGTTCATCCCATTTTCGGTAGTCCTCCCGAATTGGTATGGGTATGACATGCGAGACACGAGTGTCATGTTATGATCTCCAGTCTTCGGTTATGAAATGTTATATTAACCAATTCAATTTTCTGCCTGCAATAATTAATTTTCGTTAATCCGTATGACAACACATAGAATGAATCATCTTGGAATACCTATGGGAAAGGTTGTAGTTGCGTGATTACTTGCATCTTCACACATCGTCTCCCTTCTCGTAACCATTCCAAGTTGGTTCAGTTGAGATGCCATTACGTTGCTTCGTGACTCATAGTTACAACATTAATTATTATTTCATAGTTAGATATTCATTACATAAAAGATACATTTAATTTATTATGCGTCATTAATCAATGATCACATACAACAACTAGGTGTCATTTACCATGGGTATCTCTTTGCGTTATCGTAACATTGGGTTGTTGATATCGTATATACGATTAATAATTAACATATGATCAATCAATGTTTATGTATCTTTTTAAGGCATATTTAAACATGTTGTTATTTTTCATAATTTGCAAATACATCTTAGCAATATTGTAATGTTTTTCACACTAAATGGTGTGTAAGAGTATTTTATCAGAGTTAACGATTTTTTCATATTTTAATGTCTCGTCTTAAAATACATCCATAGTCAAATCATATGTAAATAATCATCAAATTATACTCACCATATTACAATCATATTCTACCAAAATTTCGGCAACATAACACTTTGTAAAGTCAAGGTATGTTGTTAAAAGACAACATATATTCATAAAATGGAGGTTATACCTCACCATTTAATTACATTGAGATAATGAAACAGATAACAAATTACATCGAGGATTGAAATGCCTCATTTACAACATGCAAAGAATAAACTATCACTTTTAAACAAAATCATATACATTTATTACATTACAAAAATTAGTACAATTCAAACATATGTGTCGTATTCCAATCTTTTATTCATTTCAAACTTACTTGTCCTACAATCTAAAAATGATAATTTCAACATGGCAAGTTAGCAAGAACTTGCATGGTTTACACTACTCACCGATTATCCTGCTTCATTAAGAAAAGATTAAACTATTATGCATGATTTAAATAAATTAACCCCATTAGTGGTACATTCAAAATCCAATAGGATGCCCAAGGATAGATTAAGATCCTTATCAACATAATGTATTTCAATACCATTTCATTTACTCAAATAAAAGTAAGAAGTCTAATGTTTTACAAATCCAACCAAGATTTCCTATTTTCCTCAATCACTATCAACAAGGTAACTAAGTACATAATTTTTCTACCATTAGCAATCAATTAAAACTTCCATATGGGAACGAAGAGAAGGACAACTTATTAAAGAAAAGATGTTGATAATAACCGATTTCCTTTAGACAAAGGCTATTGCAATAAATTCTATTTTCCAAATTTCACATACTAATTTAGCATACACATAAACATTTGTTTAACATTTTTACTTACATGCACATAGCTTGAGTGTTATTTATTCTACAACAGCTATATCTTTAATCAAAACAAAATTGTTAAACTAACCTACCGACAATTGTATCAAATTTTATGTGATTTTATAACTGATTAGTCTTCTAATGATTAACATTCAAGAACCTAACTTGTTGAGACAACACCCGAGTGCATTTAATCTCAAGATATCACTAATAGTTTCAGATATTGACCCCCTTTTCAGAATTAAGGAATGCAACCTAGGTTTAACAAAGACCCAATTTCATCACTCTAAACCGAGGTTCTACTACCTATAAACAATCATGCCCAAGTCGGCCTTTATAAATTTACTCGTCCCACAAGACTCCGATCAAAATGAATATAATCTCACTATCCACAAGACCAATTTGAAATCTTCATAAAGATACATGGTTCGAATAAACTTTATGAATCTCTATGCATAGTGACTATGAGCATAATAAAATTGTAATGCTAATTAAAAGAAACTAACACCTAGTAGTTTCAAAGCAAAGCCAAATCTACTATAGAACCATAAGATAAGAGCTTAAGGGAAAACAACTTCTACAATGCATAAACATGATAAATCCATTAAATGCCAAGCCATTCCTACTCTTTGAGATTGTTACCTAATGAATGAACCTAATTAGATCATCTAGAAATCAAATTAGTGTTGTTTCCTCAAGAATTGAAGATGAGATCTCACCAAGAAATAGCTACAAGGCCATTTTTGGATCTTCCCATGCTCTTCAATTTGAGAGAATGGAGCAAAATGGAGAAGCTATTTCTAACAATGGATAATTGCTCAAGATCAAAATGATTATAGTTTTCACTAGTGCAAATGAGGTGTAAGAAGAAAGGGAAGGAGGAGGGTTCCTTATATAGCTTTCCTGTTTGGGCAAGGCTAGCAATTTTATGGATGTGGGATAAAGCCCAAAGAGGAAATAAAAAGGATATGCATGTTTAATAAAGGATGTGAACTTTATTAGAGTTGAGAGGGGTTTAATTAATCAAATGTGAGTATTCAATAGGTAGGGATAAGCTTGTAGAAGCTATTTAGAGGGTATTTAGAGGAAAATTAGCTTGATTCGGGGGATGTAAGAGGGGGATCTGGCAAATAAAAGAGGTTTATTGTTTAAAATAGAAGGCGTAATTAACTAATAATGTTTAATTAATCACTTAGAAGTGGATTATAACTAATGAAAGGTCGTTAACTAGAATCCAAAATGGGGAAGGGTTAATTAATTAACGAAAGGTCATTAATTAACAAATAAGAAGGGGAATGTTAGCTAATTAGTGGAAAATTGCTAATTATTATGGAAATGATGGGAAAGAGGGTAATTAGTGTAATTTTAGTATTAAAACTACGTAAGTGGATTTTAGGTGTCTACATTTGCCCCTCTTTGGGGTGGCGTAAGCAATGCCACTTCAAAGATAGTAGACAATTATAGACAAGTAAAATTTTTGAAGGGATAGAAGAAAAATTAGTAGAATGAAGGATGCCCCCTCGAGTGTTGATGGGGTGAGGAAAGAGGTTGATCGATGATCGAAAAGATGAAGGAAATGGATAGAAGAAATAAGGATGGGGAGGGGGATAAATATAATCCTTATTGCCTAGGTTTTGTTGAAGAAAATGATAATGAAGAAGAATGAAGATGAAGAGAATGGAAATAGCTTTCATCTATCTTAGCTCAAGAGAAACTTTGTTTCATCATTTTTCTTTATGATCTACGTCATCGACCCTTTATTATAATATAAGCATACAAAAAAGTATAAAATAACATGAAAACTATAATACTAACATTTGTTCATTGACAAAACACTAACTTAATGCAACATACATAACATAATGCAATATGAGAAAGTAAACAAGCTAACTTGACAGGGAAACAAGTACAAACACACATACTCAAACAAATAATGTTCAAGATAGTTGCACCAATGTTTTTGTTATTGAGCTTCATGAAAGATGGTTTAAAACTTGCAAGTGGGGATCACGAGGGATGACGTGCACATCAACAAACGTGTGAACGGTAGCATGAAGAGATCTCGGGAGGAGTGAGCATCAACCGAATGTGCATGCAAAGATTTGAAACATGGGTAGAACCTGGTTAAGCCATAAAACTCTCTTCTATCTCATAGATAAAATGCGGTGTACATATAGGAGGTGCTGAGTAACCCCCAATGATGTAGTCATAACACTCAAGTAGAGTGGGGGAGTTACATTCCCAGAATAGAAGTGTAACTCCCAATTATGCATATGATGCACTGAAGCGTAAGAGAATATCATAATGACCCCTAAATGACACATGGACCTATGATCTCACCTAAGTGAGATGAATCACCTAATGATGTGGAAAATAATACACACCAACACCCCCTTCATCGTAACTTAGGATGAGGCTACAAGTTAGAACGAGAAATGGGTCCCAACACAAAGCCTGATGAGGTACCCATGTACAAGAAAAAGATCCCAAGTAGTGAAGGAAAACCTAGTGGGAAAAACATCCACCACAAGAGAAAAACACACTCTAATCTAAGAAAGATGCCAAATATGGGTCCCGGCCATAGATGAGCCTGAAAGGGTACCCATGTACAAAGAGGCAATCTCTCGGAAAGAAGAAGAAGAGAGAAGAAGAGGGAGAC
Source organism: Taxus wallichiana var. yunnanensis (assembly GCA_018340775.1). NCBI lineage: Eukaryota > Viridiplantae > Streptophyta > Pinopsida > Cupressales > Taxaceae > Taxus > Taxus wallichiana. The sequence continues at coordinate 327,312,209 of CM031235.1, read as the reverse complement.
GAGAGGAATGCAGAAGATTCCATGGACGGATCTGAACTCTACAGCTCTAGGAGGTCTCCCAAAAGAATGTCGATGATGAGATCCTCTGCCTCTGGATTGAAGAAGAGCCACCCACACCGAACTGTGTGCCTACCCTTAGGAAGGAAAAAAATGACATGTTGAAAGTCTGCCCACTCCATAAAGGAAATTGAAGGCAAAGAACACGAAGAACTCGATTCGGTGGACGGAAGTGTGACATAGGTCTAGCGAGTGAGTGCCATGGAATCAAGGTAATGCCATGTGCGTAGAACTATCGAGTGAAAAACATGAAAACCCGTAAAAAGAATGTCCAAGTGATGTGAAGGGAACAAAACATCCTCCACAATGTGTAAAAGGGATCCACACTAAGGGCGGATTAATGAAGGTATCTGGAAATGCGGAAGTGACATGATTCTCGGAAGGGTCACTCCTAACAACAGAGATGATGAACTCCTCTCAAACACCTGTGTAGATGGATGAGGGACCTGTAGTGCATCACAAGTAGACTTTGTGAAAAGATGACTAAGGTCAGGTAGATACTTGTCCCAATGAGGGGGCTCAACAAACATAAGAGCGATGTTAGATAGGTATGAGTCATCCAATGAAGGTAGAGGAGTGAAAGGGGCCTCACACACTGGAAGTGGAAAGGAGGTGGGTGTGATGATTATATAAGACTGAATAGGATACTACTTGATATCTGATGAGATGTGGGATGTGTCAAAACTCTTTGGAATAGTGAGAGAAAGAGGAGAATAGTCCTCTATAGTAATCTTGACATCAGAACTGGCTGCACAATCCTCATCATCAGAAGTAGAACCAAGTGAGCCTGTGTCATTGGAACTGTCATCACATGAAGAAGAGGAGACAAATGAATCAAAACAACAACAATGGCAACAATATGTGAAGGGTCTCCATAGAGGGACTAAAGAATGCTCCAGACATGGTGAGGTGGATCTGAGTCTGCCACATGAAACCAGAGAGATCGAGAGACATGCATCATCATGTGACCAAAGACATGGTCACAAGTGTCAAGGAATTCCTCCAGATGATGATGATCAGTGGGTGCAGGAACTGGCCCAAGCAAGAAGGGTAAAAGACCCTCGTGGGCAAAGTAACGTTCCATGGAAGCACGCCAAGTTAAATAGTTCCCTCTCTTAGTAAGAAGTTGTGGAGGTCATGTGGTGATCCTGATGCTCAAGTCTGGAAAGAGCACTCTCCATGATGAAAAATGCAAGATGCACAAAAGCAAGATGTCGGACTCGGCCGATAATGTGTCTACGTGTGAAAGCCCAAGAGTACAATCAACCCCCAAAATGCGGCACTTTATAAAGTAGTGTGTTTACAAAAATGACAATGTCATCACGTAATGTGTGAAAAATCATGCAACTTTGACTAAAGAAGCACTCAAAAATGAGTTGCGAGTCAAAAGTTATGGCATTAAAACGATTCCTGCAACTGATGGAAAATGCCACTAAACGCTACAAACGCATTAAAAAGTGCTCAAAACGAGTGCAAAGGGTATCGTGTGACTACTCATTAGAAACAACATCAAATTTTAGGCATAGTTTGTTTTGACTATGAGGGGGATTAGCCTCCTGCCAACCCTGGACCTCGCCCTCCGTCTTCGACACTTGAAGGAAGGATGAGTAATACAAGCCAAAATACAACCTTAAAAATTAATTTACAATGCCGTGATAAATGTTTTGCCTCAAAACATTAAAAATGAGGAATTTTTTGACCTAAAAATAATTTTAAAAGGAAAGGAGGGGGCCCACATTGTCAAGCCATGGTGGAAGTGCAAGTCCACGTGGCATATATCAACAAAAGCGTTAAAGTTGCAATCGAACTGTTGTGTAGAGCAGCAATATGCAAGTAGTAGGTTGTCCACATGGAGGAATGTAAATTAAATGCTTGCCAAGATAGTCAAAAGCCACAGGTTGATGGTAACCACCGAGATCCTTGCAGAGAAAGTGTAGGTCACAAGATTCGTTTTGAATGAGGAAGCCATGTGTAGAAGTGGAAGCAACGATGGATGGTGGAGCTCAGTCTATGCGTGTAACCGATTAGGGGCTAAGAAACTAGTTAGGGGGTGTAGAAATCAACCTAGAGCACTAGTCTAGCATGAAACAATGAACAACAAAGAACATTGGTGAGAGAGGATGGCAACGTCTCATTGAAATGAGCACAGTCGGGTCGAGGCAAAAGAGACCACGACGCAGAAAAAGGCACCCAAAATGGACACAATTACCTTGGAGCACCACGCGACACACAAAATACCATGCCCAACACATAAAAAGGAGCACTGGATGTATAGCCAAAATAACCACGAGCTCACAAGAAAAAAATTAGATGTTGAGAACTTGGTGCCCACCATATCGAGCAAAGGTTTAAAACATTGAGGATTATTCGAGAGGGGCAAAGATCAATCGTGGAAATGAGATAAGGCACCCGAACATAGAGATCCAAAGAATCCGACAAGGAGGAACATGTAGGGCACAAAGGTAGCACAAATCTAAAGGAGCTCAGGGAGATGTTGAGGTTTTTGTGATCTTTGAGTTAGGCCTGAGACAACAATAACAACCCTAAAAAAACCTCGAAACCAGCACAAGCAACAACTTCAAACTCAGATCTGCAACCTGAAAATGCTCTAGAACTATATGCAAACCCAAAAAAGCCTGAAAACCCATGAACACAAACAACCCCAAAAAGAAGGTGAAACCCATGAACACGAGCAAGCAAACTAGAGGTATGAACCCCAAAATCAGTGCAAGAAGAGCACGAATGGAATATTCAATACGACACACGTAAAAGAAGCTGGATATCAAGCTGAAGCTAAAACATGCACAAAAACACCGATGAGTGCACGGATCCACAAGATCTTCTCTGATACCATGAAAGAGGGTTTAAAACCCGCAAGCAAGGATCACAAGGGACGACGTGCACATCAACGGACATGCGAACGACATCGTGAAGAGATCTCGAGGAGTGAGCATCAACCGAATGTGCATGCAAAGATTTGAAACATGGGAAGAACCTGGTTAAGCCATAAAACTCTCCTCTATCTCATAGATCAAATGGGGTGTACATATAGGAGGTGTTGAGTAACCCCTAATGTTGCGAGTCCATAACACTCAGTAGAGAGGAAGTTACATTCCCGAATAGAAGTGTAACTCCCCATGACACATATGACACATTGACGTACGATGCATAAGAGAATCTCATGATGACCCCTAAATGACACATGGACCTATGATCTCACCTAAGTGAGATGACTCACCTAATGATGTGGAAAATAACACACATCAACACTTCAATTCCCAAAGGTTCGAGTTAACGAAAAGGGTTAAAATGAAACCCCAAGAAAGGATACATGTGAGGAGAATAAATGAAGGACGTAGAAGTACCATGAAAAAACAATAGTGCACTATGAAACTTCCCCAAACAACACATTCTTATAAGGGAATATAGATACAACAAGCAAAACAATTTTTGTGGATGGAGGGTAGATCCAAATGATCTGTAAGTTACACACAAGAACATGTGAAAATAAAATAAAGATATTTTCAGGGAAATTTTTGATGTTTGAGTGTGATACACTTGACATAGGATTTAGCTACGTGCATGCTTGTTACCACATTTTGAAATTTTTTTAATTTTACAATTTTTTTGGATTTTTAACATTTTTTGAATTTTTAAAATTCTACCAATGTTTAGGATTTTTTGAAATTTTAAGAAGAAAATAAGTGAGAAGAATGACAATATATGTGGTTATTTCCAAAAAATAGCGGGGAACAAAATATGCCCCAGGTAGCAAAAAGGGTTAGGAAGCAAAAACATGCCCCACATAGCGAAAACGGGTGAAAATGACTATTTATTAAAAAAATTGTCACGGCGAGAGCTAGAAGAATGTAGAAGAATCACGATGGTCCTATAGTGCTTTGGGGGTGAGAGACATGATGAATTAGGTCAAAATGGCTATAAATAACAGGGTGGGAGGGTAAAAATTCATCGCGGCGAGTTATCATACTCCTACCCTTTTTATTTTTGAGATTTTACATTGACTAATGAGAGAAATGGTGTGAGTTTAGGACCGTATGCATCATACAAACATAGTTCAAGACTACATGAGGCTTCCCGGGGATGTCCCATAGGTATGCAAAGATTTTTTTTATTTAGAGCTCATTTAATGTCGTTTACTACTCATAGAAAAATGTGTAGAAACACCAACATGACCCTTGGGATGCGTGAGCGTGGTCGGGGCACGTGAGCATGGGGGGGTGTGCTAGCATCAAAACAAAGGATTATGCATTAAACTAGGGCCAAAAATTAGTGGGGCACATGTAAATGTGAAAATACAAGCGTTGGTGTTAAAATGGGGAAGTGTTAACACTAGGGTGCGCTTAATGTTAAAATGGGCGTGAAGCATAGCACTAAAAGATAAATGATAGCGTGAATGGTTATTTTTGTATGAATTTTAGAAGAATTTAGGATATTTTTAGAAGAAGTTAGTGATGAATAGAGGAAATTAGATGATGTGTTCTAGAAGAAATGATGTTAATAAGTGGTTTGCTTGATCTTGCAGCTTAAGTTACCCATATTGGAGACACGTGAACGACATGGTCGATGTGAGCCTATGAGGTTGCTTTTACATGTTGAGAGCATTTCACTGAGATTACTCTAGATGTCATAGGTCTTTCACATGTGGCTCACATGCCACAAATTACACTAGATCATAACCTTCTCACGACCTTAACAGAGAGATGGTGGAGTGAGAGCCAGATATTTAGATTTGTGACTAGTGAGATGAGTGTCACATTGGAGGATTTTGGCCATACAATGAGTGTGCATATCTAGGGTTTACTAATTACATATGATGGTGACCACGAACATATTCGGTAGAAGTGCACTATGGAGATGTTTGACTTACAATGACATACCTCATCGGGGCATGGTAATTGACTTGTACACATGTTTTTATGATCGTTGAATCTTATGGATATAGGTGTACTTGAAGAATCTTGTCAAAGGAATCCTTCTACATGACAAGACTTGCACATGCTTTTCTCGGAGTCTGATCGGGATGATACATGGTCTTATGAGTGGAGATGTCTTCTGCTCGAGCCAATGATTATTATCCCACTTGTACTCGAGCCTTCATTCGATAGCGTACCGCATAGTCGGAAAGACCGTGTGCCTAAATACATTGTTAAAAATATAGGCATGGGATCATATTTCCATAGGGTGCCCACTAGAGTGCCACGAGGTAGGGACTCCTAATGTGCCATCTATTATGGGTTGGGTTCCAATTGGTGATGAAATTCACGGACATACTCAAAATACATCATATTATAGGTGGGTGCTTGATGATATATAGCTCCACATGGTTACATGACACCCATACAAATTATATCAAAGGGCCATAGGATGCCATAGAGATGAGTACAACAGAGATTGACCACTTTATCATTGGCAACAAGGACTATATTATTGAGTGGTACAAAGTCGACAGAGTCTAGAGACAAAGTCCACATCCAGGGGATTTCTGGAGATGAGATGTGGTATGGGTACAGGTCCATGGATAATTTCAACATTGGCCCACAGATTAGAGCATGACGAGATTGATATAGATTACGATAGGTGGTCCCATAACTTTGGGTTGTGTAGCCACATATAGTGGATCCTGGGAGACTAGATATTATGGAGCATGGTACGTGATAGTGTTACCATGACGTCTCACTATACTCGCATGAAGCTATACAGTAGCTAAGATTTTAGCAACAACATAGGGCTTACAGGTAGGGATCTTGGAGCAAAGGCATAGGAAGATCCTAGCCAATGGGGCCATGCTAGATTAGGTGTACATATACTCGGCTCCATAATAGGGTCTTCTACATGACATAGGCACCACTACATGGTCCTCCTTATAAAGCATCCCATGACAACCACCACAACCAAAACCCCGTGATACAACAACAAGTAGTTTAACAGTATAGCAGGATATAACCACCACCATTACCACCTCATGTGGTGTGTCCACCACACGATGGAGGAAAGGGATGGGATGGAGGAGATGGAGGAGATGGATGGGGTAGAGGAGATGGAGGATATGGATGGTGCCCCCACCACATAGTTGAGTAGGTGGGGATAAATACTACCCTACAAATAATGCCCTAGACGGGTTGGGCTAGGGCATGGGGGGATCTAGCTGCCTTGAGGTAGAAATTATAGTAGGTAACCGCAGAGATGGACCAAGTGGTTGAGAGAGGGCTTAGTTGTAGGCTAAGTTGGTGAGCGTGAGAGCGGAGCTTGATGCGCTCTAAGAGGTAGGAGACAACAACCAAAGTGTAGGATTTAGGTTTTGATTATGTTGTAGTCCACTGGAGAGGTCATTTATTAAAGGATGTTATACCATGGGACCATTCTAGTGGGTCAGAGGACCATGGATTATAGTTAGCTAGACAACAACCACTTGAGATCGAGGTCATACATGCCATCTCGGTCGATGAGATTAGTACAACATCCATCAACTCACCAAGGAGATTCGACACAATATATAACACCACCATAGGGCCCATAACATATGCCACCACCTGGACCTAGGCCAGGAAGTCTAAGGGTAGGTGAGAGTCATGGTTGATTCTCTTTATTATGATGACATATTTACAGATTTACCTATGTTTGATGTACGCCTCTATGTGAAGGCACATTTTTGAAATGATGCATATGTATTGTTTTTGGTTAGGCCAATATGAAGAAACATTTTTGACTCATGCCCATGATGGCATATGTTGTATTTGATGATTATGTATCAAGACAAATTGTATATGAAAATTGATATTTTTGACACATTCTTATATATGATGATGGAATTTATTATGATGTATGATTGTATCACATGTGTTTGATTTATGAGATAGCATTTGATGATATCAAATTCTTGTTGATGAGATACTCATGGTTTTCCATGTTTTTAATTTTGATATTGGTGAGGGGGATAGAAGGTGATCCCTATTGCCCCATTGATGATATGGTAGGATGATAGTAGCTTAACATACATGTTGGATGTTTATTTTCATGATGATGTAGCTTAGCAATTATTGATGATATATGATATATGTGATGTTAGATGTGATGATATAGATGATGATGTGATGACCACAATGTACAAGTAATGAACAAAAGTTTAAAAAATCTAACAAATGTACACACTAAACAACTTGATAATACAACTATGTACAAATATATACAAGCATGCAAAACACACTGAATATAAACAAGCAAGAATGAATCTAATCAAGGAAAGAATAGACCAATCTAAGAAGTATGTTAAGAAACACACTATACAAGATTTACAAGAAAGTAAGTAAAGCTATACAAGAATGTACAAACAAGAAAACAAAGAAAGAAACAAAAAAACAAGTAAGAAAAGCACTACTGTGTTTTTGTGGGACAATTTCGAGACATTTTGAGCTATTTTTAGTTTTTGTGAAAAAAATATTCTATTTTTTTCTACAAAATGGTTGTCTAATGTTTTGGGATTTTATAAACATATTTGAATGTTTTTGGACATATTCAATTTTTTTCCGAAGCTATATACAAGAAAACAAGAAACGTGGATGCCCCCACATTAGATGGGATTGTAAAGGAAATAATCCATGCGTATGTGTAGGATAGTAAATATGTGAAGATGCCCCTAACGTTAGATGAGAATCTACAAAAGTATACCCTTCACATATTTACAAGAGGAGGATCAGTGATCAAGGCTTTGAAAGGATAGGCTGAAAATGAATCTCATATATAGGTAAAAACTAGCCCTAGATAAAGGAAATGTACCCTAAGATGTGAGATTCTTGTGAACAATGAATACTCCCAAGGCACTGGAAACTATTTTTCACCAAAGGAATTGTCCAAAGTGCCACAATTGTGTGGTTTTCACATTTAGATGAATTGATTTCTTACTTTTTTTTCTTGATATTTTTGTATTTTTAGGTTTTGTATATATTTTTGGTTTTGGTTTTTGACATCCGTCCCATGCTTAAGTGTAGAACCTCTTGAGATGCATGGTGTTCATAGGTTCACGTAGCTCATCTCTAGTAGGATGGGAAAGTTTGTAAGCTCTTGATCCATATTTTGCTACCACAACATAGGGTCCCAACCAGTTTGGTTCAAACTTACCTTTCTTTTCTCTTTCTTTGACGGTATTGAACTAGTTTTCTTTAAGAACAAGATCCCCTACCTCAAATTAGCTAGTGATTCAGGAGAATCCTTGAAGAACCATTTAGTTGCAAGAGACAATCTTCTCGGAGCCTATTTGAACCATGACAGAGTTGCAAGAGGTCTTGGTTGGTCACATGAGGCCTTTCCAATGAGTAAGGTGGTAGAAAATTCAAATTTGATGCTTTCCTCCAACAAGGGATGTTTGGAAATTCAAATATTGTAAAGAGGTACATGGGATTAAGGAAGTGATTCAAGTAATTCTAATAATTTTAAGTGTATCTAGAGTCCTCTAGATGTTATAATAGGTCATTTTTGTGTGTGATGCATCATTAGATGCTTGATATAATGAATAAATGTAGTTATAAGCCTTGTTATGAGAAGTCAGGAAAGGTAACTATAGAAAGTCAATCCTAGTCAATCACCACGATTAGTTGTAAGAGGAGTTACAATGTGTTAGTAGGTACATCGAAATGCGGAGAGCTTGAGTTAAGTAAGCGGACTAGAAGATAATTTTAGAGGATTATTCATTGTGGGTAGGAAGATGATGTGATAAAAAAAGTTTTTAATTTGATGCATTTTGGGAAAGGAGGCTATATTTTGGGTATGTGAACTATGAAAAGGATGAATATGAAGCTCCTTATGGTATGTAATCTATTGTTTTGAAGCATTTTTGAGTTTGATATGGTGAAATATGATTGACCTCCTTCATGTATAGGTGAATTGTATATGGAAGTATCATTGGATCCTTGCTTGTGTGCACTTTTAGTGAATTTGCAAGTCATAACCCTTGTTTTGATGAGTAACATATACATGTATTTGGTAGTGTAACAATAATACTTGAGATCTGAGTTAGCATAGAATGTTGCTGAATAGTGAAGGAGATTTAGTTGTTTTCTTAACAATGATTTGTTGTATAAATTCTACAACAAGGGATAATGAATGCCTTTTAAGAAGATGAGTTATGGATATGATTTTCTAAGGTAGACTCATTTGGTGTGATTGCATAACATTGAACTTTCCCCAAGGTGTGGGACCTTGCAAAAGTGGGAAAGATCTCCAGAGAAAGTTGGTTCTTGTTCCTAAACTACCTACCATGAGCTACTCTAGTGTAGGAAAACTAAATCTAACCTAATCTAACCATTCCAAGGAACCAAGGAGAGAGAAAGAGGGAAAAATAGAGCCTACACTAAAGTGGTGATACACCAACAAAGGAAGCGAGATATTCTGTTGAGGGAGAAAGAAACAAAAAAATGGAGATGAGGGAGGTCAGACAGAAGTGACATGGCCTAGATCTGCAAATCATCCATTAAACTCCATGAAACACAACATCCTGCACCTACAAATGTGAAATACATGCACATAAAAACCAAGACTGAAAGGGAGAGGCACGAAGAAACAACAAAATGATGCAAAGGGTTGAAGAACACCACAAAAACACATTTTTTATTGCTCTAGAAGGTGCACAGACCATTACATTTCTAGAATAGAGGCACAAATACATTTTCCAGGCATGGGAGAAGGTTCATTGCTCAAAAATGGCATCGAGAAACAAATTTGACAGAGTTTCTCTATGCCCAAAATGTCTCTCTTCTTCAAACGAGAAGTGTTACAATATATATAGAAGGAAAAGAGAGAGAAGAGGGAAAAGTCACATCCTACTCCAACCACCATGAGATACGCATTGAATCCTACCTTGAAATCTCAACCACTGAATATCAATGCCTTCTACAAATCCACCCACAATATGTCACTTTACGGTTCCCAGAATGAATCGAATCGAATCAGATCTAGTAGTTGAAGAGATTGGATTCTACATTAATGGCCTGGAAGACTTTTCTTCATTTTACCTACTAGGGCCTACTGCAAAAATGAATTTTTAATCCTTCCATGGCATAGAGGATGTTGAGACACTTCCAACGGTGTCAAATTTTCTATATTTTGAGCCCTGAGTCGAAAGATATGCCCCTTTGAAGTTTTGCATCGATTCTGTACAAATGGGTGGGAAAAAATTTGAAAAATGGGTCCCCCTTTTGGATTGGGACACGTGGCAGCTAGATTGGGACAAAAATCAGGTCTATGGGCTCAGAACTTAACTTTTCTCCTTTTTCATGAAAATCACAAAATCCAAAAACTCTCGCGCCCCAAGCTCCGCATGGACACATGGCTCCTTTTGGTTGGCTAGGAAATGCGCTTCCATCTTTGCTTTTATGCCTTTTGGACAAAAGGAAAACTTTCACTTTTTCCCCCACTCCCCACCTTGGCTTTGACTCGGGTCTATATGTTGACTTTTTCCTTGGTGAGAGTCACGGGCCATTTTGTAACTTTTACTCCTTTTGGGGAAAAGGGTGAAAAACTAACTTTTCCCCGACCCCCACCTTCCCCTGGACACGCGTCAGTCTGGCACTCACTTGGGAACCTTTTCTCTATTTGACCCTTGAATCAGTGCACCATTGAGACACTTGGCAACCTCCACCAGCCTGGCTTATGCATTGACTATTCAACTAACTCTGCCCCCTTTGAGGACACGTGGAGGCACCACACTTGTTTGCAAACCCAACCCAAAGTTTTCCTTTGGAAGAGCATCGAGTTGACACTTGTCGGCCTCCACTACTTTGTGGAATTTTCAATGGTCCCTCTTACTTATTGACTTTGGGCTACGTGGTGAGCTCGCACTCACTTGGGTCTCTGCCTTGGGACCAACTCTTGGAGATGCGCTACGCTGACACTTGGCACTCTCCGCTTGCTCATTCATACTTAGCCAATTTTTGAGGCCCACCCTATCCACCTTTGACTCTGTTTGACCATTTGACCCTACCTCCATTCCGCCTTGGGACATGTGGAGATGCGGTGCTTGTTTGAGCCTCTCTATTTGGGTCCATCTTTGGAGAAGTGCCGCGAGGACACGTGGTCTCTTCCACTGCCTCCTCCATACTTAGTCGATTTTGGACCCTTTCTGAACTATTTCAAGCCCGAGGACTTTGAATCTTCACCATTCTTCCTTCTTCTTGCTTCTGGCTCCTTTGTAGCATCTTCCCTTCTTGTCTAACTCTGCTATTTTATAGTTCTTCCTACCTGTAACTTGGAGAATGGATTTAAGATGTAGAAACGGCCCGACAGAGTCATTTCTTTTGTACAGATCCTTTGATCTCTCTTGGCCTCTGTCACTTCATTGCTGAATCTTTTTGTGACCAATTTATAGGATTTGAATGAGTTTTCTCGGGTTCCTTCTATGCGGGGTCATGGTTTGATCCAATATTTAGCTCGGGAGTGAAATATGGATAACAATTTGGTGACTCACGGGGACATCTACCTGCTAGATGGAGAGACCAGTGGCCTTGAAGCATCCATTGGGCATGGAGTCTACTTGATAAACATGGAACTGATCCTTGAGCCATTGCGAGCCTGACTGCAAGCCTTTTCTATATCTTTCTGTCCCTCGAGCCTGCACTCTCAATTTTCATAAGAAAACCTTGAGACAATGATTTCTGAGAGTAGAAAATTGATTCGACCCATGGTTTTCATCTATCCCTCAAATGGACTATCTCAAATGGCTTTTAGTTGCTCTACATTTGTTCCCTATTTCATTTACAACTATCACAGAAAACATGAGCCTTCTTTCCTTAAATAGTTTAAGAGCCTAGCCTCATGCCCCTCTTGAGCAATACAAACAAAACTTATATACAAAGATCAAATCATACATGTCTCAAATGAGACATGCAGAGTGTGCATAAGCACTTCTTCTGCTGAAAAAAATCTACCTACACTACTCTAACCAAGAGCAAAGGGAGCTCAAACAAAACCTGCAACTGGCAGGGAGAAATAGCTTCCCTTCCTCAAAAAAGGCAGCCATGCAACTGATTTGGCACTGAACATGGCTGGTTGGATGAGTGAAAAACTGACAATAAGCCGGTCCTCCACCCAAATCATCAAAGTATCAACATTAATGGAAAATACCTCCTCCAGCTGACTTGCATCAGACTTCTGAGGTATTGATGATGACCCTTGGTACTTTGATGCTCATCCTCATGCTTAGAAGCAAGCATGACTGGTTGTGGCTGCTCCTTTGCCCCAATGAAGCCAAGTACCTAATTGGGCATGGTCTGATCCTTTGAATGTGCCCCTTGCTCTGAAATTCAACTCCAAAAATGGAGTCTTCTTGTGGACCTTCTTGGATGGATGGTGTGGAAGAAGTGGTGAGATCCTCCTACCTTTTTCCTTCCTCCTCTTTTGAAGAACATGGAAGATCAAGATCTTCCAAACTTGATTCTAGAGGGCTGCTATAAAATGCAGGCTTGCTGCAAATGAATGCTCTCCTCCACCGCTTGGAATGTACTCCTCTTCTTTTGGATCTGGAGAGTCTTCTCCTTCCTCTCTGCTTGAAGACTATCTTGCTCTTGATCGAACTCTTCCTCTAGCATGAAGTTTTTCAAATCAAACTCTCCAATCTATTGTTCTAGAGGACAAGTTGGGGCTGCAAGATCTCTTTTAGAGCTTTCCTCCATGATGGGTTTATTGACCAAATCAGGCCCTTCAAATGAAAGCAAGAAAACATCAATGATGTCTTCTTCTTCTGCTACTACAAACTCTGATTTGGTTTCACCCATTTGCTCCTTTCCAATGGGACTTTGAGCTGATTGTTTCTCTCCTTCCATGGCTGATGGTGCAAGTTCAATTGGATCAACATTATTTTCAAACAAAGTGCCAACATAGACACTACATTATGAGAAAACTGATTGCTGATCTACTTCTTCTTGTTCTTTCTCTTCTCCTACTACAAACTCAGCCTCAGCCACCACTGGTTCTTCAATCTTGACCTCCTCTATTGGCTTGACCATCAAGGGGATCTTTGTAAACCCAAATTTGGCAGCCCAACTCTTCAGATTGTCTGTCATTTCTTTTCTGTTGGGCTCTTCTTCTTGTTGTTCTCCTTGACTAGTTTCTTGGGACTCTTCCCAACATGGACTTGGGAAAACAAGAGGAGTGGCAGGTTGGGGTTCAACCAACTTTGCAATTGTTTGTGGTGGAGAGGGAGGAGATGAAACTTCTTGTTTCTTTGGAGGGGAGGATATTTCTTTTGGCTCTTGTGGAGGGAATTTGGATTTGGAAGAGAAAAGGGTAGAAAAAACTGAGATGGGATGGAAGACTAGGGGATGGAGGGATGAAACTAACACTTGGGGCAGCAACTGAGGGGCTTGACTCTTGATCATGCTGAAATGGTAAAGCTTGAGAGGGTGAAAAAGAAAGACAAGGAGCTATTGAATGACTTACCCATTGACAAGGTTGATTCAGACTTTGCTCATATGCTTCTATCTCCTCAATCCATTGTGCAAGTTGGGGCAGCATTTCAACCATGAAGTCAAGCTTCTCTTGAGGGCTTGTAGTGTCTTGGAAAAGGGCCTTCCCATAGACAAGGTGCCCTGAAACCAATCTTGAATGCCTTCATTTGTGCTATGCCTCTGACTGCACCATGCTAGCCTCCATTTTTTGAATCTTCTCCAACAAACCAACATCCTCCATTTGGTTGTTGTCATTATATGCATATCCCTATTCCTGATAAGCTTCATGGCCAAACTAGTTTTGGCATTGCTGTTGTGGATAGGTATAATGATTTTGAATCTACTCATAATGCTGATTTGGAGGAGTTGTGAAAAGCATTGGAGGTGGAACGTATTGTTGTTGCTGCAAGTGTGAGTTCCATGAAGGGAATGAAGTCATGATTGCACAACTTCATGGAGTGGGAGAAAATGAAAGAGATGGAAGAAGAAAATGGATGAAAATGAGTGGATATGGATGGAAAAGGTCTGCAACTCAGAGAATGGGTTTTTGACTAGATGGAGTCGCCAGATGTGCTTTGAATGTGCCTCTAAAGGCTGAATCTCACCAAGAACACATCAACTTGATGAAATGAAATTAAGACCTCTTGGTCCCACCGGGTGTGCCAAAACTGTTAGTGTGAAATCACAGCACCCCCAAATGAGTTATGGATCTACTTTTCTAAGGCAGACTCATTTGGTGTGATTGCATAACATTGAACTTTCCCCAAGGTGTGGGACCTTGCAAAAGTGGGAAAGCTCTCCAGAGAAAGTTGGTTCTTGTTCCTAAACTACCTACCATGAGCTACTCTATGTGGGAAACTAAATCTAACCTAATCTAACCATTCCAAGGAACCAAGGAGAGAGAAAGAGGGAAAAAAATAGAGCCTACACTAAAGCGGTGATACACCAGCAAAGGAAGTGAGATATTTTATTGAGGGAGAAAGAAATAGAAAAATGGAGATGAGGGAGGTCAAATAGAAGTGACATGGCCCAGATCTACAAATCATCCATTAAACTCCATGAAACACAACATCCTACACCTACAAATGTGAAATACATGCACAAAAACCAAGACTGAAAGGGAGAGGCATGGAGAAACAACAAAACGATGCAAAGGGTTGAAGAACACCACAAAAACACATTTTTATTGCTCTAGAAGGTGCACAGACCATTACATTTCTAGAATAGAGGCAAAAATACATTTTCCAGGTGCATGGGAGAAGGTTCACTACTCAAAAATGGCATCGAGAAACAAATTTGACAGAGTTTCTCTATGCCTAGAATGTCTCTCTTCTTCAAACGAGAAGTGTTAGAAGTATTATTCAAATGATAAGTGTTAATCATATAGAAGGAAAAGAGAGAGAAGAGGGAAAATTGCATCCTACTCCAACCACCATGAGATACGCATTGAATCCTACCTTGAAATCTCAACCACTGAATATCAATGCCTTCTACAAATCCACCCACAATATGTCACTTTTGGTTCCCCAAAAATCGAATCAAATCAGATCTGGTAGTTGAAGAGATTGGATTCTATGTTAATGGCCTGGAAGACTTTTCTTCATTTTACCTACCAGGGCCTACAAAAAATGAATTTTTAATCCTTCCATGGCATAGAGGATGATTGAGACACTTCCAATGGTGTCAAATTTTCTATATTTTGAGCCCTGAGTCAAAAGATATGCCCCTTTGAAGTTTTGCATCGATTTTGTACAAATGGGTGGGAAAACAATTTGAAAAATGGGTCCCCCTTTTGGATTGGGACACGTGGCAGCCAAATTGGGACAAAAATCAGGTCTGCGGGCTCAGAACTTAACTTTTCTCCTTTTTCACGAAAATCACAAAATCCAGAAAACTCCCATGGCCCCGAAGCTCCATGGACACGTGGCTCCTTTTGGTTGGCTGGGAAATGCGCTTCCATCTTTGCTTTTATGCCTTTTGGACAAAAGGAAAACTTTCACTTTTTCCCCGACTCCCCACCTTGGCTTTGACTCGGGTCTATATGTTGACTTTTTCCTTGGCGGAGTCACGGGCCATTTTGTAACTTTTACTCCTTTTGGGGCAAAGGGTGAAAAACTAACTTTTCCCCAATGCCCCACCTTCCCTTGGGACACACGTGTCACAACTGGCACTCACTTGGGAACCTTTTCTCTATTTGACCCTTGAATCAGTGCCATTGAGACACTTGGTAGCCTCCACTGCTTGGCTTATGCATTGACTATTCAACTAACTCTGCCCCCTTTGAGGACACGTGGAGGCACCGCGCTTGTTTGCAAATCCCGACCCAAAGTTTTCCTTTGGAAGAGCATCGAGTTGACACTTGTCGGCCTCCACTACTTTGTGGACTTTTCAATGGTCCCTCTTACTTATTAACTTTGGGCTACGTGGTGAGCTCACGCTCACTTGGGTCTCTACCTTGGGACCAACTCTTGGAGATGCGCTACGCTGACACTTGGCACTCTCCACTTGCTCATTCATACTTAGCCAATTTTTTTAGGCCCGCCCTATCCACCTTTGACTCTGTTTGACCATTTGACCCTGCCTTTGTTCCACCCTGGGACACATGGAGATGCGGCACTTGTTTGAGCCTCTCTATTTGGGTCCATCTTTGGAGAAGCGCCGAGGACACGTGGTCTCTTCCGCTGCCTCCTCCATACTTAGTCGATTTTGGACCCTTTCTGAACTATTTCAAGCCCGAGGACTTTGAATCTTCACCATTCTTCCTTCTTCTTGCTTTGGCTCCTTTGTAGCATCTTCCCTTCTTGTCTAACTCTACTATTTTATAGTTCTTCCTACCTGTAACTTGGAGAATGGATTTAAGATGTAGAAATGGCCCACAGAGTCATTTTATTTTTATACAGATCCTTTGATCTCTCTTGGCCTCTGTCACTTCATTGCTGAATCTTTTTGCGACCAATTTGTAGGATTTGAATGAGTTTTCTTAAGTTCCTTCTATGCAGGGTCATGGTTCGATCCAATATTTAGCTTTGTGAGTGTATGAAAAAGGAGACAGAGGCTAAAAACTTGGAAGAATACCGTATAGGTGGATTGAGCTAACATTAGTAAGGCACAAAGAAGAGTTAGATCAAGGTAAGTGAGAAAATGAGTACCAATTCAAATTTAGATGCAAGAGGAGTACGTGGATGATGAAAAAGTGATGCATGGAGTTTTACTAACATGAATCAAGTTTTTATTATATTAAATAGACAAGATTTGAGCAATTTTGACATGTTTTAGCCTTATAGGCTTGGTAAAAAAATCCTCTATGCAGAGAGACCAGTGAAGGAGTTTATTTTTTTCTTTCTCTTATCGTAATCAATTATCGGCATGATATTTCATTTCTCTCTGCATCATTCGTATTAGAGTGAGATTATTTCAGATGGTGATTGAATTTGAGTTTTGAATATATGCTTTTTGGTGGCTAATAGTGTATTGTGAAGTGTGTGTAGTGAAGAAGTTGACAGGTGAAGTGAAGTAAGAGAAATGTAAGAAGTTTAAAAGAGATAGAAATGACACCAAAAGACCTGGTAAGGCCAAGGTGAGGTGTGGAAGGCAAGGTGAAAAAAACTTGTCTAGTGAGTGAGATGGATCTAGAGGAAGCAATAGTGAAGTTGTGGAAGCTACTTAGCCATAAGAGGAAGTAGGAAGAGATAGAGAAGAAGAAGAGGCATGAAGCATGGATGGAATCAAAGATGAAGAAGCTGAAAGAAGACATAGAGAAGTTGAAAAAGATGATAAGGAAACCAAGGTATGTTTCTAAATTTGTCTTGAAAAAGAAAGTACAATGACATGTGTTGCAGATTTCTTAAATAAATAAGAGGTTAAGAGAGGTAAAGAATGAGGAAGAGAAACTGAAAAGAGAAGGAAATAATGAAGAAAAGAGTACATAGGAAGAGACTGTGAGACCAATTCCTAGTCATGGCTACATTATGCCTATTTGGTGGAAGAAATCAGCAACAACAATGAAGGAGGATGACAAAAAAAGTGAGTGATGGTGAAAACAAGTGTACATGAGCAACATGAGAGAGAGAAATCATACTTCATGCAGGTACAAGGAAAGTAAAAGGAAGTGAAAATGGTGTGGAGGAAGAAAGAGACAAACAATGAAGTAGTGAAATGAGAAATACTCAAGGCAAGCAATCAAATTCAAGAAGTAAGATTTGAAAAATCAGAGTGCAAGGTGAGTAAATTTGATTCATTGCTGATTGACATTGAAAATGGAGTAGGTGAATTCCTTGAAATTGTGAAAAATGATGTTGGTGATGCATTAGAGGATAATAAGCATGGTGATGAACAAGTTTTGGCATGATATTGATGATATTTTGCAAGATTGGTTAGATGAGGTGGATGGTAAAGTGAAGAATGTAGGTGTAGCTAAGATAAAGGTGAATTCTTGGACATGTGATGATGAGAATGAAAACAAGGAACAAGAAATTACAGAGTTGAGGCAACTTGAGATGGTGAAGGTTGGATATGACAAGTGAAAAAGAAAGAATATGAAGACCTTGATGATAGAAATGATGAATACAAGTTAGAAATGAATTATATAATGATGGAAGGCATCTTGGGACATGGAGAAACATATGTTTTTAATATTCTAACCTTTGTATGTGCAGGTATGAAGCATGACTACTTGAAGATGATAAGAGAAAAGATGAAGAACAAAGAAAATGGGAGAGAATCAAAGAAAATGGAAGACTAGAACCAGCTACATGAGACCCTAGTAGTATTGAATAACTAAAGGACAAAGTGAGAAAAAGAAGAGAAGAATGAAATAAAACTATGAGAATGAAGATATCAGCAAGAGAACAAATCATATGCATGGTTTTCTTCTCCACCTTGGGAGTATGATGTAGGAGCATCCTTGAAGAACCTTTCAGTTGTAAGAGACAAGATTTTTAGAGTCTATCTGAGCCATGAGAGAGTCAGTAGGAGGGCTTGGCGGGTCATATGAGGCCTTTCCAATGAGTAAGGTGGTGGAAAATTCAAATTTGATGCTTTCCCTCCAATAAGGGATGTTTGAAAATTCAAATATCAGAATGAGGTACATGGGCTTGAGGAAGTGATTCAAGTAATTCTAAGTGTGTTAAGTGTTGTTAGAGTCCTCTAGGTGTTATGTTAGGTCATTTTTGTGTGTGATGCATCATTAAGATGCTTAATATAATGAATAAAGGTAGTTACAAGCCTTGTTATGAGAATTTGAAAGGTCGCCAAAGAAATTCAATCCTAGTACTACCATGATTAGTCAGTAAGAGGAGTTACAATGTGTTAGTAGGTACATGCATGTAAGAGAGCTTAAGTTAAGTAGTAGGAAAAGAGTTTTGGAGGATTATTCCTCATGGGTAGGAAGATGATGTGATAAAAATTTTGTAATTTGATGCATCAGGGCAAGGAAACCGTATTTTGGGTATGTGAATTGTGAAAAGGATGAATATGAAGATATTTGTGGTATGTAATCTGTTGTTTTGAAGCATTTATAGGTTTGATATGGTGAAATACTATTGAAATCCTTCATGTATAGGTGAACTGTATATAGAAGTATCCTTGGCTCCTTGCCCAGTGTGCACTTTCACCGAATTTACAAGTACTATCACCTATTTTTATGAGTAAAGCATATGCATTTATTCGTAGTGTAACAACAAGACTTGAGATTTAAGTTAGCATAGAAGGTCATTGAATAGTGAAGGAGACTTATTTTTTTCTTAACAATGATTTGTTGTATAAATTCTACAACAACGGACAATGAATGGCTTTTAAGAAGACTCGTATAATGAATCCTACACAAACTGAGTTGAGGTGTATCCTAAGTTAAGTACAATGGGAACCCATTGAGAGGTTTTGTTAGATGCTTGGGAAGGGATATAATTTATAATTTCCTTTGATGAGCCTTGAAACCCTAGAACAACCATAAAGAGTTCATATATTTGTTTTGAGCATGTGTTGTCAAGACAATTGTTGAATGAAACAAACTCCTAGTCTTCATACCTCGAGTCACTAGTAAAGTTACAACATGGAGTGAGTGAAAATAATATTGTGGAATAAATTATAGCCTTTATAACAACCAGGAGTGGAAGTTATAGTCCATTTTTAGCTCTTGGGATTTCACATGCTTGTCACTAGGGTTTTGAGAAGAAGTATAAACTAAAACCCTTAGAGTGACCTCTAACTTCAAAAATTGGAAGAAATCATCAATAATGAATCCTCAAGCTAATAAAATATGAAATTTCGAGTTTTATTGGTGCATTTTTGTAATTTCCTTACCAGTCATTCCAAGAGGTACTATGCACACCTAGAAAACCTAGTGATTGGGGCTAGTTTGTAAAGAAACTAAGGTTTGTGCTTGGAGTTTGTAGTTGAAAGTTGGAACATACTAGAAAGAGAATATTGGGTATCCAATAACCTGCTTTTTTGTGCATCAAGCTTCAAGAATCCATAGTTAATCATGAAAGTATACCTTAGGAGACCTAGTTGAGGGTTTAGGTTTGAAATTGCAAAAGGGAAAATATCGAGTTGGTGGTTGATTTAAGTCAGAAAATTTAGGAGCATCGTTGGTAGTCAAATGAAAACTAATTAAGCCTTTCAAATCCATCCGGTTGCCTTAGGAATTGTGCAACCATGTTTAGAGCAAGGATGATTTTTGAAGAATGAATGTTTTCCTTATTATGTCTAATGCTATTATGAGTGTATGTAAAAGGAGATAGAGGCAAAATAAAACTTGGAAGATTACCTTATAGGGTCGATTGAGCTAACATTAGTGAGGCACAAAGCAAAGTTAGATCAAGGCAAGTGAAAAAGGAGAACTAAGTCAACTTTAGATGCAAGAGGAGCCTGTGGATGATTAGAAAATGATTAAATTGAGTTTTACTAACATGAATCAAGTGTTTCTTATAGGAAATAGATAAGATTTGAGCAATTTTACATGTTTTAGCCTTATAGGCTTGGTAGTAAGATCCTCTATACGAGAGACTTTGAAGGAAATTTTGTTTTCTTTATCTTGTAATCAATTATCGGGCATGATATTTCATTTCTCTCTGCATCGCTGAGGTATGCTACACTTATTGTAACCATGAGACACTTGATTCTGATACACTTTCGTGTGGTCGAACACACTAAGGAATATTTCATCTAACAACTCTAGCTCGCCAACCCGGCCCCACGGTAGTCTTCATCTTTGTATAGCTAATCTATGAGAGATATTATCAAGGAAGGAAGCTCAATTTCCAATGAGATGATGGCCTTAGTGCCAAAGATTGGGGAATAAGGCGTAACACTAGTAGGGGTATGGCCATCTAAGGAAGTTAGAGTGAGCTTCATTATGACATCTAATCCCCACTTGATAATGACCATGGTTGTGTGATCAACTATAAGGATTTTGCCGTTGCATGGATGATATTTACATATTTCTACCACAATAAAAATTTATTAACATATTTGCAGCAGTTTGATTATGTGGTAGGAAAATAGTAACCTACTCTTAACAATTTCTTTTCTAGCACCATTCCACTTATATGAGCTCCACAGACACCATCGTTCACTTCTTTGATTGCTTGGGAAAACTCACCAAATTAAGACAACACAACAAATTCCCGTCATATCCATGATGATAGAGGGTGCCTCCAAGGAGGGTATAACAAGCTATTCTTTGGATTAGGTTCCTTTTATTAGGAGGGAATCTGTTGTCTTGGAGGTAATTGAAAATGGTTTCATACCAGAGGAAAAAGGACCAACAACTTCATAAACCAAACATGATTTTGGCATATAATATATAGGCATCCGTATATTTTCAACGAAGAATTGCATATCATTGTTCCCTGGTGGAATACAAAGAAAGGATCCTATTATAGCCATAATGTCTTCAGACTAATTTTGTGCTCTTAGGATTTACTCAAAAGTAATGCGCACAAAGTATTCTTTGAGAGTTTCCACCATTTTCTTATATGGGATGAGCTTTTCATCTTTAACCTTATATTCGTCATTAATTGCTTTATGATTAACTATGAATCTCAAATGACTTTGATTTGTCTAATATTCCATTTGATAGTGAGCATTGGTCCCGCACGTGAAGGTTAATAATTTTCCATAAGATCAAAACATCATGAAAGAGGGTTAAATGTTTTTTTTATTCTCAAAATCATCCTAATACCTAAGAGAAAAAATACACAATAAGTCACCTAACTATATCGAAAATGGAAAATATTTTAAATCAAAGGACTAGGCAATTCACTTTAACCCATTGTTGTTCATTCCCTTAACCATGAATTTAAAGAAGTGATAAATTTTTGTAATTTGATGTATCAGTGGGCAAGGAGACTCGTATTTTGGGTATGTGAACTGTGAAAAGGATGAATACGAAGCTCTTTATGGTATGTAATCTGTTGTTTTAAAGCATTTATAAGTTTGATATGGTGAAATATGACTGACATCCTTCTTGTATAGGTGAACCGTATATAGAAGTATCCTCGCTCCTTGCTCGTGTGCACTTTCAAGGTGAATTTACAAGTCCTATCCCCTATTTTGATGAGTAGCATATACATTTATTTGGTAGTTTAACAACAAGACTTGAGATTTGAGTTAGCATAGAAGGTTGTTGAACAAAGTGAAGGAGACTTAGTTGTTTTCTTAATAATGATTTGTTGTATAAATTCTATAACAAGGGACAATGGATCCTACACAAACCGAGTTGAGGTGTATCCTAAGTTAAGTACAATGGGAATCCATTGAGAGGTTTGTTAGATGCTTGGGAAGGGATATAATTTATAATTTCCTTTGAATGAGCCTTAAAACCCTGGAGCAACCATGAAGAACCCATATATTTGTTCTAAGCACATGTTGTCAAGACAATTGTTGAATGAAACAAACTCCCGCCATACCTCGAGTCACTAGTAAAGTTACAACATGGAGTGAGTGAAAAAAATATTGTGGAATAAATTATAGCCTTTGTAATAACCAGGAGTGGAAGTTATAGTCCATTTTTAGCTCCCGGATTTCACATGCTTGTCACACTAGGGTTTGAGAAGAAATATAAACTAAAACCCTTATGAGTGACCTCTAACTTCAAAAATTGGAAGAAACCATCAATAATGAATCCTCAAGCTAATAAAATAAGAAAATTCGATTTTCATTGGTGCATTTTTGTAATTTCCTTACCAAATCCCATTGAGGTACTGTGCACACCTAGAAAACCTAGTGATTGGGGCCGCTTTGTAAAGAAACTAAGGTTTGTGCTTGAGTTTGTAGTTGAAAGTTGGAACATACTAGAAAGATAATATTGGGTATCTAATAACCTATTTTTTTGCATCAAGCTTCAAGAATCCACAGCTTAATCATGAAAGTATACCTTAGGAGACCTAGTTGAGGGTTTAGGTTTGAAATTGTAAAAGGGAAAATATTAGGAGTTTGGGGTTGATTTAATCCTTGAAAATTTAGGAGGATGGTTGGGTAGTCAAATGAAAACTAATTAAGCCTTCAAATCCATCTAGTTACCTTAGGAATTGTGCAAGCATGTTTGGAGCAAGAATGATTTTTGAAGATTGAATGCTTTCCTTATTGTGTCTAATACTATTATGCGTGTATGTAAAAGGACATAAAGGCCAAATAAAACTTGGAAGATTAACTTATAGGGTGGATTGAGCTAACATTAGTGAGGCACAAAGCAAAGTTAGATCAAGGAAACTCGAAAAAAGGAGTACTAAGTCAAGTTTAGATGTAAGAGGAGCCCGTGGATGATTAGAAAATGATTAAATTGAGTGTTACTAACATGAATCAAGTGTTTCTTGTAGGAAATAGATAAGATTTGAGTAATTTTTACATGTTTTAGCCTTATAGGCTTGGTAGTAAGATCCTCTATACAGAGAGACTTCAAGGAAATTTTGTTTTCTTTATCTTGTAATCAATTATTAGCATGATATTTCATTTCTCTCTAAATCAGTGAGGTATGCTACACTTATTACAACCATGAGACACTTGATTCTGATACACTTTTAGGTGGTTGAGTGCACGAAGGCGTATTTCATCTAACAACTCTAGCTCTACCAGTTTGGCCACATGGTAGTCTTCATCTTTGTCTAGATAATCTCTGAGAGATATTATCAAGGAAGGAAGCTCAATTTCCAATGAGATGATGGCCTTAGTGCCAAAGACTAGGGAATAAGGCGTAACACTAGTAGGGGTGTGAATAGAGGTCCTGTAATCCCAGAGGGTGGGATGGATTTGCAGATGCTAGTTATGAACTATTTTTCTTACCATTTTCTCCATGATGCGAACAAGGGTTTTATTAGAGGCCTCTATTTGTCCATTACCTTGCGAGTAATAGGGAGTAGACCACTTTAGGTGTATTTGAAAGTGTTTGCACAATGCTTTCATTGTCTTGTTCTTAAAGGAATTGTCATTGTTATCTACAATGGTGGAAATGATTCCATAATAGTAGATGAGATGATTCATGATGAACTTGGAAATTTGGGAACCAATAACACATGTAAGAGGCACAACCTCTACCCATTTGGTAAAGTACTTAGTTTTAGTAATGATATGGGTATGGTCATCTGAGGAAGTTAGAGTGAGCTTCATTATGACATCTAATGCCCACTTGGATAATGACCATGGTCAGTGTGATCGATCAGTAAGGATTATGTCGATGCATGGATGAGATTTCCATATTTCTACCACAATAAAAATTTCTTAACATATTTACAAAGCAGTTTGATTATGTGGTATGCAAATAGTAACCTACTCTTAACAATTTCTTTTCTAGCACTATTCCACTTATATGAGCTCCACAGACACCATCATTCACTTCTCCGATTGCTTGGAAAACTCAAATGAATTAAGACAACACAACAAATTCCCGTCATATCCATGATGATAGAGGGTGCCACCAAGGAGGGTATAGTGAGCTATTCTTTGGATTAGGTTCCTTTGATCAAGATAGGAAATATTAGGAGGGAATATACTATCTTGGAGGTAATTTAAAATGGGTTCATACCAGGGGAAAAAGGACCAAAAACTTCACAAACTAGACACGATTTTGGCATATAATATGTAGGCATTTGTAGATTTTTAACGAAGAATGGCATATAATTGTTCCCTGGTGGAATACGAAGCAAGGATCCTATTATAGCCATAGTGTCTTTAGATTGATTTTGTGCTCTTAGGATTTGCTCAAAAGTGATGAGCACAAATTATTCTTTGAGAGTTTCCACCATTATCTTATATGGGATGAGATTTTCATCTTTAACCTTATATTCGCTATCAATTGTTTAATGATTAACTGTGAATCTCCAATGACTTTAATTTTTCTAATATTGCATTTGATAGTGAGTATTGGTCTTCCACGCGAAGGTTAATAGTTTTCCATAAGATCAAAACATCATGAAAGAGGGTTAAATGTTTTTTTATTCTCAAAATTGTCCTAATACCTAAGAGAAAAAATACACAATAAGTGACCTAACTATATCGAAAATGGAAAATATTGTACATTAAAGGACTATGAAATTCTTTTTAACCCATTGTTGTTCATTCCCTTAACCATGAATTTAAAGAAGTGTTTGTAAATGCGAGAAGGCCTAGAGTTGTTTATGATTCCCAAGATCACCTAAAAGGTGTGAAGGAAGAGCATACACAACTTTATCGTAAGATATGAAAGTATGACATTCATTAAAGAAAATTAAACAAGTTAGTAAAGAAATGATTCAAACACCCCGTAAATAGAAGTTATCACCGAAAACCCGTAAATATGTTATAAATATCATATACCAAATCCCAAAAAAATTGAAAACAAAGACCAAATTTTAAAGAAGCATGCCAGCGTGGACCTTGACATAGTAGCGCAGCCCTAACAACATCAAAGTAGTCTTGGTAACACATACGCGACTCCGAAAACCAACATTGCGGGTTTGATACGGAAAATAGACTCGGCAATAGACAAACCTACACCACTCGCGGCCGAGAGAGATGTATACATGCCCCTACCGACACATACATGGCCCATAACACGATGCTTGCGAGTCCGAGATAGAAGGTAGATTAGAAACATAGAATGACAGAGCACAACCAAAGAAGCAATAGCATGGGGGTACAAAGAATAAATTGATGGAAAAAATTCTTATAGTAGCACAATCAACATAATCAGTAGTATGGACATTGCAACAAGAGTGCTTGGCTTATGATAGTAGTGCGTAGCTGAAAGAACATAACACCAAAGCACGAGTTTATGAAATGACGACATAAACACGTGAATTTTAAATAGAAAAAAAAAAAATGTCAAAAATTTGTTCTCTTAACCCAAAGTTAACAACAATTTGTCTCCTTTAAACCTGTAAGAGAGACTCAACACATGTAAAGTTAGCAAAATACATCAAGGAATTCAAGTTATTTAACATGTGCATAATAAGGGTTAGCCAAAATTGAGATAAAACTAACAAAGCTTGAAATCAAATGCTAAGGACAATGGAGTAAGTCCCACCGGGCGTGCCATATGTGAGCATAATAAAATTGCAATGCTAATTAAAAGAAACTAACACCTAGTAGTTTTAAAGAAAAGCCAAATATACTATAGAACCATAAGATAAGAGCTTAAGGGAAAATAAATTCTACAATGCATAAACATGATAAATCCATTAAATGCCAAGCCATTCCTACTTTTTGAGATTGTTACCTAATGAATGAACCTAATTAGATCATCTAACAATCAAATTAGTGTTGTTTTCTCAAGAATTAAAGATGAGATATCACCAAGAAATAACTACAAAGGCAATTTTTGGATCTTCCCATGCTCTTCAATTTGAGAGAATGGATGCAAGATGGAGAAGCTATTTCCAACAATGGAGAATGGCTCAAGATCAAAATGCCTATAGTTTTCACTAGTGAAAATGAGGTGTAAGAAGAAAGGGAAGGAGGAGGGTTCCTTATATAGCTTGCCTATTTGGGAAAGGCTTGCAATTTGATGGATGTGGGATAAATCCCAAAGAGTAAATGCAAAGGATATGCATGTTTAATAAAGGATGTGCACTTTATGGGAGTTGAGAGGGGTTTAATTAATCAAATGTGATTAATTAATAGGTAGGGATAAGCTTGTAGAATCTATTTAGAGGGTATTTAGAGGAAAATTAGCTTGATTCAGGGATGTAAGAGGGGGATTTGACCAATAAAAGAGGTTTATTAATTAAAATAGAAGGCATAATTAACTAATAATGTTTAATTAATCACTTAGAAGTGGATTATAACTAACGAAAGGTCATTAACTGGCATCCAAAATGGGGGAAGGGTTAATTAATTAACAAAAGGTCATTAATTAATGAATAAGAAGGGGAAAGTTAGATAATTCGTATAAAAATGCTAATTAGTATGGAAATAATGAAAAAGAGGGTAATTAGTGAAATTTTAGTATTAAAATTGCGTAAGTAGATTTTAGTTGTCTCTGACAATAACTTTATCATCACTGGATAAACCTAAGGAGGAAGTACCCACAAACCAATCTCATGGCGTATTATACACCAGAAGGGAATATATTATCTATAGGTTTGGTTTAGATAACCGGTTCATACCCACAAGATCAAAGGATTTTGGATTTTATAGAATAATCCCGAGCCCCGTAAGGCAAGCATTAACCAAAACCAAAATAGAAATCCACAACTACCCAAAACCCATCTCATTTATTTAAGGTACAGGCCAGTTAACAACACAAATTCAATACATATTGAGATATCATTAATTAAAATAATATTTTAAAATAACTATTTCCACATACCCAAATAAAGGAAATCGTCCACCTTAAAGGATTAGCCATTCAATCGACATCAAGGAAGAAAAGAACTTCGATTAAACATATAAATTTCACCCATAATTTTTCAATATTTTCCAAATGAAAGAGTAAAAAAAGCGAGAAAGGAGGGTAACCATGCCTTTTTATTTGCAAGACTTTCTTATCGATAATTTGCTCTAAAGCAAGATTCAAAGACCTCCACATCGCACAAATATCGGTCTTCACTCTATTTAAACAATTTTAATTTAACCCTCAAATAAAAATAACTCATCTATTAATAACAAGGAAACCCATAATACCTCAAATAAAATTCCCTTGAAAACCGGTATGCATATTATTCCCTAAACAATTCAACTAAAACAATACCAAACATGCAAAATTAGATTGTGCATGCGCGATAGCTTCTCCATCAAGCTTAGCCTCTCCGAAATCCTGTTCATTCATTTAATTGAATTTTATGAGATAATTTAAATTTGTGCCACGTTGTGAAAAAAATTACCCTCAATCACCACCATCTCCAACTCCTACCCCAAATACTTAGTGGTGTTAAAAATAGACGGTCAATACTTTATTAAACAAGTTTGCATGAAATGCAGGTTTCTTGAGTGGTATACGATAATATCACTGCACTCCAAGTCATGCATGGACCGTAAGGCCATAGAGTAGTTATTTAATACAACATAATCATTATAAACATTTATAAGGTCGTATGGGTCACTCAATTGACCACTAACACTCATATTTAAATCAAACACTTAACGAATTCAACCCATAGGGTTTCTAAACCATAGAATTTATCCAAATAATATTCATTCCTTATAAGTAACATATTAGCTTAAAATACTATTCCCTTGTGATATTCTTTCATTAACTATGGGCTTATAAAATCATTCAAACATTACCTTACCCGCTAACTTCAATATCAACGACAACGTTCCTTATTTTCAACTATGTTTTTCTTCGAGTTTTAAGGTTTGTGACCTCCTAAGCCATATGAGGATAATATCGACAACTCACATTAGAAGAGTGGGAAAATAATCATCTTTAACCTTCGTATTATTCTTCCCATATGTAATATTTTATCATATTATGGTCAATGATCGAGTTATCGAAAAAGGGTTAATAAGGTAATACATGCTATTATAATGCATGCTCCTATTGCTAAAATACATATCCAAAGGGTATAAATTTCATCATGAACATCCTAACAACAAACAACATAATCATCCGTAAAATATGGACATAAAACAAGTTTATAACTATAAGGGATCATTGCGATAAATTAAGTGTATAAATTACATTAACAACAAGTACACAAAATGAATTACAACATTAATCAGTTTGCAATGATGAGACAATGGGATCCATTACGATGTTACACATATGGTTATACAAGAGTATGCATACCCTTTTAGCTATGTGTACATATGTAAAACATTATATAGAACAACATAGCGATACTGGCCTTACTTTCAAGTTGTTTAATGCTAAAATTTATTTTGCTAAAACTCATAATGGAATTGTGGGATGTGAAAAGGACTTTAAAATAAGTTCATGAGGTACGTATCTATGTGATATATTGTGTTAGTGAAGGTACATGCATGCATAATTCTTCAAAAAGGTCATTAGGATATAGTAAGTTGGTTTGGGCCTTGGATTGTGGTGTGTGTTCGACTTTTATGGCCTAAAGAAGTTCTCTCGAGTATGAAGTTATGCTTGAGTTAGGTATGTGGGTTGCATTAATTGATTAATTTAAGAAAAAAATCTTAAATGTTAAGTTTTGTTCTTTGTTTTATTGAGCTTGGAAAGGATATTTAAGGATATATATAGCTTGATGAAGACCTAAAAGGATAGTTAAGACATGAAATCGGTTCTTGTTGACAAAGTATGCTCGAACGTAATCAAGTGACAATATAATGTTGAAAAAATAGGACATTGAGAAGGGGTTGAATCAAAGGTCTATCAACAATTGAAAAATATTCAGCTCACTTCAATTGTCACCATGAAACCAAATAATCATTCTTAAGAAATAAAAATGAGAAGGAGAGCACGAAAGATATTATTTAATGTGGGAAACCCAAACTAGGAAAAAAACCACTAAAACTAAGAACTAGGCTTAGGAAAAGAATGTCACGTATCTATTACATTGATTTAACAGTTGAGCTTCTACTCAACATGGATCTGTAACTCCAAGATTCAACCAAGCTGCTATTTAGTCTTTAAGAAGCTTCAACTTGCCTCAACTTCAAACATTAACCAGGATTCTACCTGTTTCTTCCACAAAAAGAACTCACAAGGAAGCCACTACTTCCTCCTACCAATCCACCACTTAGAATTTGTCAATATTTTTATCACACCCATTTTGTTGTCTCAAACAACTAATAGTGACCACTAGATTATATCATTCATCTTCTCAATTTTCTATTTTATCGACTCTCTTCGATTATCTACTTAGTAACCAATCTCTATCATACAAGGTTTAGCTCATTCATTCTTCTCGTAATCTTTATGATATAAGGTATTCTTCAATCATGTATTATTAACAAAAGTATCTCCTTGATTTTTTCTCTCAAAGCTCTCAAACTTTCAAGCACACAACCTCCTGCAATGAGAACATCACATACACTTTATACATGTACTGCTGATGCATTCAACCCAATTAAGAAGAAAATAATCAATTCAACGTGCTCTCTTTCATGTTCAATTCTCTATCTTCACCTAGTTCATGGCCTCTGTTTGCACATTAACTTGTCTTCTCAAATAATTGACCTCAAAACTTCAAGAATAGTTTTTGCACTCTACAATCTTCTTTCTACTCAATGTTGATGATCTCTTCTAACACCACTTTTTCTAGACTAGGTTCATTTCCTTTATTTTACCTTATAAATTGTTATTTATTTCATAGATACCTACTAAGTATATCTTGCACAATGTATACACAAAAATAACATTTTATATCCAACTCTCATTTGAGAGAAAGAGCCCATTCAACTTCATCATAATATTCCTTTCAATTTTCTCACTATATCATACGTGCAAGAAGATGAAAAATTATCTTCCCTATCAGTTGTCTCTTGACGTTTTAACTTCATCCAATAGGTTTAGTAACTTACCCGGGCTGGTTGTAAGGTCTGAAAAATTCTTCTAGTTTAACTGAAATCTAATAGAAAGCTCAAACTCCTATGAAAAAGAACTTAGGACTCGACCTATGCAAAATAGTCCTTTTCTAACCGACAAGACTAATCCAACGCTTATTTTAGCAAGTATAGTTACTTGTGGCATGAATAAACCTTCAAATCATGTGATATAAACTTGGATATATGTTACAAAAATATTTTGAGTTTTATGAGCTCATCATATTCTCCTTTACTCGTAACTCCACTTCAAGTCATATGGGAGATTCTTGAGTTACTCTCACAGATCTCAAATCAACTTTTGTAGAGTTAAATAAGGTTAAGTATTCCAAAATTCTTACATGATTCAAGGTATAATTGATATTTAATTTATTTATATCCATTGCATAGATTAAAGTCTCTTGTCATATCCAACATCCTTTCATAAAATCAAGGATCTTAACTTTCTTGTTCAAAAACTATATTGAGATATTTCACATATTGTATATATAGGGATCTCTGTCATGGGAAACAAGGTTTGAACAACTTGAAAACATATTCAACTAGATGGAGATCAGAGAACTTCATGGTTCATCTCTCAACATGAAGAATGAGCTAGTTAACACAACTTTTCTTCACATCTTTGACTATTTAGACAATGAAAGACACAAAAGAATATTTTACAAAGTGCTTACAAGGATTTATCTTGATATCGAAAACTTGTAGACCTTCCTTCCCATCTGGTATAAGTGTGTAACTATTACTAACTTCATGGAATATGATAATGAACACCATAGTCTCTGAAATGCATGTGCAACACTAAGTTTTGATATTCTATCTCTATTCTCTGCTCAGGAAGGGTTTCAAGGAAAAAAAACTCATTCACTGTTCGATGGATCTTAACATCCTAGGTTTCATTTTTCAACAAAATAATTGTATGAGTAATTCAAGGAGTGATTTTTCTTCAAGTTCTAAACCTTCACTTGTAGGAGATATCAATTGTTTCTATCAAGTGAGCTTACCATCTTGACCGTCATAGAAGAAACAACCCTTGTTTACAGGAAAAGAAAGAATTCACTTCATTCTTCAATTTTCCTCCACCATAGATGTAAAAACATTTCAATTGAGCTTCACCTCTATCCTTCAAGAATTTTCTTTCATTTTTTGAAAGAGGAACTTCCTAAATTTAGATTTACAATCACACAATTGTACATGATTGTCACATAGATCTAAAATAGACCCAATCTTAAGGATAAGTTGTTTTTATTAAGTAACCGAATCTCACTCGCAATTAAGTCATTATTTTGAGAATAACTTAGTCTTTTCCACTCACCACACTAAGAAATGTCACTATTTGAAGGAGAATATGTCTAAACAAAGTATTTTCTTATTTGAGCACAATGTGATTCTTAAACTCGTACAGGGAAGTCATGATTTGGAGATATCTTGCTGACAAAGCCTCACTTTTAAGACTATAAATTTCAATTATACCATACTAAGAAGGTATTTAATGTGTTCATGTCTCCTTTTAAGTGGATTGAAGAGGGGAAAACTAGTTTTTCATTCCCAAAAACATAGTTCATTGAGGATACCACTGAGTTATTGCTTTTGAGTTTAAGGTGATGACTAAGACAAGCATCCTTTGTTCCACTCTTCACTATGGATCCTATAAACACTTATATAGACAATATAAGAAAACTTAAATGAACAACCATGTCACAATTTTTCACATGAATACCTTCATATGAGGCATCATGCATAAGCTTTGCAAGGGTTGGGACAAGTCTGTATGGTACAATCAACCAAGGAGGACACAAAAACCCACCATTTTTAATTAGATAATTTTTTATACACCTTTGATGAGTTTTAATGACAATCCCAATTCATTTGGATGTTAAATATGTGATTTTGTGCTTATCGCTTCAAGAATGAATAATGTAGAGAGAAAACATTGCTAGTGAACGAAAATTCTTTGTTTCTTTTCCAATTTCCCTGAAATGTTTTGAAAAATTTCATGCTTGGAGTTATATTAAAAAATTACTTTTGTTAATTATCCGAAGGAGGCTAAAAAATTTGGTTTGGATGTTGAGAAGACAAGGTGCTCTGATTGCATTTTTCAAGAAACCAGTTTTAGAAAAACTTGAATAACTGCCACAGTATTCTTAAAAACTTGATGAAATGTGACATGAAGTACTAAAAAAACCCTCTACATATTCCATAGGTTGGTTTATCATAAATAAGAATTTACTCTTTAGACCAATCTCATTTTCCCATGACTTCATTGTTAGTCCTCAAAGGCAGTTTTGGTGAGAATCTAAATTTTACCTCCAAAAGCTAAAGAAGGCCTTGTGGATTCTCATAAATGCCCTAGAAAATTTTCATAGGCTCCACCAATGCTTACCTATTATTTTCATGACTTAATTTGTGCCCATACACCTCATTAGGCTCTAGAACTAGACCTAAATGGAGTAGTTTCTACTGTGACTTGCACCTCATGACCTCGATGATTACCTAATGAGATCTTACACATCCTAAAAACATCATGTATGACTTGAGGAAAACATGAACCAAGTACGAGAAGAATCTCCATGACTCCACCGAGCTCTTACCTCACTAATCAAGTCTCAGAGCACCACGAGTCACCCCTGATAACCAAGAAACCATCATGTGACCACTCTGTGAACTTCCACCACCATTGTTATGACACTAATAATAAACCTTCATGCCTCTTACTAAGAATCACTTCACCACTTACACATTTTCCATCAATTGCACCTGACATCAATGACAACACCAATGCACTAGGGTTCAACAATCTCCTCGTTTGTCATTGATTGTAACAATCTCAGAAACCTTTGATGGAAAACACCTTCACCACCATTCATACCTAGTTTCTGAAAGTCCTCTCTCCCCCTTTTATATATATGACAAATGTTTAGACATTCAATAAGACAAATAACATGTAGATAATCACTTACAAAACACAAGCTTACCTCAAGAAGCCCCCCCTTAGATGATGCTTCTCTATTTCTTCATCAATCAACTTCAATGCTCCCCTCAATCTCTTTCATTTAACCCGAGGATATTCACTCCTTTGCATATGTTTTTCTCTAGTCTTCAAAATTTATTCCTTGAATTGGTGATCTAGTTTCCCCTATGTAAATACTTTCATGGACCACACCCACGCATATCTCCTGATTTCTTGAGTGATGAATTTATTCTAGCTCATTAAAGTGTCCATTTAAACTTAAAATTCTAAAAAATAACCTTTATTTCTTCATTTCAAGGTTACTTGAATTATTTAGGAGACATATCCCTAAGCTATACATTGAGTTCACTTTTAGCTTGATATTTGGTTAATCAAAGAGACTAAAAACTTTCATGAGCTTCTCTCTTGATCCTCCCCCTGTCTTGATTTTATTTCTCACTCAAGGACACTTTTCCTTTGAGATTTATTTTTGATAATCATATATTATGTCATAATTTCCTTCACGAGGTTTAAAATCTTCAAAATCATGTCACATGATAGGTTGAACTTCAACATACACTCGTTTATGATCAAGAGTTTTTCTAGAATCCTACATACATGCCTCGGGACTCATAACCAATTTTTATTTCAAAAGATTTCAAGTTATCTCAAAGTTTATCATTATCTGTTTTCTCAAATCACTTTGATGGATGCCAATTAAGCCCCGTTTAACTATAACAGTTTAAAAGAGAGAAGATAACTTCAGGGAACTTTAGGAACTTATTTGAGATCATACTACAAAAATTTAGTCTCTAGATACACATAACTTCGAGACACCACTCTTATACCGATAATGTCAACGAATTAGATTTGACATAATTGATAGCAGACTCTCCTTGGATATGAATTCTTCAGCTTACTTGAGCATTTCACATCAATCGATATTCACTCCATATTAGATCACACTTAAAATAAACCACTTCATTTTTATTCTGCATTTTTACATCCTCTAAGATTCTTGTTTGAGGTAGATCCTCACGCTTGAAACCTTATAACTAACATTGAATGATAATAAGAACAAAACATTTTCAACTTCATGAATTGTCACCTTTTCAAGATACTTGTCTTGGTATTGATCATAACTCGAACCTTTCACACTTTAGTCATGATTTCTTCTGTCAAGGAGGCATAACTTGTCACCGAGGATAGATATATTCTTGTGACTAATCAGAAATTTCATGACATGAAATTTAAACCACCTTTTCATAAAAGGGTTTTTACACATAATGGTCATGGACACACTTGACACACTACTTCAAGAAAATACATTTTTCTTAGGACTTAATCGATCTTGAAGAGACTATAATAACTTACAAAGACACAAATTATGGAATAATTGAGATTAGTTTGTATAAGGGCATCGATCGGGTACAATACATAGTTTAATAGTTTTGTATTCTCTTAAAAACAACACACATGACAAGGAAAAATGTACACCTAATTTTTTTAATGACATAAACAAATACTTCTCTTAGTTGGAATGATCATTATAGAACTCTAACTGCTTTTTGATTATAACAAGACAATTTTCTTGAAAAATTGAATAAGGACACTTGACGGGAAATATACACTTTTGAGGACCTATCTTACAATAATACAAACTAAAATAAATCATACAATCATCACTTAATCTTACAAACATAAGGAGGGATAACTTACACCCCAAAACTTATTGACCAAACACATTGTGCATGCATAGAAATGAAGGAAATTCAAGAACTTAAAATTCACTAGTACTTTAACGTGATACTAAGTAAATATTATTTGAGTTTGAAATAACTTAGAAACATGATGGACACTCCAATATACTACTACGAATGGAAAATTTCATTCACAAATCCCACTTTTAATTATTCATTCAACTACATCATTGAGAGCACTTTGATTGACAGGTTGATGCATCAATGAGGAGAAAAACTTGCTTGATGTTAATTCTTTTAGCTGATATATGCCTTCCATAAGCCTAGAGAAGGAACATCACCTTGTGATATCACCTTAAAATAGAACAAAGTCATCAAAAAAACATGATGAATCAATTTTTCCCTTATGGTTCTTGATTTCTTAGCATTCTTCCTAGATGTAGTCCTTGGTGTTAAAACCTCATCTCCCAAGCATTCACTATTTGATTGAGTACCTGATAAACATACATGTTGCATCTTATACACCTGCTCTATCACTGGTTGAGGAAGGAGTTCTTCATACCTTGCACTAGAATTTTCTTCCTTCTTCTTGTATTTTTCATCACCTCCTGATGTCTTGTTTGTAATGGACTCTCCCATGATTGTTATTGATAATTTAGTCTCTTCATCATCTTCCCATGATAGTTTATTGTCATTATTTTATTTTTCAAGATTAGATTTGGTTTCCTTTACTCGTATATGAACTTGAATTCCTTCTTTCCATTGCTTCTCTCGAAACATGACTAACTTAGTCTCATCCTTATAGTTTGTTTTTACCTTGAATGCCTTTTTACCTTGCCTTTTGGATGCATTCATATTGTAGTTATATCTAGGAGACTCATGATAGTGTCTTGTCAAATTTCCTTACCCATGACACTTGAAGCATACAACCTGATTCTTTCCTTTTGAGTTTTCTTCTTCTGAAAACCGACGTACTAGCTTCTGCAGACAATACTTGGCTATGTGACCTTTTTCTTTGCAATTGAAACAAACTATATTCTTTTCATATTCATTCCTACAATCTCTTTATGGGTGTTCTTTGTCTATATTTCTCATACAATCCCTAGCTTTATGTCCAAACACATGGCATGAAAAAAATTCCATGAAACTTACAAGGAAATCTCCTTGTATTTGGTTTCTTGATGGGATTCTTGGTTTCAGAATGTCCTTGACATGATGTATGAATTGAATCACCCTTCAATTATGTTTTTTCTTGCTTTTTCTAATTCATCTCTTAGATTCTTTAGCTCTGCACTTAGTTTATCACATTCTACAACTTTTGATTTGATAACAACTTGACATGATTCATGACTAGACTCATGCTCCAATTCACACCGAGTTGCTTCACTTTTAAGAACCAGACCTGATTTATCATTTGGATGTCTTTGTTTTCTTAGAAAGTTCTCAGGATTGCTTTTACTTTCCTCACTTCTTTGATATGTCATCAGTTTACTTGTGGCATGTTCTAGCTCATTCTTTAGGGTCTTCAATTCTTCTTCATGGTTGAGGCAAGATTTCTCTTTGTCTCTTAGATATTTTGACACATTCTCAACAAATGATGCCATCTCATTGAGTTCTTGACCATGATTAGCTTCCATAATATTTATTTCTATACTTAACTCATTGATAATGGTTTGAACAATCTCATACTTATTTCTCAACACTGATTATGCTAATGAACCCATGATTGTGTCTTCAAGATCACCTCCAAAATGTTAAGCTTGATTCAAAAGGACCAATATCTAATACCAATTGTTAAAAACTAGGAACTGAGAGGGGGTGAATCAATGTCTATTCCATAATTGATAACCTATTTAGTTCACTTCAATAGTTACCATGAAACAAAAAATCATTCTCAAGAAGTAAAAATGAGAGGGAGAGCACACAAAGACAAGATTTAATGTGGTAAACCCAAACTAGGAAAAAACCCATTGAAACTAAGAACTAGGCTTAGGACAAGAATGTCCTGTATCTGTTACATTTATTTCAAAGTTGAGCTTCTACTAAACATGGAGCTACAACTCCAAGATTCAACCAAGCTACTACTCAGTCTTTGACAAGCTTCAAATTTCCAGGAAGCTTCAAATCCCAATATCAACTAGGCTTCTACCTATTTATTCTGCAAGAAATAACTCGTAAGGAAGCAAATACTTCCTCCTACTAAGTTACCACTTAGAATTTGTCAATATTTTTATCAAACCCATTTTTTGTCTCAAAAAATAATAGTGACCATTAGATTAGCTCATTCATCTTCTCAATTTTCCCTTTTATTCACTCTCTTCCGATCATCTACTCGGTACCCAATCTTTTCATACAAGGTTTAACTCATTCAATCTGCTACAATCTCTACTATACAAGGTATTCTTCAATAATGTATTCTTGACACAAGTATCTCCTTGATTTTGTCTCTCATATCTCTCAAAATTTTGAGCATACACATTTCTACATGAGAACATCACATACATTGTATACATGTACTGTTAACACATTCAACTCAATTAAGAAGACAATTATCAATTCATCATCATCTCTTTCATGTTCAATGCTTTATCTTCACCTAGTTCATACCCTCTGTTTGTGCATTCACTTCTCTTCTCACATAACTGACCTCAAGACTTCAAGAATAGTTTTTTTGCACTCTACAATCTACTTTCTACTCAATGTTGATGATCTCTTCTAACTACACTTTTTTGAGACAACATTCATTTCTTGTATTTTACCATATAAACTATTAAATCTTTCATAGAGCCCTTCTAAGTATCTCTTGAAAAATGTATACATAAAAATTAAATTTTATATCCAAGGCTTGTTTGAGAGAAAGAGCTATTTAAGCTTCATCATAATAGTCCTTTCGGTTTTCTCAATATATCATATGCGCAAGAAGATGAAAAATATCTTTGTATCAACTTGTCTCTTGATGTTCTAACTTCATTTGACTAGTCTTAGTAACTTACTTGGGCTATAAGGTCCGACAAAATTCTTCTATTTTAATTGAAAGCCAATAGAAATATCAAACTCCTTTGACAAAAGAAATTAGCACTCGACCTCTATAAAATTGTCTTTTTAACTAACAAGACTAATCGACATCTTATTTTAGTGAGCACGGCTACTGTGGTATGAATAAACCTTCAAATAAGGTGATATAAAATTAGATATATGTTACACAAATATTTTGAGATTTATGAGCTCCTCATATTCTCCTTTACTCTTAACTCCACTTCAAGTATTATGGGAGGTTCTTGAGTTACTCTCACAAATCCTAAATCAACTTTTGTAGAGTTAAATAAGGTTAAGTATTCCAAAAGTCTTACATGATTCAAGTTGTAAGTGATCTTTACTCTAGTAAAATCCACTACATAGAATAAATTCTCTTTTCATAGCCACCAATATTTCATAGAATCAAGGATCTTAACTTTCTTCTTCAAAACTATATTGAGAG
This sequence comes from Taxus wallichiana var. yunnanensis, assembly GCA_018340775.1. Taxonomy (NCBI): domain Eukaryota; kingdom Viridiplantae; phylum Streptophyta; class Pinopsida; order Cupressales; family Taxaceae; genus Taxus; species Taxus wallichiana. The sequence continues at coordinate 327,273,641 of CM031235.1, read as the reverse complement.
ATTTCACAAATTGCATATCTAGGGATCTATGTCATGGGAACGGAGATTTTAACAACTTGAAAACATATTCAAATAGATGCAAAGAAGATCACCTCAAGGTCCATATCTCAACATGAAGAACGAGCCAATTAACAAAAATTTCTTCACATCTATGACTATATAGACAATCAAAGACACAAAAATATTTTACATGACATATAGGGATTTACCATGATCCTAAAAACTTGTAGACCTTCCTTCCCATTTGGTACAAGTGTGTAACTATTACTAAATTCATGGAGTATGAAATGAAAACCATAGTCTCTGAAATGCATGTGAAGTAGTGAGTTTTAACATTCTATCTCCATCCTTTGCTCAGTAGGGTTTAAAAGAACAAACCCTCATTCACCGTTGATGGCTCTTAACATCCCGTGGTTTCATTTTTCAACAAAATAATTGTATGATTACTTCAAGGAGTGATTTTTCTTCAATTTCTAAACCTTCACTTGTAGGAGATATCAAGATTTTGGATCAAGTGATCTTACCATCTTGACTGTCATAGAAAAAAACAACCACAATTTGTAGAAAAAGAAGGAATTCACTTCATTTTTCAACTTTCCTCCACCATGGATGTACAAACATTTCACTTAAGGTTCACCCTTTATCCCGTAGGACTTCCCATACAAAAATAAATAAGGGAAATCATACAGATCTTCCCATACATAAATTATTAGGAAAAGTACTTTATTTATGAATACTTATACTGAGATTATGGAGCCTTTTATAAAAAAAGACATTCCCATAATTAATGCCTCACTGGGATTTACAATTAAATTAAAAAAGTGTGAAGATTTATTTATCGCGAAATGGAAGAAGTATTGGAAGTTTATAACAGTCGACGTTAAGAGGTGGCATTGTTATGCACACTGCCCCTTAATGGAAAATTTGAAAGGCCCAACAAGGCATGCAATTTTCAAAAATTCACAACACACAGTGGTTTAGTGAAGATATATGCAACTTAATCTTCAGTCAAACAAAACTTGAGATCAATATCACCATTCAAGACTTTCTCTCGAATAAAGTGCATATGAACCTTGATATGCTTTTTCCTTTGATGCTAAATTGGATTGTTTGTAAGATCAATGCAACTCTGGTTGTTACATAGAATAGTAGTGCTTCCTTTGATGCCCATATGTATTTCATCCAATAGTCTTTTCAGCCACATGGCTTCCTTTTCTGCTTCCATAACACTTCTATACTTGTACTTCAAGAGAATATATAGAAGCCGTTGGTTGCTTCTTACTAATCCAAGTGATGACACCTGCACCTAACTTGAAAACATATCCAATAGTAGATTTTATATCCATAGAATCACCAAAATGGTCGAATCACAATATCCAAATAATTTTCCATCATCACAAGAAGAATAAAAACCACAATTAATTTTTCATTTAACATATTTTAGAATTCTTTTTGCCATTTTCTAATAATCCTCATAAGGATCTTGCATGAATCTAGAAATAAAACCTACTGCATATGAAATATCAAGCCTAGTAATAGCTAATAAATTAGACAACCAACTAGCATGTCTATACACCGTAGGATCAAATCTAGCACATGTAGGTATATGATCTAATTTCATACCATCTTCAATAGGAATGGCAATTGGTTTACAATAAATCATTTTAAAATCTTCTAAGTAAATTAGTAGCATACTTAGATTGAGATGAAACAATATATTTATGATCCTGAAATATAACCATGACTAAAAAATGATTTAAAAGGCCTAAATCAGTTATTTCAAAATGTTGTTTTAATCTTTCTTTGATTCTAACAATTAAATTTGTATCACTTGCTAGTAATTAAAAGATCATCAACATACAAGAAAATAATGATAATATGAATATTTAAAAGGCTAGTTGGCAAATAAATCATTATTAAAACAACAGTTTTTGAATCCAAGATATTGAAAGAAACTATTAATTTTATCATGTCAAGTCATGGGAGCTTGATTAATACCATACAAAATTTTTTCAGATTAGAGGCATTTTTAATTAAGGATTTAAATTCTTGAAATTTAGACAAGACATTAGACTTTTTCTTAATGAAATAAGACCAGGTCATCCTAGAGAAATCATCAATAAAGCATACAACATACAAGGCTCCACTGAGAGAAGGAACTTCAAGTGGACCTCTCACATCACTTGTGAATCAAATCTAATAAATGAGAAGAATTTGGATCATGATGTTTGTGAAATGGTTCAACATGTTGCTTACCATGCAAGAAACTTTCACATGTTTCATGATCATATTTCATCTTAGGGAGACCAATTACAAGATTTAGGTGAGACATTTCATACAAACTTATGAAATTCACATGTCCTAGTCTTTCATGCCAAATTTGAAGATCATTTATAGAAGAAGAAGAAAAACAAGATTCAGAAACAAATCCATCAAAAATATATAAACCATTTTTCTGTATACCAGAAGCAATAACATTACTGAGTTCATATTTTACATACCATTTATCTTGTAATAATATAACTTTATAGTTTTCTTTAGTTAACTGAGAGCAAGATAAAACATTTTTTTCAACTGAGGAACATATAAGACATTCATAATTATTCCATTTTTCAATTTAACATTTCCAAAACTTACAGATCTAATGATTGAATTATCTCCTAGATCTTTATTTTCCTCACATTTTAGAACATCTGAGAGGATATCAAAAATATAGAACATGGGCTTAGAGGCACCACTATTTAGGATCCATTCATTATGATTTGAAGCTGAGAGAACATTATACAGGGAAATAGAATGCTCAACATTATTTACAATATTTTTCTTTTGATCTTTCTTCTAATGGCTAGATTTACTATTTTTAATATTTTTGTCAAATTTGTTAGTTTTTACATGAAAATCAAACTCTTTATGACCAAATTTTCCACATTTGTTACATGTGCCATTGAATTTTACTTTAAAATTCTGACTGTTTCTAATAGAATTAGATTTAGGATTGGGTTTAAATTTTGATCTAATGTTAGATTTCTGATTAGGATTGATATTATTCCTATTTTGAGAAGGTTTATGATTATGAGAGAATAATTCTTGAGAGGTAGTCTCTTTTGAATTAAAATTCTCCATTACACATTCTTCTTGAATTAGCAGTGAAGACAGGGTATCTAAATCGGTAAATCATTCTCATTATGATATTTAGAGTTAAGGATGGAGATATAGTTTCTAAATTTTTCATGAATATTTATTTGAATGATAAAATATAGAAGCTTATCCTAAAACAATTCACAATTACATCCATCCAATTGAGCTTTAATATTTTTAATTTTAGCCAAGTAATTAACAATTTTCTCATCCCCTTTCATGGGAGTTGTGAACAATTCCAAAATTATTTTAATTATCTTGGAAAGATGATTTCCTTCATGCATAGTTTCTAATTATTTCCATGCATCAACAAGAGAATCCATATGACCTATATGCATTAAAAATTCATCTTTTATACTCTGTAATAGGATTCACAGGGCTTTGTGTGATCCTTGAGAGAATGAGCTAAGGTTTTCAGGGTTTACATATCTTCCAATGGGTCATTTTTTCACACTAGTTACAAGATCCCATAATTTTCTAGCCATGAAGAATGATTTTAACATAAATCTCTAAATACTGTAATTATTTCCATTTAATAACTGAGATTTATCCGTTGAGAAACTAGCATAACCGACCATTTTGATAAATGCACACACAACTATGAAAATAAGTTCATCTAGAAAATAAGAAAGAAACTCCTGGGGAGAGCCAAAAATTTAATATGGAGCTATGTCATTCACATGCTACATCCCAATTCACAACATATCATGCACAACTCGGATGTATTAACAACAACTCACTTTGGTCGAGTTTACAAGTGAGCCAACCGAGATGGGACCAAGTCAAGATACTTAACCACAAAAAAAAATGAAAAAAATTTAAAGAATGTGTGGCATAAGAAGGAAAAGACACGTGGTGAAGGTCTAAACAATCAATAGGGGAAGATGTCGTCTTTCTAGTGAATTCTAATGCAGATCCTCCCGGTGGACGTGAATTCTCTCGAACTAAATCAAGATGAATAATTTATCGGGTCTATAACATGGTTTGATAAGTCAACATAATACATGGAGAATAAACAAAGAACTATGCGATAGAAGATCAATGATGGATAGGAGACATGTGGCAAAATTTCTGCACTTACTAGTGGAGATGCACTACACGGAACTCAAGCTCACGAGTTAACAAAAAAATAATAATTTGGGTTTGGATGGTTTGCGATAACAAAGAACAATGATATGTGGCTACATTTCATATAAAATTCGACACATCTAAAAATAATGTATACATGGTGCTTTGCTATTAGTTCACACTTTGCGTGCAACAAACAAGTCAAGACCAATTAAAATTAAAATCGACTAAAAATCATACATACGTGTAGTCACCTTAATGGTTAAATTTTCACATTTAGACAAGGTTATAACAAAGGACAAACAATATGTGAAAGAATGTGGACACATTCTATTGGTTCACATCTAACTAACTCTAAAAAAGTCTTAATATAAAGCAGCAAAAATGTTGTCTTATTCCTATTGGTTAACCACCGTCACAATTAACAAAATATTGACAAAACAAAATGCGAAGATACTTGGATCTTTTCTATTGGATCAAAGCTTTGCATGGGACAAGCAAGCTAACAAAAGACTGATTTTGTGAAGAGTATGGAATGACCTTATTGGCTCACTATTCGCAATCGTCATAAGGATATATTAAAGTTCGACACAACGAAACTACATGGACTTTTCTTATTGGCTAAAGCTTCGCAATTGTCGAAGGATCTATTAAATTCTCGACTCAATGAAACTATATGGAGCTTTATGATTGGATAGAACTTCGCAATTTTATATATTGCTTTTTAATGTTGAGTGGACTTAGAACCATAGAGATAACTGAATCTAAGGAAAAATCTTGGGTCCAATCCTCCTTTAAATCAAATAAAGGGTAAACACGTGGCACAAAGTCAATGCAAGTCAGCTTGAACACGTGTCATAATTTTGACGCTCTTTTAAGGAAAATCAAACCACGAAATAAGCATACTTTTAAATAAATTTGAAGTCCATACGGGAAAAAAAGAAAAAAAACTAGGTTGCAAAATAAAAGAACTTATTTAACTAAGTTGCATAGCTATAACAGTTATAAAGAGTGTGAAATATTTAAAAATACCGCAAAATACGATAAAACTATGAAGGACCAAGAACATAAAATCCAAGGTCGCAGATGGAGAATACATATAGATCTATGCACACAAATGCATAAGCAAGATCTAATCAAAAAATTATCCAATATTCATTAATATTTTGGTGGAAATTGGATTTTTTCACCTGATTAACTTGAAGTCGATGAAAAAACAGCTAGGGTTTCGCAAATCTGAAAAAAAATCAAGTTCTTTACTCCCAACTAATTAAAAAGCATCTATATCTATCTCCATCACAAGCATAACCACTAGCTCTGAGACCATGTTAGGGAAATAAAGGGAATGCATAATAAATGAATTATAAATTCAAAATATAAATTGCCAAAGATTATAGATTATGAAGTGCAATTAAATTAAACACACACATATATATATATATATATATATATATATATATATATATATATTGATAATAAAATGCTTTTCACTAGAGTTATGAACCGTAGGGTTTTGGGTCCCTTCCCGTATAAAGAAAGATATTAAATCCTAATCTCGTAGGCACACTAAAAATAAACAACAAAGTTGAGGAAATTATAGAGGAAGAGATATAACCTCGCCACTCATCGCTTTTGTTAGAAAGAGTAGTAATCATGCGCAGTTAGCATACTAGCCCTTTTTCCTCTCTTTTTAACTTCTTGCTAGGTGTTTTGATCGAAAGCAAAAACATCATGAGGTTGTTAGGAGAGTCCTATAAAAATTTGTAATCGATTAGATTTATTAGACTTATCCGATTCATGACCATGTTTAATGCCCCCTTTTGCATTCCTACTGTCATCTTCGTTCAGAGGAGTCTTGGAAATATGATTTTTAGACCCATTCCGATTGTTGGTGATAGGAGACTCATTGGGAACAACCTTTTGATCCTCTTTACTCAACATGTTCATAGCTAGGTTGCTCCAACCATTTTTTCTTGATGATTTCTTTCTTTGTTGTTTTTTTCCTCTCTTGTAGAAAATCAGCCTATAGATGGCCAGTAGATTTGCAAATGTGGCATCTAAAATAAATGTTCTCATAATCCAAGATTTGAACATGCTGGAGATTACCAATTATCAGAAGGATTTTATCTGGCAACCCTTTACTTAGGTCTATCTTAGTACAAATTCGACAAAAGTACAAATACTCGTTGTTTCCCTAACTGAATCCACTTTGAGGAATCTTCCTGAGGCATTTTTGATATCCTTCAAAGCAGACATACATATAGTGGGAGATCCGAAGGTATATCCACATCTCCATCTTGGTGATGGTGAAGGTGTTAGTGTTGAATTATGGGAACCATGACAAAGGAACAAACCCACACTACCTAGAAACCATGGACCATCCAGCAAGAAATTTTTATAATCGGGAAGCTTCTTGAACTAAACTACAAAGAAACCCTCGAGCGTAATGAAATGTAGTAATCACTCGAATGAATTTTTGATATCCGTGAAGTAAGATTGGAGTAGGGTGGCCACAAACCATTAAATCTACTAATGATGGCTAGTTGGGTTAGAGATCAAGGTGATTCAAGATCTCAAGGGTATCCAGCATAACATAGGTGAGTCCTCACCACGCTCAATAATGTATGAAGGTCAGGGCTAAGGTTTAGACCGATTATTCTACGTGGCATCTTTAAAGGAGGTAGAGCCAACCACAACTGAAATCCCCTTACCACTCCCATGTTTTAGTTGGGACGGATTATCCCAAATCCGATAGGCTGCACTTGTCCCTCCAAACACACCCACATTTTGGCCCTTGATTGAGCTAGAAGGAGGGAATCCTGAATAAGGGAAAGAAGACTCCTAAGTGTCATCAATCGACCCTCTACATGCATTAGCTTGATACATTCAAGCCATTCTTTCTAGCCTATGGCAAGGAACTCCCTAACCACTGATAATTCATCCTTGAGGCTTGTGGGAAGTGGCTTCATATTCCTTAGTGTAGTAAACCCCATTCCCTATTCTCTCGCCTCAATTCCACCTTCCTTCCTCCCCTCCACCTTTTCATGTGTTGAGGTAGAGAGTAGCATCCTCGCCGAGATCAATCCACCCCGCGAATTTCCTTGATTCACCACTTCCATCCTTCCTCAATCACCTCAAGTCGTTCTCTTGATATATCATCTAAATTAAACATATTTTAAGATGTTTTGCGTAAAATGAATAAAAAGTATATAATAAAAATAAAGAAGACACAAGAACACTAGATTTATAGTGGGGAAACCCGAAGGAAAAAAATTCAATCAGAAATAAATATATTATTTTAGGATAAATATATTATTACCTTAATTAATTATGCATTGCATATTAGTTAGTTTATTTATTAAATGTTATATGGTTATATTTAATCATAACCATCTTATTGTTTTTATTCAAACACTATGGTATTTTTATATTGTTTTAACAATATTATTATTTGTATTAGTTCATGGGTGTACCTATGCAACATCCTTTATTGTTTGTATCCGGTTTGTCCGTATGTAATACACACACACACACATATATATTGAAGCTCGCACTGTAATTAAATGATTTCACATTAATAAAATTATACAAGATTTCGTCCCTGTTTGTGAAATTACATTTGGTACCAGAGCTGGTTGAAGCTCTTAGAAAGGTTGGAGAAAGGTTGCAAAGGAAGGAAAAGTTTTGGAGAAGAAAATTGCTTCATCGAAGAGCCAGTGTTGCCTCTCCCGTAGCTTCCCGGATCTTCCTGCAATCCAACAACCTCCCGTGTAATCTCCAAACCTCTACATTTGGAGAAATAGTCACCACCGCTTGTGTTACATTGTTTGGAGACTGAAAATTGATAGGTGAGTTATTTCATTGGGAATTTGAGCTGATTGCAAAGGAAACCAGGTTACATTGTTTGATAAAGGAGATTTTTACACCGATTTCGCCTAAGTTCAAGCTTTTCGTTGCACTAGGAAAGATTTGCATTCCATAGACCGAGATGTGTACTATTTTCTAAGACCAAGCCATTGGATGGGAGATCCTAGCCTTGATTGGAATCTCTACAATAAAGAAACAATGTTTTTTGGTAAAATCATCACATAGTTTGTCCTCTCCAAAAGCACAGATCTTGCTTCAACTAATCGATCTCCTCTCAACCGAGCTCACAATTGTTTTGGTTTTTATTAGAGATTTGATTAGTGGTTTGCATTCACCATATCTCCACACATCCTGTGACATCAACATGACCTAAAAATCCTACAACAAAATCTAACGATGACCATTTCCAAGCCACGAAAAATTTCAACGAACTCAAAAAAACAATAAAGCAGAGGCTAACAAATGCAAAAGGAATTTCAAAAAAATAAGGAGATAACAGAAAAAGCAGCCGAGGCATATTTTTCAATGCAGCAACCTACAAAAAAAAAGAAAACGAATCGGTCTAGAATAATATCGATTAAAAACGGTGGAGAGAAATCATGAAAAAAGGCATGAATGAAAAATAAAGCCAAGAAACTTGCAAAGGTGGCATAAAGAGTTTCAGATCCATTTTTTATTCATAATGAAAACCCTAAACAACTCATCCACGCATGTAGGCCATGTGGAGCCTCCCAGCGACGTCTTCTTTCAAAAGGTCATGTCATTTTTTGTTGTTTAAGTATTATATGCTTCATTCAATTGCATAAATATCTAAAGTGCTAGGTTGGATAAGTGGAGAGTCTTGGGAAGGGAGGTTTGGGGTTTGACCCCCACCACTAGTTTTTTTTTTTTAATCATTGACATTTGGAGGCCAAATTGGTGAAACCACCAAACTTGGAGGAAAAAATGACGGAAAAACCTCAGCTAAACCTCTAGTTATAACTAAACAGCCACAAAAATTTTAGTGAGAAAAACCCTATTTTAGGGAAAAATTGTTTTTCTCCTAGACCTCTTATTTTTTCATTCCGAGCAACTTTTGCTAAAGGAGGTATACCTAAAAATTACATTTTTAGCTATTTTTTTGCAATTTTTGCATAGAGGGTCGTATTGGGCTCCGTAGGCCACTAGGGCCAAAAAACAAAAACAATTACCTGCGCCATTCAATTTTTCCAAATTTTTAAATGTAATTATATACTTCAAATATTATACTAATTTGTAGGTTGCCATAGTCAACCAAAAACATTATAATTGCTTAGAAACTGGTAGAGAATTGTAATAAAAAATAGTGAAATTTGGTTCTAAAACACTCACGAGATCCTAGATCTCATTCACAACATTCAGTATATACAATGCCTCTGGGAAGCGCTTATAGGTAAAGTCGTCATGACTACTACTACACTTAACGCCTAATATAGCTGTAACAATGTCATCTGGCATCTACCCTTTAAACCGACAGGGAGTAATAAAGAAATAGTGCACACACTATGAGCCTTCCCATCCATATGTGAATGATTACATGACATAAATAGGACTGAGAAATTATCCAAGTATATAGAGAATTTACACACATGTATGAGGATATTTCTTTTAGCCGGTGTCAATAATCACATGCACTCCCCTTTTCAAGATTGTCTTGGTAGCACGTATCAAATTCTTTCACGTACATTAATACCTCTTTCACGTACCACTAGGTATATAGAAAGGGTGAGCTTCTTCCACGTACAACCAAGTATATATGAAGGGCGCACATATATAGAAAGTTTCGGTATATCAAACTCGAACAGGTATATGGATTGGGAGACCTTATACCTAGAGTGATAAGAGCCTAACCCTGTCAGTGATTTCTGTAAAATGGGAACCAATGCCCCCAAATATTTTCTTCTAGATTCAAAACTACTCAGAGGAAACAACTATCCTACCTGGAAGACCAAAATCAAGACACAACTTGACTTTGAAGAGATTTGGCTTGTTGTGAATGGTACTCTGATGAGATCAACTACTGATACAACACAACAATGATAGTTTGATAGATCAGATCAGAAGGCCAAACTCATCATCTTGTTTGGAGTGTCTGATGATGTGCAACCCCACATTCAAGATGCCAAAACAACCAAAGAATTATGGGATAATTGAGCATGATATACGAGGCCAAAAATAAGAATGTCATTATGAATTTGTAGAGTCAATTACACACACTGAAGTTCAAGAAAAATGAAAAAATCAAAGCTTTCTTGAGAAGAGTTACAAAGTTGAGGGATTCACTTCTAGCCCTGGGAGAAGTGGTCACAGATGAATCTCTCTCTGTCCCATTGTTATGAGAGCTCTCCCTTCTTCTTACCACATTTTTGTAACAACACTAAACTTTTCAGATACGATAGTTAGTTTTGACAAGATGGTAAACCTACTGCAACAAGAGGAAGCCATGCATAATAAGGATGATGAAGAGGAGCAGGCACTTTCTTCACATCAAAAATGGAAAGGAAAAGGAAAAGGAAAACCTAATTCCTATCAAAATTCCCAACATCGAATTAGTATCAACATCAAGGGAAAACAATAGAAGAAGAAATTTCCAATCTATAAAAGAGGACATGAGTTGAAAGATTGTTGGTATAATACATACAAGAAAGGTTCATCAAGTAATTTTGGACCTCAACATCAACAATCTCACAAGGGACATACAAACTACAATCAAGGGTAGAAAAAGGGGAACTGGAAAAGAAGACCCCATCAATAAGGAAATATTGCTGAACAAGAAGAACATTCAGATAATGAAGACTACTTGTACATTGCTCGATCAAGTGAACCTTCCACATCATCTAGTGATGTCTAGTATGTTGATTTGGGATCCACTCGACACATGACCAGCCACAAGAGATTGGTTTACTTCAATGAGGGACACGCCTTTGAAAAACCATGTTTCATTGGGTGATGATTCGTCATATATAGTTCAAGGATTGAGAACATTTCTCTACCCCTTGGTTCATGCAACTGTAGACTATCAGATGTCTTATATGTCTCTAGGTTGACAAAAAGAATCTACTTTTAGTCAGTCAACTCCTAGATCACAACTTAAAAATTGACTTTGATAGTCATTTTGGCAAGAAAATGTGTTTAATTTGAGACAAATCACAAGGCTCAAAAATAGTTGCAAAAGCCTCCAATGTGGGACAAATGTTCCACTTGATTTTTCCACATAGATGATCATGCACTTGTGGCTAATAACTCTACCTTTGCACAGTTGTGGCATCAAAGACTTGGTCATGTTAGTTTCAAGTATCTCGAGACACTTCGTCGGTGCAATATGGTACATGGTTTACCATCTCTTCAGAAGGATACAGACAAGTGTCCTCACTACCAAATAGGAAAAAAATAGAGCTTCATTCTAGAAGAGTACTTTTTGAGCTCATGGAAAGCTTGACCTGGTTCATACCGATCTTTGTGGTCCAATGCAACCGAGTCATTCTAGATTTCAATATTTCATGCTTTGTGTTGATGACTATTCAAGAAAAATGTGGATTTTTTGTCTTCACAAGAAAAGTGAAGCTTTTGAAACCTTTAATAAATTCAAAGTAGTTGTTGAGAATGAAATTGGTCATCACATTAGAAATCTCTTCTTACATTGAAGGGCATAATTCACCAGTAATGAGTTCAAAGACTACCTACAAGCTCACAAGATTCATTAAAAAATTCCTCCTCCACACACACCACAATAGAATGATGTTATTGAGAGAAGAAATCATACTATCATGGAAATGATGTGATGCATGATCGATGACTCTGAACTATAAAAACATTCTAGGAAGAAGCAACAAAGACAAAAGTGTATTTTTTGAACAGAGTGCCCATAGTTTCTCTTAATGGAGTAACACCACATGAAGCATGGTTGAAACAAAAACAATCTATTGCACACCTCAGAGTATTTGGGTGCAAAGAAAGTATGCACATACCCAAGAAGAATAGAAAGAAATTGGATATGAAATCATAAAAACTCATCTTCATTGGGTACAATGAAGAGACTCTTGGGTACAGATTGATGGATCCTAAGACCAAGAAATTCTACACCAGCAGAGATGTTGAGTTCTTTGAGAAGAAGGAAGTAGAGTCTCCTCCTCCAGACTCACCTGATGTATATTCTTCACCAGTTGTAAAAATTGAAGTTGATGTTCCCACAGATGATGAAAGTGATGATGGAGATAATGGTGATGATCTGATAGAACCACGACCCATGGGAACAGTTCAACGTATGCCCAAGTGGTATACTAACATGTTACGAGATGCAAGAATGGATGCTCCAATGGATACATCCACCATTGGACCATGGAATCGTAGTAAAGCAAGAGAAGAAGTGAAATTTTCTTTGATGAGTAAAGTTATTGAGTTTGATGAGCCCTCTACAGTCAGAATCCCTATAGTCAAAATCTTGGAAAGATGTCATGGACTCTAAATATTAGCCATAATAATAAAAAACAAGACTTCGCAGATTTTCAATCTTCCACCAGGAAGAAACCCATTGGATGCGAGATAGATATCCAAAACAAAGTAAAAATCAGATGGGACAATAGAAGAGTAAAAGTGAGACTACTAGAAAGGGGTATACACAAAAATAAGGCATTGAATACGAGGAGATATTTTCTTCCATGACTAAGATCAAAATGATCTGGATGATATTTTCTCTAGCTACATAGTTTGGTTGGAAAGCCCATCAGATGGATGTAAAAAGTTCCTTCCTAAACGAAGATTTAGAAGAAGAAGTCTATATGACTCAACCTAAGGGATATGTTGTACTGGTTAAGAAGAAAAGTTATGCAGACTCGGGAAATCTTTGTATGGCCTCAAATAGGCACCTCGAGCATGATAAATCAAAATTTATGAGCATCTCGTACAACATGGATTTGTTAGAAATCCATACGATCCCAATATTTACCTCAAAAAGAAAGGGAGGGAGATTGTCATTGTGTCATTGTCTATGTCGATGTTCTAGTCATCATTGATTCAATGAGGGATGATCGATGCAATAAAGAAATATCTTAATCGATCGTTCGACAAGACATATCTCGAGTTAATGCACTATTGTCTTGGATTGGAAGTATGGAAGAAAGAGAATCACATTTTTTTCTCGAGATGAAATATAACAAGACAACATTTGAGAAATTCAAGATGATGGATTACACACCGATTGCTACACCTATGAAATATAGTTATCTTGTTCGATCCATCCTTGAGGTAAATGTCACTTTTATCGGTAGTTGATTGGGAGTCTCATTTACCTAACCTACACTAGACCAAATATCAGCTTTACATTGAGCTATCTATCCAAGTTCATGTAGGAACCCAAAGTTTTTCATTGGAAAGCAGCAAGGTGCATCTTGAGATATTTCAAAGGATCGGTGGATCTTGGTCTAGAATACAAGAAAGAACTAAAAATTCTTCTTGTCGAATATTCAGATTTAGATCATACCTAGGAAACATTCATGACAAAAATCCACTTCATGATTTGTATCCTTAATGGGATTTGGACCAATATCATGGGGAAGCAAGAAACAACACTTTGTTTCTCACTCTTCCATAGAATCTGAGTATCGTTCTCAGGGAGAAGTTCTCTCGTGAAGTGATTTGGCTACGTCGCATACTTGGAAGGACTTGGAATACCACAGACAAACCGAACACTATGTATGTTGACAATGAAGGTGTTATCAAACTTGTTTGCATTCCATTTTATCATGAAAGAACAAAACATATTGAGGTACATGTACATTTCATATGCAAACATGTCTTGAAGCATAATATACAACTTCAATTTTTCCAACAGCTGAACAACAAGAAGATATCTTCACAAAGTCACTTGCACGTGACAAGTTCGAGTTGTTTAGAGATTTCCTCTCCTCATCCCTTGAGGCAATGCAAAATTAAGGGGGGAATGTTAGGGTAAATATATTATTACCTTAATTAATTATGCATTGCATATTAGTTAGTTTATTTATTAAATGTTATATGGTTATATTTAATCATAACCATCTTATTGTTTTTATTCAAACACTACGGGATTTGTTATATTGTTTTAACAATATTATTGTTTGTATTAGTTCACGGGTGTACCTATGTAACATCCTTTATTGTTTGTATCCGGCTGTGTAATACACACACACACACACACACACACACACACACACACACACACACACACACACACACACACACACACACATATATTACAGCCCGCACATGTGTAATTGAATGGTTTCACATTAATAAAATTATACATGATTCTGTCCTTGTTTGTGAAATTGCAGGACTACCTTTAATAAGAATTTCTCAAATACTTTTACCCAACACTTCCACTTTGATCCTCGGTCTCACATAACAACAGCATAACAATTTCTCACAATTTTAGAGTTCACAGATTACAAAAACAATGCCCATGTATCAATCTCACAATATGATTATATATGTCAATCCCATGATGGAACACCCTATATATATAGGATGGGTGAATCAGTCACATTGTTTCATTCTTAACCGTGAAAGAACGACATAATAAAGTTTAATAATTAAAATTTAAACAAAGGGTCATGAAGTGGTGGTCTGCCCAAAGGTATCCCCACTTGACATTATTACCCCAACACTTTCCTCCACCTTAGACGTAAAAACATTTCACTTGAGGTTCACCCTTTATCCTTCAAGAATTTTCTTGCATGTTTTGAAATAGGAACTTCATGAATTTAGATTTACAATCACACACGGTTTGACAATATTGTCACAGAGAGCTAAAATAGACCTAGTCTTAAGGATAAGTTGTTTTTCTTGAGTAACTAAATATCACTCACATTTAAGTCATTATTTTGAGTATAACTTAGTCTTTTTCCACTCACCACACCAATAAAGGTCACCATTTCAAGGAGAATAGGTCTAAACCAAGTGTTTTCTAATATGAGAACAACATATTCTTGAACTCTTAGAGGGGATTCATGATTTGGAGATATCTTACTTGAAAAATCCTCACTTTTAGAATTATCCATTTAAATTATAACTTGCTGAGAAGGTATGTAACGTGTTCATGTCTCCTTTTAAGTGGATTGAAGAGGGAAAAATTATTTGTTCATTCCCAAAAACACAGCTTTATTTAGGATGCCCGAGTTGATTGTTTTGAGTTTAAGATGATGAATAAGATAAGATTCCTTTATTCCACTATTAACTATAGCTCCTCTAAAAATTTATATAACCAACATGAGAAAACTTAAATGACCAAACATGTCACAATTTTTCACATGAATACCTTCATATTAGGCATCATGCACAAGCTTTGTAAGGGTTGGGGTAAATCAGATGGTACAATCGGATAAAGAGGACACAAAACCCACAATTTTGACTTAAAGAAATTTTCTACACCTCCGAGGAGTTTTCATAATGATCCTAATTAATTTGGAAGTCAAATAAGTAATTTTATGCCTATTGCTTCAAGGATGAGTCCTGAAGAGAGAAAAACACTGCTAGAAAAATGAACACAACTTTTTTGTTTCTTATCCAATTTCCCTCAAATTTTTTTTTTGAAAAAGTTAATTCTTGGAGTTATATTAAAAACTTACTTATATTATTTATCCAAAGGAGTTTAAAAAATGTTGTTTGGATGCTAATAAGATAGGGTGCTCTGATTGTATTTGTCAAGAAACCATTATTATAAAAACTTGAATAACTTCCAACATATTCTTCAAAACTTGATGAAACTTGACCAAGCACTATAAAACACCCCTATACATGTTACATCAATTGGTTTCTCATAAATAATCTTGTAATCTTCATATAAACATCATTTTCCCATGAATTTACTATTAGTCCTCAAAGGTAATTTTGGTGAGAATCTAATTTTTTTCCTCCAAAAGCTAAAGTAGGCCTAGTGGATGATCATACATTCCCTAGGAAATATTCCTAGGCTCCTCCCATGCTTACCTAGTCTTTTCATGACCTTCTTTGTGCCCATACACCTCATTAGGCTCTAGAACTAGGCCTAAATGGACTAGTTTCAATTGTGATTTACACCTCATGACCTGATGATTACCCTATGAGATCTTGCACATTCTAAAAACATCATTTCTAATATGAGAAACACACAAACCAAGTACACCAAGAATCTCCATGCCTCCAGTGAGCTCTACCTCATTAATCAAGTCTCAGTATCACCCCGAAGTCACCCTGGATAACCAAGAAACCATCATGTGACCACTCTGTGAACTCCAACCACCATTGTTATGGCACTACTAATCAACCTTCATGAATCTTACTAAGCCTCACTTTGCAGCTCACACCTTTTCCATAAATGCCACCCGAAATCAATGACAACACTAATGCACCAGGGTTCAACATATAAGTGTAGTCTAGAAGACATATTACAAGATTGTTGTAATATAGTCAACATGAAGATGTAAGGTATGCACATTTGAAGTCTAATTTTGTGTTTTAAGGCCTAATATAGGTTAAAGACTCTTATAATTATGGGTTTGTAAGTTGGATACTTGTTTGAAATAGGATTCTTGGTACATAAGGTCATAGAGGGTTTTGTATTATTATGTATAGTTATATATGAAGACACATTCCTTGAAGGTTTGTAGGATTGAGTGAAATTTGAAAGTATTGAGAAGATGAGATAATACGTATGTTTAAGTGATATGATACTAGTGTGGCATTGTGCTTTACGTATACCAAATATGTGTGCTCCTAGATGAATGATAAAAAGATTATCATGATGATATCGAATCGACATGAAGTTTTTTTAACAACTTAAAGAATGACCATTTAAGATGTTTGAAGGCATGGAAGTAGGGTAAAAAGGTCAAAATATGTGCAAAGTATGAGGTGTGATTGATCTCAAAAAGGTTGATGCATGTGTCGATTTTGAGTTTTATAAATCTAAGGAAAGGAAATTCCTAAACAATTATGAAAATTTGTTTGATGTCTTGGTGATATGAATATGGCTTATTTACATAATCAAAAGAGTAGTAGTCATAGATTACTTGAGTTTCTATATAACATGGAGATTCAAAATCTAGTACATCAAGGTATGGTGTTGATCAAAATAGGTGTATTATATTAGGGGATTTTTTAAAGTTCATTATGCTTGTTTAAGGTATGAAGATGCTTTTTCTTCTCCTATAAGATGATTCAAGTAATGTTTATACATGAGTCTTGTTTTATGGCCTCAAGTGGAGTTTTTAATCCCAAATAAGGTATGTAAAGCATTCTTGTTTTTTTTTTTTCATAAACTGGTCTAAGTTGGAACAATTAATTAGGATATTGAATCCATTATAGATAGTTGAGATTTATTGGTAAGATGAGAAAAGATTATGAGTTTTTTGATATTAGAAAATATGTACATGCTCGAGTAATGGTCAAAGATCCCTAAGAAGGACTTATGAAGGTTTGATTAGCAAAAGCTGAAAAAGATATTTATGCTAAATTGTATGGTTCTTGTTTGATTCCCTATTGCAAGAATGTGTAAGTATTATTTTTCATGAGTTTTGCAATTATTCAAGAAAAAATTTCCATTCTTGTTAATAAGGTGTTTAGAGGAGTCTAGGAGTCGAAAGACAAAAGGTTAATATGATTGTGTTATTGAATATATGACTTAGGGGGAGTCATGGTAAAGAGTGATTTGTGATTTTAGTCATGGGAGCTGAGTAGTAATCCATGAGTCAAACTAGGAATATGGCAGGTGTTAAAAGGTTAGGGGAGATGAGTAGGACCTTTAGCGATCCATGAGCAGGTTTGTGGCAAGAAGTGATGTCCTTGGAAAGTAAAAATTTTATTCTTATATTTGGTATGTTGTGTTTATTCCATTTCCATAATTTTTGGAATAAGAAGTGATTTTTTAAGGTCATAGTCAGATATTAAAGTCATGCATGTGCATAGGGGGAACCATGTTGCTCTTGCTCTTGTGTGTTAAAGATGAAGAGTGGTATTTTATAGGTTTGGTTAATGTATCGAGCCAAGTGGAGAGCACTTTGTGTTTTCAAGAGAATTTTTCTAGGTATGCATATTTTTCATTAATATCAAAAGAGGAAGAATGAGATGATGGCATGATGTTTCTTAGGAGGAAAATGAGTCTTTTTATTTTTCCATCAATGACAAAGGGGGAGATTATGTTGACAAGATGTTGTATAGGTGTTTGAATTGATGCAAAATCTCATTAATGACAAAGTGGATGATGGATTAGGATTATAAAAAAATGAGGATGATGATTCAGATGTGTTCATGATGGTATCGGTGTTTTGGTGAGGATAGCTTGTTCTTGCAAGCCCAATCAGGTGATCCTGCTACCCTAGATGATAGTGCATGGTGGAATGGATTTCTTAATAGCTTGATAAGAATGATAACATGATGGAAATAATTATTAAGAGTGTGTGGGAAATCACATGAGCTTTAGGTTGTAGATATAGGTTGGTGACCATGTTGCAGGTGCTCATTTGGAAGCGGTATGGATGCTAGGAGGTATGAGGATGAGATATGGAGCTATATGAGATCATGGATGCATGTATGTAGTTTTATCATAATGTATTAGGTATTTTAGGACCATTTGAAGTGTTTTTATGATGTGTTATGAGGTTGTTTCAATTGACCTTAACCTTTATAGTGTAAAATCCTAAGGGCTAGCTCTACAAATGATATAGGATGGAAATATTGAGAGCTATTTGTGACATAATGATGATTGGATATGTTATTCAGGTGCATCTTTGTGCTGTGGGAAAAAATTCATGTTTCCATGATGATAATTTTGCATGTTATGTCGATTTGTGAAACAGGGTAAAAACAAAGCCATTTCTAGCTCGAATTGGAACTTCTGATGCTCACGCTGAATTGTGTGCTTTGCATGAGACCTTGTGGATTTCAGGGATGTTTCTAAATTGAGTCTATAAGGTTTCACAAAATAATGATGTCATTTCATTGTCACATTTTTATGAACGAATGTTAAGAAGGTAAACAACTCATTATGTATTTTAAAACCCTAGCTTGAAAGCGGTTTGAGATATTTGCTTCCTAAGTGGCCAATTTTTATTGATAGTAGATTATTATTAGAACTTGTAGATCACTTCTTCATATTTCTAGAAAGGTATAGTAGTGGTCATGGTGATGAGTGGAACCCACTCAAACAAGCCAATTTCTGAAGAAGTTCAGTTTGGAACAAGGTTGTCCAAAGGAGTTACAAACTGAATGATATTATGTAATGTATGTGAGTTTTTCTTGATTTCCATGATGGTTTTAGGTAATGATGCTGATAAATTTTCAAGTATTCTTCATTCAATTTGACTTCTCAAAGGGTAGTAAGAATCAATATTCATTAAAGTTTACATTATAGGAGGTGATTCAATAAAATCTAAATTTTTATCATGAATATAAATGTATAGAAATACTATAAATGAAATGTATGAAAATATAAATGCTAAATATTTTTTTTTATTTTATAAATGAAAGGAAATAAGAGGGATAAGGTACTTACCTCAATTTCACTTACCTTGTAGTGACTTGGGAATGGGTAGCGTGATGAAACAACAAAACAAACCATCATAATGAACCATAAGAAAATGCAATGGAGGTGGAAATAGATGGAATGGGGTGTCTGGAGAAGGATGGGGGAACTTGGGGTGCTCTGGTCTGAAATTAGGGTGCCTTGGTATGTAGAAATGGTTAAAACCAACTTTCGATTGGGTCGCATTAGGCTTTTCACTTAGTCACCTTTTGTTATGTGAATATCGCACTTGGTGTGCCGAGGTAGATGTAAACTGCAATGAAGGAATCACCTGCAAAACCCCAATCAAAGAATCAAACACTAAAAATAAATATGAAAATGAAGGGGTGGACTGTCCTCGGATGTCACTTATGTGGCGGTCTTACAAATGAGCATTGCACTACATCTCGAACCAATCTAGTTTTGTGTGTTTGTGTGTGCAACAATGCTCCCAGATAGCTCTCGCACTAATGGCAACAAGAAAGCGGACAATATCTAGATAAAAATGTAAATGTGTGGATGGAATAGAATGAAATCCCCTTCTTATGCAATGTGTGTATGTAAAATAATGGCCCAAATGCAGTCCCTTGCTCTATGTAGATAACTAGCCCTTGATAAGAATAGTCCACCCATATAATGGTATATATGTTGTGTTTATATAGGGATCTCTTGTTTGAATTTCAACACTAATGACCCGACATGCCGATTAGTACCTCGGGAGATGAGAGGAAAAATAAAAGACCGACCTCAAATGTCAAATATAAGATCAAACATAAAGAGGACATTGGTGCCTAGAATAGACAGGAGAACCCGATGCTACTTGTCCGGTCTTGATTGCTAGTGTCCAGAGACAAGTGATGATAAAATGAGTGAGAAATGACAGACAGGGATCCCTGAAACATGACTAGAACTATGTGTATGGGTGACGAATGTGCAACATAAAAAGACTAATGGATGGGTCATCGACAATACTTTACTTATACAAGATCCATTTATAAAATAACATAATTAGTGTATAATATTAGTGTTAAGTGTGTGTTTTTGTCTACATTTTCCCCCACTTTATGTTGGTGAGTGAAATTTTGGTAACATAAAAGTAAATAGAGATCTTTAGACACAAATATTGCACATTAGACAATATTTAACCCGGTTTTATACTACTATTTAGAAGGTTCTCAAGTGTACAAAGTACTAATTAATCCCACATTTTGGCCACATTTTTCTTATCTTTTGTTTCATCTTTCCTACGTATTTACCGATACCTATTAGCTAGGTTTGTGACCTTTCCAACATTCTATCTTGAAATCAGGGTGCCCAAGGTTCCCTAGTCCCATTCCGGGTGCCTCGGTATATGCATAACCTCTTCCACTTATTTTTGGGTCACTTCTAGTCTGTTGATCATCCTTATCTTCTTCTTAGTCGGCCTTGTTGGGATTAATTATGAAATTAAGCTTGAGATCCCTATAAATATAAAGTTATAAGACCATAATGAGGTCCTAGGTCATTGCATCTTATCACTACTATCACTCCATCTAGGGCTACATCCATTGCATCACTTACATCCACATAGTGCCATGCATTCAAGCTAGGAGATCTACATCACACACACTTCATAGGGGAGGGATTCCATTCTATTTCATGCACACATGCTACTTACATTTATATAGCTATTATTGCTTGTTACTTTACAAAGTGCGATGGACATGAGAACACCTAGGGCACACCACACACACACACCCCAAAACTACATCAGGGTTTGTAATGTAGTGCAATGCTCAGTGATAAGACCACAAGTTTGGTGACTGAGGTCAGTTTGATCCCACTAACCTTTTTTTTGTAGGTCATTATTCACCTCATCTGTTATATCCAACACGACAAACAGATAGGGTTTTAGACCAAGTTGTGAAACTTCCGAACATAGGTTTTGAGCATCTACAATGTTCAGAGTGCCTAGATTGCAGACCAAGGCACCCCGAGGTGCCCCAGTACACTTCCAGGCACCTTAGGCTGCTCAGAATACCCATATATGCCCTTCATAGGGCCCCTGAGTATCTTTTTCCACTTCTAGATTTTGTGTTTAGACCCGTGACAATCTCTGCAAACTAGCTAAGCCATTTCTCTCCCTACTCTTGCACATTTAGGGTTTAATTTCACTTAGAATAATTTATTTGCATTTATTTCATACTATTTTAGTCTTTTATTACAGCTTTTTAGTCCTAACTAGATTAACATTAATACCCTAGATACCCCTTAGGCCATTCTAGGAAATACCTTATTTTTGTTAATCGATGCATACCCGAGAAGTCACGGAAAATCCCATGTCACCGAGTACGTGAAGAGTGTAGTAGAAGTATGTTCTAAGTGAGAACATATAGTGTGGCAAACCATGGATCAACGTGTTGATCCATTTGGCATAACGAGAGATGTGAAACCATTATGAGGAGCATTAAGCAAGATTGATGATTGTGATGTTGAATGAGTGAATGTTTTGAAATTTGTTGATGGAAATGTGATGGGGAAGGGATTGATTAGTTCCCAACCTGGTTACACATGTTTATGTGTGATAAACTGAGGATTTGGGCATCCTAACACCAGAG
This sequence comes from Taxus wallichiana var. yunnanensis, assembly GCA_018340775.1. Classification (NCBI taxonomy): domain Eukaryota; kingdom Viridiplantae; phylum Streptophyta; class Pinopsida; order Cupressales; family Taxaceae; genus Taxus; species Taxus wallichiana. Next base: position 327,251,438 of record CM031235.1, on the reverse strand, counting down.
GAAGAGTGTAGGGGGATAAGTCTAGTCTCTCTCCAACCTTTAACTACATCTTCAAAAGATCTAGCTACTATAGATGGATGCAAACCAATTTTTGGTGATTTTAGATCCATATTTTTTAATCAAATGTGTTTACCCATATATGAGAAGTATAGGAAAGGAAATGACATCTCATTGCCCCCACTCCAAGGGTGTCACCGCAATGTGTATGTGTTGGCTTCCATGTTAGGTCATCTGGAAGTAATCACAAAATGTAGAATAACTTCCCATGTTAGGTCATATGGGAAAGTGGTGATATAAATCCCAAGTTAGGTCATCTAGGAGGATAAATGTGTTGTGTTCATGTTGATTGGTTGATGTGATTTTGATTATTGTAGAGATTGAAATATATGTGATTGATTGATAGGTTACTCATGGAGATATTTTACGATTGTTTCCCCCAGTTAGGTCATTAGGGGATTCACTAGAAAATGATGTGAAATGTCATATGGTGTATGAGAATTTTTTGATAATGACAAATTATGAATGTATAATGATGACGTAATTGTGTAAGGGGAATTATAAGATGACCCCAATTGTATGCCCCCATTTCGGTAAAAGGGGAAGTGATAATGAGAACGAACGTTGAGCTGAAAGTAAGCACGTAATGATGTAATGGATAATGTATGAGAGATATAGCAAAGGTACGTGTATATTTGAATTTAAAAAAATAAAGGAGAAATATTGTGTGTGTAATGTATAAGATACGATAGTAGGTGGAATTCTGAAAAGAATGCCGCAAACAGGATAGAAATCAAAGTAAGAATGCTCAAGATATGTGTGAAATCGTGCGGTGTGTATTAGTAGAGAAAATGAGTGTGAAGAATGACTATAGTAAAGTGAACAATGAAAAGTTACTATAAATAGTAATGTGATAAAGTGATTAGGAAACTCATTTGTCTTTTGTGTGAGTGTGATAGTGAGCTTTGAGTGTGTGAGGATGCCATAAGTTAGAGCACCATGACCAAGTCGATTCAAGATGGTAGCGAAGAGTCGTCGCATTGCATATGACGATGGAGTTGGTAAGCGTGATTTTTCTAAAAAATGTGTTGATATTAGTTGTTTTTGATGATTTTTTGATGATTTTTAAAAAAATCTCGGTGTTTTAGAGATGGGAAAAATCGGTGAAGGTGCTAATGACCTTTGGGACAAGAGTTCTTGACATGGGTGCTAGTGTCTTGCTCCTAGGTGCCTATGTCTAGAAAGTATTATGTTGAGTCCAGAATTTTGTAGATGTGAAAACATATGTGTGTTGATTTTGTATCTGGGTAGTGTTGTATATGTATGATGTTCTAACGTGTTGTATAGAGGGCATCCATTCGAGGGAGTCTCAAGGCGGCCTTCATTTGAGTAAGCTACTTAGATCGGGGTTATTAGATGAGGAGTGGGATGTGTTGGACCATGCCCTCTTGTGGTACATATTGAGGATGTGGGATGTGCCCCATAATATTCCTATACTTATAGATTTATGCGAAAGGTGGTTTGTAGATACTGCACATTTTGGTTGCCTATAGGTGAGATGAAAAATACACTAGAGGATGTGTATCATATGATGCTATTACTACTTGTTGGTGAGAGGTTACATGCTATGGTAGTGGATGATATGCAGAGACAAATGAGGGTCACTAGGTAATATTTTGTGGGGACTCGAGTTTCACTGAGGCCCATATTAGCCTAGATGTTGTTATGAGATTAGGGGTTCTACGATTATGGAAGTTTATTTTTGTGGTGATAGTGTCATTAATTATAGTATAGCGTGGTGGCATAGGGCATCTTATATAAGATGCATGATATCTGCCACTGGATAGAGGATGAGAGTACTAGGTATGTTTGGGCACAATGTGTATTGTCCCACTTTTATAGGGATCTATACAGATTTACACTTTAGGAGTACAGTGGTAGCATTGGAGATATGAAATTATTTCATTTATGGGCCTATGAGCATATTGTAGTATTGAGGCTAGTTGGTGGAGCTCGTGGAGATTGGGTGAGGACAGATATATTTGTTGGGAGATGGGTAGGTGTAAGTGGCAAGAGGTTGGATACCAATGCCTATAGAGTTATGATAGATTGTTTGGGGCCAAATGCCATGATATGGAGGCCATAAAGGGACTATGGAGGATGACAAGAGGATGCAGTAGAGCTATGATACATACGAATGATGATGTGGTTAGAGGATTGGTTCCCGGGGGTGACTGCGTTATTTATGATTGAGTGGGTTTCACGGCAGGTTTGCATGGCCCAAGATATTCCCCCAAAGCCATATTTATGGTTACGAGATATTAGGAATTCGAGGAGGGTGGGAACTAGACCATGTCCCATAGGATACCAGCTAGTACCTAAAGGGCCGACTAGGCAGATGCGGTGATTGTGGCAATAGATTTCGATGACATAGGGTGTATTGAGGCATACTGTGCATGGTGGGCATCACATCAGTGGGTATGTTTGTTTTGCATCCTTACGGCAATGGGGTGAGGACCTCCAAAAGGATTAGGAGAGGGGAAAGTACCTTTCCCTAATGGCGTAGTAGTAGGGGGATAGTAGAGCATGATAATTTGTGATTTGGTTGTGTAATGGTCATGGTTTTCTAATGTATTGTTTTATGGTTGTTGGTGATGTGTATTAGTCGGCGATTGTGGACACATCTATCTATACATTGACATAGAATGTGCCCACCGATATACTTATGGGTGGAGGCATATTAGAGTGTGTAGATGATATTGTGGGCAATAACACCCATTTTTTCAAGCCAGTAGTGATAGCAATAGTGATGTGTATTGTATTTCTAAACGAGAGAGGTGAGGACCACGAAAAGATAGAGAGAGGTCGTAATTGGTGGTCCTCTACACATGATGTGTTTTCTCATTTTTTCAAGTTATAGAGACACTTTATAGAGTAGTTGATAGAGGTGACACTATTGTGTAGGAAGGTAAAGAAGTATAGAGGTTGCGATCAGCGACATAGAGTTAGTGGCGAGGCTTTGAGTTATAGAGTTCTTGCACTTGTAGATAGTGAGAGAGATGATGATATTGATACGTATTGTTGTATTGATGTAGGGAGTTTTTGCTTACCTCTCTTATAAGGTTCAAATGGAGATAGTAGGTAAGGTACATGCAACTATTTGTTTAAAAGTTGATATTGAATCTTGAATCAAGAAGACTCTTAGCGTAAAATGTGAGGAAGCTATAACACATTGGAATGGGATGGAACTATAGTGTGTTTTTGTGAAGATTTACAATTGTGAATCCACTTGAAGAAGACTCGAGATAAATGTAAGATATTGAAACATTGATGTTGACCAATGATGGAAATAGGGGTATAGTGGTAGAGAGATATATGTGAGAAGGTTACAAGTTATAGAAGGTCATCATGTCATAGGGACGTGACAAGTTCTCAGGTAGAAAAGTTGTATATTGATTCTATTCAAGTGAGGGTTTGTATCATGAAAACTTAGCTCCATGTTTATTGGGGGCTGCAAGGCTTGTTTAAGGGTTACAAAAGCCCACATTGTATCCCCATCTTCTCAAGAGTGTTACACATGTCAAGACAAACAAGCTAAAATGAGGTCATGATCGGGAGGAAGGTTCATTATATGATAGAGATCACTCGAACTTGTGCAAGTGTGAAAAGTCATCTATAGAATTAGAGGTGGTCTAATATAATAAAATATGGTATGTATTCAAACTCTCAAGCCAATAAGGCATGCTCCATACTGATTCTACTTTCCAAGTCTATTGAATCTAGAAAGGATGTGTGTCAAAATAGTATTAAACATCAAATTATCTTATGCCTTCATGAATTTAAAAGGAAGTTATGAGTGTGTATTACTCAAGTAAAGAACTATGCAAATGTTGTCACATAACTATGTATGTATAAAAAAGGAAGAGTAGGTGTTTGAGATCAAATGTAGCATACTATGACATGAACAAGGCAATGTGAAGGATTCTCAACCACAAGAAAGAATTCATAATACTACTGAGACAAGAAAAAGGTGTTACTACAATTAAGAAAAGTTGTTCTTGATTCATTCTATAGCTCAATGATGGTCTATGTTCCCTTGAAATGTAATGTATAAGCCTTAATGACCTTTGGAGAGGTTAATTATGATTGTGGTTACTAGTTGAAACATATGCAAATTGACTACCTACATGTGGAAGAGGTGATTGTGAAGGTTTTATAAGCTTTTACAGGTTTGAATCGAATAGAAAAAGGGTTCCTTCAAAGTATGTGAAGCCATGTGCTCAAGTATTTAGGCTTGAGATAGAGTTATGTAATGTCAAAGATGTTATAAGGTGTTTGATGATCTCGTAGTGTGAGATGGTGTCACACAATTAGGTGGATCTATATATTATTTGAGAAATCTCTTATGATGGTCTTAATATGTGTATGAGTGTTCAACAGTGTATAGAGTTTCAAGAGTTCAAATTTAGTTTATCCAAAAGGAGTTTGAGCCTCTAGCTTAATGATGAAAGTCTATGATCGAGTGAAAAGAGATAAGGAGATGCTCCTACATATCTAAAGGTGCTTCTACAGGTGAATGAGATGCACATGTTCCTACTAAAGTTCGGGAGATCAAATAGAAGATGACATGAACAATTATTTGTCTTCCAAGGTATGAAGTGGATGATTGCACCTAATTCTATTTGTTTTTATTCCTTAACTACATTATTTCATCTCATATGGTTGTATAAGACTGATAAAATGGTTTAGGATCAAGTAAAAGAGGTCAAGAGGATTTCTATCCAAGTTATCAAGGTTAGCAACTTGTATTTGTACTTGTGGGCTAGAAGTAAGGGACTTAAGTCTAGGGGGAGTCATGATTTGCATGATCAATTTCTGTATGGTTTTCTATGACTTGCCAAAAATTGTTGTAAATGCATTGAGAGGAGTGATTAGGGCTCTTAGTATCAAGTTTGATATGAGAAGAAATAATTTTCATGGTAATGCTCAAAATATGCTTAGATAAGTTGATGTGTGATAAAGAAAAATGATATGATGCATTTTTATGATCTTTGATGACATTATTGGCATGCTCTTAATAAGTATGCTTTACATGTTGCTCAGCTACAATTGATTCATGAAGACAAAAACAAGGGCTATGGTGAAAAGTGATTTCTTTGCATGCCTAAGAAGATAAAGAATGGTGTTTTTTCTCCCAATAAGTGAATAATATGATTATTTCTTGATTTATCGATGATGTCCTAGTGTTGAAAGTGTTTGTCCTGGGGGGAGCATGGTGTTTACATGCATAAAATGAAGGAAAGAATTAGATTTTGTGTAAAAATCAAGAGATGGAGTCATTTTGAGACCTTTGGTTGATGTTTCCAACCAAATCATGCTGGTATGAAGTTGAGGTAGGTGAATAATGTGAGCTACAAATATTCCTTTGTCATTAATGTAAATAAGGGGAGAATTTCAGGGTGTTTTCCATCAATGAAAAGGGGAGATTGTTGGCATGTGGTCCTAATAGGCATTTTCATTGATGTAAACCCACATTAATGACATAGTGAATGTTGCATTATGATGTTATGATGTTGTACTTGATGCTAACATATTGGTTCAGATGTATATCAACCGATACCGTGGTATTGAATGAAGTGTTCTTACTCTAGCTAGCCTATACGGGTAGGTGCCTAGGTGATGTAGCTTAGAATTATGATCTTCTTGGTTTCTTGGGAATCATGTTGACATGATGGATAAAAAATTTTGAGGGTTCTTAATCACTCACAACAGTGGCATGGTGCAGGTATAGGTGGTTCACTATGTTACAGGTGCTCATTGGGAGTAGGTATGGTTTGCTTGAAGGTGTAACCGAGTGTTTTAGAGTTATATGAGCTCAAGGAAGCATGAATTCAGGTGTATCATGGAATATCAGGTATGTTTGGGTCATTTTCAGAGGTTTTATGATCAATTATTGCATTATTATAGTTGACCCTAGCCTACAAAGTGAGGATCAGACATGCAAGCATAGGTAAGTCTCAGTGACTAGAGAGATTGAGATATGGAATTATCATTCTAATGATTGGAGATGTTATAGGTATGATTCATGATTATTTGAGAAAAATTTAGATTCCCATGATGATAATTTTTCGATATATGACTGATTTGGTGAGACATGGTGAAAAACAAGTGAAATTCCAACTTGAAGTTGAACTTCGATGCTTGTTGTAAAAAGAGTTACATCAAATTATTGCATAGAAAACTCAATTTCTATCATTTATATAATATAATTATATATGGATATTATTCCATATAAGATAAGAAAGTTATCCCAAAAACCAATACTATGTGAGTTGGTTAACCATACAACCTCTCCTGACTAAATACCCACTATCACACAAATATATGATTTGTAATCTAAAAAATAATTTACAATCAATATAATAATAATAATGTTAGCACTAATAAATTTCCCTACATCCCCCTTAGTGCGAACATGGGGAAAACCTATCTTTGTACTTGCACCTGCTTTCATGATTAGGTGATTTTCATAGGACAATCACAAACCCGACGGATGGTTTTACAATGGCTGACCACAAAATGATACTGGTGGTTTTCAACTGGTTTACCACAAACCACATCATGATGTGCCAAGTACTATTTTTAGCCCTCATCAATATCACACTACAGGGAATAACATAGGAAACACAATTCACCAAACTGGAACAAAAGAACATATACTGGAAACATTCCACATTATCACCTCTAAGAATCACAATGTTCTTAGTTGTAGCCACCATTGTTGATTGCTACCACTTGATATTGAACAACATATATAACTATCACTTCCACTATAAGTTTCCCTTGACTTTAGCCATTTTGGTGTAGAATGGGAATTGAACATTAGTTAGTATTCCCCCCCACAATGTGAAATTCCAAATAGGAAAATTATATCGTGTTGCATCCTACTATCCGGATCTTGTCGTATAGATCTTGATGCACATGATCACCATTTCCAATGAATGTATTCACTGATTGATCATCTTCCAATGAATTATGGAAAATAGAGGATCACCGCAGCTTATCTCGCCATCCTATGCAACCGTTTTCTGGTATACACAATACACATAATGTAACGTAAAACACTACAAAACTGATAAGCACCACCTTTGTTGGTGAATGAAAACAGTCTCGATCGACCTCCAACCTCATGTGCCTCCGTCATCCATTTTCATGTTGTTAGTTCAGCCGAATTTGAATTGAGGCTCAATGGTTACTACAACGTTGAGTAACATTGAAAATGCATTCGTAAGGAAAAGTTTTTATTTTTACAGACTTTTTACAATGACATAACTTTTGACAACTCATGACACTTTTGACTCGGAAAAGACACTCGAATAAAAATTTTAAAAATAATAAAATGAGATTACTTTTGATATAAGACTTTGAACACCTCTACAAAATGACCAAAACACTTGATTGACAAAAATGGTCCAATATTTGCTTATAGTGATACTTTACAATGACTCTACATCAAATATATTATGACTCATGTAACAAAATGATATTATTACACAAATAACAAACCAACCTATAAAATGAGTAAATTGATTTTGATTCTTACATTCACATATATTAAAATGAAAATAAGGGAAAGTAAATGATTATTTTGCATGCACCGAGTCACTCAACAAAAAATTATAATAAAAAAATATTGACTCTTACCACTAATGACTCAAAGTGACTTGTATCTTGACCAAAAAAAAATTAAATTGAAAGCCAAATAAAACCTTTGACTCATCAACTTAATTTATCAATTATCAAATAACCAACAACATATACAACCATCAACATATACATTATCAAATAACCAGCAACATAATGGTCAATTCGGTGATGATTAGAGATAGGATTTTGTGTTGAATTTTGTGGTCTGTTAGTGAGATGATTTGCAAAATATACGTGCGAGATGTCGTAATCCAAAATCAAGACCAAATATTGCATAAATATTAACTTTTTTTCCCATGAAGGATGAAATGTGTCAAGGAAAATTGAAGGCGAATTGAATATGATGTATGCGCTCCACAAATATGATCAAAACAACTGTTGGAGCCCTTTTCTTCATGCTGAATATAAACCAAATAAATATTTCTTAATGTCAAATTAATAAAATTAGATGCAAAGATCATCTAACCCACAGGCATGTGAGTTGACCCACATGTTGACAACTATCTTGTCTACTACACACAATAGTGAATGTTGATGGAGGTCTGATTATACAAATGGTTGTGAATAACTTGATGAGATACACCTATGATCTAGATGTCTCCTACTATTGTATTCTTCCAAATTAAAAAAAAACTATACAACCAAGATTTATTCTCACTTTTTGAATCACAACACAATAAATAATATCGATTGTCCTTATCAAATAAGTTAATCTTCCATCCTAAATTAAAATTTCTCGATACCAAATAAAAGATTCGCATCAAATTATTACACGAGAAAAATTAATTTCTATCATTCAAATAATACAATTATATAGGAGATGATTCCGTATAAAATAGGAAACCAATTAGCTTGCAAACCAATACTATGCGAGTTGTTGAAACTCACTTAACCATACAAAATCTCCAAAATAAATTTTGTGAGTTGGTTGGACAACCCAATCTCACACAAATATATGATTTGTAATCTAACAAATTATTTACAATCAATAATATAATAATAATGTTAGCACTAATAAATTTCCTAACATGTTTTGAATAGTTTGATTTGCATAGGACCTTGTGGCTTTTAGGAAATCTTCAATGGTGATTTTAGAAGGTTTAAAAAAAAGAATGAGGTCATTTGATCGTCAGGGATTTTATGAACGAATGTTAAGAAGGTAAAGTGGTCTAAAACCTTAGTTAAACCCTAGCTAGGAGTAGTTTGCAAGAAGTGAAGTATAGTGAACCAGTTTTGTTTGGTTCATCAAAAGTGATCATTTGATATGGTATAGGAATCATTAGATTTCCATAAATGTAAAATGGAGGTCATGGTGATAAGTGGAACTCACCTTAAATTTTTTTTTTTGAAGAATAAGGTTTTGGGACAAGGTGGTCCAAATGAGTAGCATAAAAAATTGATGGTGCATGATTATTGGGATTTTTTCTTGACTTTCATGGAGGTTTCAGGAAAAATTAATGCAGGTACATGGTGTTTTGAGGTTCATACAGGTTGACTGGTCAAAGGGCAGTTTTGGGGTCTCAAATAGTAGTACTCAGTAAAATGAGAATAACTTGAGATATATATTGAGTTTTAAAGTTATTAAAGTTTCATTGGAAAGAGGATTCAAAGATATTTTCATTGATATAAGGTTTTCCTTATGATGAGGTAATTGGTAGGGTTTACAGACATTATTTGGACATGAAGAATTTTGGTAGTTCAAGACAACATGTGTTCTAATGAAAGGTTGATGTTGTTTTGAGTATGTGATGGATTAGGTGATACTTATTATCACCTTGAAAGTTAATTTGGAGTAATTTTTCATCAAATGAATCTATTTGGAGGTATTTAATGTATGTAAAAATGATTTTATGAGCTAACCTTTGAAACATACTTTTTGGCAAGTTGATCTGGTGAAGGAAAAATTAGATGTGGCTTAAAGAGATGGATGTTTCATGGCTTATAAATTGCTTATAAGTGTTATATAGGTTCTGTAATTTCCATAAATTTTTACATGACATGGTTTTATCTTGTTGAAGTGATTTTGTGGCCTTATGAAGTTTCCAAGGTGCTTTGAAGGGTGCATGAAACAACTATTTTGAGATTTGTAAAGTGAACTAGGCCCATTAAACGATATAATTTGATTGGTTTATATTAATTATGACCATGTATGTTGTTTAAATTTTAATTTAAACATTTTTGGTGATTTATGGGTCATGAATAAGGATGGTCTTGAAGTAAGGGCATTTGTATCTTTGTGTCCATGGGGATTTGAGCCATTTATGAGACATGAAATGATAGTTTATGTTATTCCGACCTACTTGGATCACTTGTGGCTGTTATGATTTGAATTTATAATTTCCCTATAATGCATGGGTCAAGCCAAATGAGGGAAAATGTTTGATTTTGAATTTGATCCTTGGAAAGGTTTTAAAAGTGAAGTTATGGGCATATTAATTCTAGTGTTTTGAAACCCCTTTTATCTTATTTTTAAGAACCCTTTCGATTTAAAGAAAAACTATTTGGGCTTAGAAAAAAAACCCTATAATTCCATTCTATGAAAGTAGCTGGTTGATTTTTCATGAGAATAATTTGAGCAGAGACAAAGTTTGTGTTGTTTCTTTGAGAGTGAGTTGAAGAAGGAGGGAAGATTTGGATGCTTGTGTTTGGATGCTATCTTAGTATCATGTTGATGTAATTTGAAGGTTTCTACAGTGTCTTAATGAGAATAATTTGAGCAGGACAAATTTTGTGTTGTTTCTTTAATAGTGAGTTAAAGCGGGAGGGTAGATTTGGATGCTTGTGTTTGGATGCTATCTTAATATCATGTTGATGTAATTTTTAGGTTTTTAAGGTGTCTTCAGATATGATATTGAGTTGTAATCACTTTTGGAAGAAGTATATCTTCTTGGATATTCATGTGACTATATTGTTCATCTTGATACATCTTTATTGCACCTTGTTGATCTTTGTTGAAGGCATTACTCTTGTGATCTGATTTGAATATTTACATAAGTGTGTGGATCTGATTTCATTATCAATCTAAGTGGCTCTATATGTTTATCATTGTGATTCTTGCATTGTGCATCTTTCATTGAGAAGACTATATGCTTTGATGTGTTCTACTTAAGTTTGTGTGGTTAGGGTTTGAAGCACACGTGTGAAAGGTTTTATTGGGACTGATTCACCCCGCTCATTCCTTTTTAAATCCAACACTAGAAAAACCAAAGCTTGAAGGAGGATTAAAAAAATGTGTGAGTAAAGTATCCATGTTTGTAAACAAGATGTTCTCATTCTCGTGACTAAATTTGATTTCGGGGATCGGGAAGAACTGATTAGGGTTTAAGGTTGAAGATTAGTTTGGGAAATTTTGAGGGTGAATCAAACCTGTGACATTAAATGAGTTTTAGGAAGGTCATTACCAAGTACTTTTTAGGGATAGAAGGTTTGAAACCTCATGAGTGGCAACAAAAACGTGACAATTGTGAAGGGATTTGTAGATGATTGTGTTGGGAAATCTAAATGAAAGAGTCTAGAGCTTAAAGATATCCTACTATGGAGTTAAGGGTTCAAGTTCACAAGGTAAGCATTGAAATTTCCTAAAAAAACACAAATTGAAATGTTTTAGAGGAAAATAAATTCATTCATTTGATTTATTTGTAACAATGGGTGTCATAAATCTTGAAATACACAGTTTACCGAGGTAAGAGATCCTAAACCATAAAATAGAAGTAAGGAACCTAAAATAAGGTATGAATTTTAGAAATCATGATTGGGAAATCTTCCTCTCTAATATATTGAAGGATTTAAGACTTTAACTACTCTTTGTTTCTCAAAATTCATTACAATCTTCCTTGATAGTGTAGTACAATCCCTAGGGACCTAGTTTGATACCTATAAAGTTGATTTTGAGAGCAATTTTACAAAAAAAAACCTAGTAAAGTAAATATTTATATATATATATATATATATGGTAGAGGAAAATGGGTTATTAAATTGGGACTTTATTGGTTAGTGGAGTTCATAAGAACAGAGGTTAGGGTTGAAACTTACTCTATACGACTATAAAAAGGCTAACTAAGAAAAGGATAATTGAGGTAGTAAATTTACCTTTTGGTTATCTCAAATCTTACAAAGGGTTGATATAATTTAGTGCAAGGTATAGGAGAAATATGGAATAAAGGGTTAAGTGCAATGAAGTGCTAAATCAAGAATGCATGATTTTATGTGTTGAGAATCCTTCCTAGGTAGTTGTGCACAATATAGAGAAACTTGACTTTATTGATAATTTCTAAATCACTCTAAAGGTGATATTGGCATGGTTAAGGATTAAGATCACGTTGAAGAGGTCGGTATATGGAAAAAGGGTGAAAATAATAATTTCTTTGATTAGGAAGAGCTAGTAAGCTTGAGTGAACAACTAGTCTTGAAGACCTTAAAAGGAAAATTTGAGTTTTGTATCAGTCTAACATGGTGAAATTGAGAGAGATTGAATCTGACTACATCATTAGTGGTATAAGAGAAGGTATCTAATAGAGAATATAAATTATTTAATTGATATTTTTTGTATGATAGGTAAAATTTGAAAGCAAAAAGATGAAGATGGAGAAGAAGATCCTAGAATTGCTACAAGGTGAATTGTTAGAAAAAGGTGAATGAAATCAGTAATACTCAAAGAAGCATGCAAGAAGAAATAAGAAGTTTTGGGTCAAAAATGACTCAAATGGAAGCTATAAATGTAGAAATGAAGATGATGGACAAAAAACATGGTGGAAAAGGTGATGGAAACTCATTTCTTATGAGAAGAGTTTTACTTTAGTAGCAAACAAAAGAAGCACTGCATAGGAGAAGCCTTTTTAGGACCAGATGAAAAACAAGAGGTAAGGTTTGTGAAGTTATTGTCAATAATGGTAGTAAAGATAATCTTTTTTTATGAGAGAGATAGGAATAACAAAGAAAAGGAAGATTGGGCATGGAAATTAGCCCTTGAAGACCTCGTGGAAGGTGAGGAAAGCAAAGAAGTCATAAGAGAGCAACATAATGAAGAAAGAAATCAGGTTCAGTCAAAGAAATCAGATAAAGAGGAGGTACAAGGAGAAATCTTGAAAGAGGAAAAGTTGCCAATACTAGAAGCATTTAAAGAGGTACAAATTATTTCTCATTTCCAGTCTTATTTATTATATGAGAACAATATTGCAGGTCTAAGAGGACAAAGAAAACAAGCTTTCAATATTGGAAATGAGAAGCAAAAGGAAAGTTGGTATATATAAGTTGAGAACAAACTACAAGGTAAACAACATTTATGGGCCTTTATCATACATTTTTAGGCCTTCTTCTCTGTAATCGCCATTGATCTAGTCAAATCATTAGTGATTTAGGTGAATTTCTAGCAATTCTTATCAATGATCGATAATCTTTGTGACTACTTTTGATTACTCAGTCATTCAACCTCTAACATCATTTTCATTTTTTTCTGTATTTTTCTAACACCTTTTGGAGGTTTCTGCTTTGGAAGATTTTGCTTGTTACATTATTGCATTGCTTAAAAAATTAAATATTTAAAAATATAAAATGGGGAAGCGTTTTTCACGATTGAGTCCTCTTCTTTTCTTTTCACTTTCAAGAATTGTATTTTGTTGTTTTTCCTCATTGAAATAAATCTTCAATGATCACATAGATTAATTAGAGGATTAATTTATCGCATTCACGTAATCTTCCCTCACACGAGCTGAACCACATTGAATATAAAACTTGCATCAAACATTTCTTCCTAGGTGATAACTATTGGGATTTCATCACCCAATAGGGAAACCAAATCGGTGTTCTGGCCAAGTATAAACAACCGATTATTGGTATATTGGTTAAGCACTCAAATCCCTTATCATTGCAGGACCATGAAGTGAGGGGGTAGACCCCAATACCATGCCCCGTACCAACACCAACACAGATTTTGGCCTCACGTACCTTTGGGTATATCGAGGACTCCAACCTTAAACATTACCGAAACCATCCATAGATGGCCATTTCCTAGGACCTTATCAATTGTTTTACACATTTCACTTTTCTTCCAAATTAATCAATATAATCGAAACTTCTTCTGTGGGACTTTCTTTCTACTTGTAATTAACCTATCTAGATTTATTTTCATTTTATTAGGTGATTGTTTGTTTTTATTATGGTTCTTACAAGACAACAATCCCGCATCTAGACTTCTAAAAACATGTCTAGCCCATTTCAGCAATCTGCACAACATGCCCATCAAACCTTACAACATGCTCAAGCCCATATAGAATATGCTCAATGAATCATTGATCAATGCCAAACATTTTTATCAACACCTCAACCAGAGAATTAGTAATAACCACATTCACCCAACGAGTCAATCCGCTTCATCTGAGACACCTGATCCTTTCAGTCCCCACTTCTTTAATAGTGGGGATCCTATCTGTTCAAAGATATTAGACTCAAACCCTATGGATCTTAATGTACATCTTTCTACCAGGCATGTTCACCTTCAATCATCATTTCCCAAATTGTTGCCTTATATAATTGATCCTTCATGTGGTTTTTCTCATCTCATCGATCCAAACCACGAACCCGTCATCCAACAAATATATTCTTATCCTACTAGCAGTCGACCAGAAACATCCAATGTTGTATCTTTAGTTCTAACCATTAATTTTGACCTTAACATGATTTTTTTGCAAGACACGACCACCCAACAACCAATATCTTCACCCAAACCTTCAACTGGTTCCACACCACCTAAAAACAACACAAACGTTTCTCCATCCACACAAACCCCTCTATCTTCCTCTACCATCCAAACACCTCCTATGGTTTCTACCACTATTTATATTAGTGTGTCTTAACCACCACCCTCTCAAAAAACTACATCACCTCCATAAGACATTACTATGTCTATCCTCTATAGCTACACCCTTAATCAACACTAGTGTTGTTTCTAGTACCCATCCAATTTAACAAAAATATTTATCTCCTCTTATTTCAAAACACATACCTCAATCATCCCAATCAATCATTCCTCTCAATATATACCACAACCCTCGCATCCCCTTATCCATACCTCTATTCCTCTTCGAACATCCTACAAAATTCACAATCCCTTATTTTCACTTCCATCTCCTTTCAACATGCATCCGAATATTTCTAACCTCTTATCCACACATCCATTCCTTTTCAACACATTCCAAAACAATCACAACCTATTTTAAATACATCCATCCATCCTTATTATCATTACATCCAGCCATCACAACCATTAACCTCATAACCCGCTTATAACATTCTTAGGAATATTCCTCAAAGCAAAATATTCATTTTCAAAAAAGTATCCCACAAAATATCAGTCATATTAACAATGTAGTCAGTTTTTTTTCAATTAACCTGATTCATTCTCATATAGTACACAACAAAAACCATAAATCAACCCCCTTCAAGCTTTAATAAACATGATATGCGATCTTGAAGCCACTTCGATGGGCCCTAAAACACACTACCATATGAAAAACTATGTAACAAGCCTATTCATCCATTTTTACCCTACAAAACTTACCCTCCTCACTGGGAGCTTTTGAAATTTATCAAATTCTACAATGACGAGGATCCTCAAAAAACATTCGAGCTTTTCATCATGTTTGTTACCTTATATCTCATGACCAGGATCTCATGTTAAGAACATTCCCCATGTCTTTGGTAGGTCCTGCTTTAGATTGGTATAATAACATTCCACAATATTCCCTCTTCTCATTCACATCACTCACCCAACTCTTTCTCAAACACTTTCAATAAACATTTCCTATAAAATCACTATTATTGACCTTTATGTAATTAAATAGTTTGAAGATGAGTCTATCGTAGACTTTTTCACCCGTTGGAGGGGTATCATTAATCAACTATCATTCTCTCTCCCACAAACAAAGTTAATCAAATTATTTTCCCATTCATGCACCAAACACATCTCTTCTACACTCCAAATCCAATCTTTTCAAACATTTGATGAAGCCTTTACCATGGCCCGTAAACTTGAACTTTGCGCTCTTGAAGGAATTGTCAACTTATACCAAAGAAACCAAAATCTGAATTCCCATCTAAACCATCCTCTAGTCAAGATAAACCCAAATCCTCAGCTAATGCCATAGTCATAAAATCCACACCTAAGGAACGCTAGACCATTGAATGCTCCCATCCTCAACAAAACAATACCCACATTAGAGAGACTTATAGTATAGTCTTCAATAAACTCCTTACCGCTAACATGCTTTCTCTTCCACCCATCCATCCTATCGATACCTTTGTTTTGAAACCCTCTTGGTACATGTATAATGACTATTGAAAATACCATAGGGTCAAAGGTAATGATATTGAAAGGTTTCATTTATTTTCCAATTTCCTTCAAGATCTGATTGGTAAAAGTGAACTACATTTAGAAAACCCTAATCCACCTCGAATTAGATCCTCGATGTCTTCAAACAAACATTTCTCGAATAATTCCCCATAAAGTATTCAACCTGTAACATGACAATGTTAAAGCCCATCATACCATAAATACCATCAATAAAACATCACTTGTCACTGAATATCCATATGTACATTCCTCTAGTAATACCCCTAAACCAACAGATGATGAAAAATAAACCTTCTTCATCCACATCTACCACGTATTCATCCAACTCATCTATAAACTCTTCATAGACATCTTAAAAACAACCTATTATCTAGATCATGAAGAGTTCATATGATGAATTTGTGGCCCAATATCTCCCACATAACTTCCAAAAACTTATTCCACCCCCATCTAAAAATTCACAATAATAAACCATTCAACTACCCCTATACAAAGAGAAAAACATCAGCCCTCTATTCTAGGGACACATCCTTCGTCCAAGTCACCTATCACCATCACACAATCAAAAACTACTCATCAAAAAATTACTAAAGAACCCACACCAAAATCAACGACTCTCGTAATTGCAAAATAAATAGATACATTGTTACCCTTGACATTCATATCAAAAGGACACTATGCAAAAATTCTAGAGAAACTTCTTCAACAATCACTCGTAGTGTTACCTCCTCCTAAACCATCTAACTCTCAAGGATGGAAACCTTCTTGGTATAATTTTGAAGCCTTATGTGACTATCATCGAGACATTTGGAAAACTCTATAGAAGATTGTAAATCCTTTCATAAAACCATTAAAAACTTGAAAATAAATGCCTTCTTCCTTCGAGTTACGCAAAACAAATAAATCTCACCCAAAACTTACAATTCCATCATCCCCCACTATAGAAGAATCCTTGAGTAAGCTTATTCCCCACAAAATCGATGTTGTCCACATTACTACCCGAGCACATACTCACGAGTCCAATCCTTCGAAAAAAAATAAACAAAAACCTTCATCACCATCCCACCTCCTCCTGAACTCACCTCATCCTCATCCAAAGATAAATCAAATTTCCATCTATCACCCTTGAGACATCCAATCAAACATCACAATCCAAGACTAAAGTCTCCATCCTTGTCTGTTTCACCATCTTCCACTACAATACAGAAAGTAGTTATTAAACAACTACACCAAGATCTTGTCAAAATGTCACTTTATGAGATGGTTCAGACATCACCTTCACAAAAAAATCCATGATCAAAACCCTTCACATCTCAATTCTTGCAGATGATCCCCACTCTTTCACAAACTTTGTAGGTGCTCTCAAAACATCTTTAGCCATCTCCTTTAACTCTTTTGGAATACCATCACTTCGGCTTGAGGATCATGACTTACCCCTCTTCATCACTACTCAAATCAATGATGTCCTTTTTAAAAGGGTCATGATTGAAGGGGGGTCCATAATTAATATCATATAATCCATTGCCTTCAACCAACATAGATTAATGAAGACCATTATCGCCCAAACATCAGTCCCGCTTTTAAATTTCAATGATACAATCTCACCCACATTAGGTATCGTCGTTCTACCTCTTAAATTCGGAAAAAAAAAAATCCCTAAACTCCTCTATATTATAAATGGAGATTTCCAATATAACATGTTGTTAAGACAACCTTGGATCCGTACCATGCATTTTGTGCCCTCAACATTTCACCAGTGTCTTAAATATGAATAAGAGGGTAAGACATTTACAATACTTGTAGATCCTAATCCATTTTCGAGCTTCAATATGACATATCAACTGAATTATGTCCTCATTACAAAACAAAAATCATAATCCTCTAATGAATCATCCACCAGTAAGTCCATTCCATCATCCAAACTACCTGATGACTCCTCCCTCAATGATGTCATTGAATGTCTTTCATTAGGGAGTACCTCCTTCTCATGCTTAATTCACTTCCTACACCTAAAATATATGGAAGACTAGAAAAATAACCCTTGTATGAGCCTGACATCAGAGATATTATCTCATACAGTCCCGCATATCTAAAAATGAATCTCATCTATGGAGGGATTGATTGTCCTTCCTCACAATACATTCATCAACACCATGTCATGCCTTTCAAATCCAACTTCGACTATTTATATAATCCGACCTTTGTTCAAATGTATCTCCATCATTGCACATGGAAGGGTTTTGGATTTGGATGCTATGAACAGGGAATACATGATTTAATTGTCTAAAGTTCCCTCAAACCACACAAAAATTATGGATTAGGATATGAAAGACCCATTACTGAACCATCTTCATGCACCGCATCCTTACGCATCATAGAGTTAGAACCTTCATCCTCAACAGAACAAGATGATCCCATGGACACTAATGACACAATCTCCATCCCACCCAAATTTTTTGTCAATATTATTTCCTTAGGACCTTTGACTTATCAATCTAATCACATCACCAAAACACTTCCTCTCATTTGGACAGAAATGATTGAAGAAGATTCACCCACCATCGATATTCTTCAATGTCATGACGATCAAGATATTCTCTCCCATATGGGAGCAGAGGACCATTTCATTCAAAAATCCTTACCACCCAACACATCAACCCTCCTCAATGAATCCACTATTGACATTAACTTAGGAACCCCACGTAGTTAAGGTCGTCTAGTCACTAAATCCACAATAATTAAATGAGTTCACTACCTTCGTATCTAAGTATAGCAAAGTATTAACCTGGTCATTTAGTGATATGCTAGGTATCAACCCCAAAATATTCGTACACAACATTGTCACCTATCCTAATGCCAAACCAGTCAAACAAAAACTAAGAAGAATGCACCCACACATATATCTTCTCATGAAAGAAGAGTTACAACACTTGTTTTCTACTTCATTATACCCATTCACTATCCACAATGGGTTTCCAACATTATACCCATAACCAAAGCCTTAGGAAAGTTACGCATTTTTACTTGATTTCGATAGCTCAATCTCACTTTCCCTAAATATTAATTTCCTCTTCCAAACATCAATCAACTCATCGATCTAACAACCATCCATGAAATGTTCATTTCGGTAATGTTTAGGTATAGATTATGAAATGAGAAAGGTTGTGAAAAAGCCATATATTACATAAGTTGTACCCTCCATGAATATGAAACCCATTAGACATAAGCTAAAAAATTATGCGGTGCTTTATACTTTGCAACCTCTAAACTACACCGTTATCTCCTCAATCATAAAACATACATTGTCACTAGCTTTAACCCACTCAAAACATTGCATTCTAAGTCTGTATCATAATGACCACATCATTCAATGGCTTATGATTATGATTGAGTTTGACCTTGAATTCATATTACAAAATTCCATTAAGGGAAAATACATTACGGACAAGCTTCTTGAATAACCCTTGCCGACACTAAACTTTCTCATGAATAATTTCTTGACGAATCTATTAACAAGTATCGACAAACATGAATTTAATCCTATGAAAAAGACCCTCTTCTTCGATGGATCTAAATGCAAATAAGGGGGAAGGGATGGTATTATCATCATACCTCCCTGGGGGACTCCTATTCCTTTATCATTCAAACTTAACTTTGAATGCACTAATAACATGGCAGAATATGAAGATTTAATAATGGGTCTTCAAACTGCTATCATGTTAGGCATTCAAATCTTAGAAATCTACGAAGACTCACAACTCGTCATTAATCAAATTAAAGGAGAATATCAATGTAAAAATGAAATATTGAAAAAATATAAAGCCAATGTTGAATTTATCCTCAAAGCATTCAATCATTACACCATTCAAGCAATTCCATGATCCTATAATAAGTTCACAGACACCATGGCTTCTTTAGGATCCCTTATTCCTATATCAATTGAAAATTCCAGAATTTTCATTGTCATTCACATATTAGATGAACCATCTCATAAAAATGAACTCCCTTCTATCAACACTATCAAAAATCATCCAACTGATATATGGTATTTTCAAATATTCGACTACCTTTAAAAATCTAAAATACCATCTGATTTATCCCAAAAGCTAAAAGATCATTTCTTTAACGTGTCATTCATTATGTCATTATAGGTGGAATATTTGTATAAACATGTCTTTGATGGCATTCTATTAATATGTATTAAGTCTTACAAATCAATAAAAGTAATCCAAGAGGTCCATGGAAGTATATGCGATAGACATTTCGATGGTAACATCGTTGCTAAACGTGTCTTACGACTAGGCTATTACTGGCCTACTATTAATCAGGATTTTTGCACATACATCAAGAAATGTGTCAAATTTCAACAACATTCATATCACATTCACGTCCCTAGTCAAGCTCTATAATCCTCTCATGACTTATGGCCTTTCTCATAATGGGGGATTAAATGATTGGCACTATCAATCCTCATTCATCTCAACAACATCATTCCATCATCATAACCACTGAATACTTTACAAAATGGGTCGAATCCATTCCCTTAACTTCAACTAAATAAAATCAAATTATCAATTTCATCTATCAATACATCATATGTCATTTTGGTGTTCCTCATAAGCTTGTCACAGACAATGGAAAATCCTTTAACAACAAGGATGTTAAAAATTTTTGTGACACCTTCAACATTAAACTTAGATTTTCATCACCCTAATATCCCCAAATAAAGATTCAATTTAAATCCTCTAATAAAACACTTAATAAAATCCTTATGAAAATAGTAGACGAAGCAGGCAGGAATTGGCATATCCATATCTTGTTTACTCTTTGGGCTTCTTAGAATAACATCTATACTCCTACAGGTGCTACACCCCTTCTCATTAGTCTATGGCTTCGAGGCGTCCTCCCCTTGAAGTTAAAATTCCACCACTCTATGTATCTCTTAAATACTTCATCCTTGACAAAGAATATCGAAAAGATTGTTTAACACGGTTAGAATTATTAGATGAAAAATGATTGACAACCCTTGAACATCACCATGTTTACCAAGACCACAACAAACACAACTATAATAAATAGGTAAAATAATGTGACTTCAAAATAGATGATCTCGTTCTCAAAGAAAATAAAAATTTCACTACTTTAGAAAGGATTAAACCTAGAAAGTTTTCCCCAACTAGATTATTCCATACATTATTACTCGACAAGTATGGGTCAAGCATATCGCATAGCCTCCTTGAAGGTACACCTAAAAAGGAACCTTTGAATACCTTGCACTTGTGTCCTTTCTACTCTTAAAATTTAATTGTTATGACAGTAGTTACATCAAAGATATTATTCCACAATCAACTAGTCATCTTCTCATCGTAATGATTTGAAAGTATGTGGTCTTCCGTCACTATCCTCAATAGCTTTAAATATGAGAACCATGAATTTATTCATCGCATCTTTCAATTAGACAAGTTCCTCCTTAGCAGAACCCCACAATAATTACATCCATCTACCTTATGTACCAACCAAAGACATGTCATGGGGCACATATGTGTAGGTCATGTACACATCTCTCTTCCCCTCCTCAAATCTATTAGGGTTTTTCCTCGGCTTATAAAAATAAAAAAATTATGGATGTTTCTTATCCAAAGTCATAAATAATAGATTGATCCATCGAATGATAGCTATCCAAAGTATCAAAATCATATTGTCAAAATAAAATTAGAATGATTCCTCAAAGGAAAACTACAAGTCAAAATCATTGAACGATCCCTCGAAGGATGATTATCCATAAAATTAAAGTTAAAAATTGTAGACCGCTCCCTCGAAGGATGGCTACTCATGTAAAAAGGCTTCCTGCATCGATCAACCTTTAAAAAATTTAAATTTCAAAATCATCCTAGGAAATAATCTTGCATCGATCAACTTTCCCATAAAAAAGGTAAACTTCCTGCATCGATCAATTTGCATCGAAGAAAATAAATATATGTATAGCTGGGGTATTTCTCTAATAAGCTATTGATAGGAGAAATTTACTCCCCCACACAACCTACATGTATCACACCTTTCACGTTCTACGAAGGTATATTTTATCACTCCACCTCTTTTATCTAAGATCCTACATACAAATACCTACTGATAATCTCGTGTTAATATTTGTTAAGGATAAAAGTGCAAGTTCTTTCACATCTCATACCCATCACGTATGTATCAAATCCAATATCAATACAATCATTCCATTTTTACTCCTATCTTAAAAAGTTAGAATACATTTTGATAAAATTCTAGACCACATTTTAATTCACATAAATATTTATCACCATATGATCCTTTTAAAACATATAAACATCAAAAAAAAAAAAAACATATCAAAATATACATCGTAATCAACACATGAATCAAAAGGAAAAATTATATCACCACATATATATTTATATATATAATCATGATCAAAGTATAAAATACATCATCAAGGAGTCCCCTCACTCTGCACATCAAAATCTATACATCAAGGCTTCATACAAGATCCGTCGACAAATCAAAATATAAATACAAGTCATATCTATCGAGTTATTTAGACATCCCATAAAGTATACCTCACATCATCCACATCATCCCCATACAATATCCTCATCACATCCTCCCTCTCTGTCTCATCAATACAATATATACTCTCTGCATGAATAGGAAATATCATAATCATATGAAAATCTTCCACAAGTGATCGTATTCTCCCTATCAAGCAACCAAAATGTGCAGGTGGTTAGATCCCACCTCTCCATCAATGCCAACAATAATCCTCTACATCTGTGGATGTGTCTATAATCATGCATCCCTACAAACCCCACTACCTCTACATGACTCCAATCATCATCTAACATATCATCCCGTACCTCCTCTAGGATCACTAGAATCCTATCTCGATAGTTAGTTTCACATCCACTTGCATTCCCAAATATACAAAAACACACATTAGAATCCACATTTATTACAAAAAAATCAAAACTTCATCACACACATCGTCACTAGAAAATAAATCCAATCTCAACAAACACACAAATCATTGGATATTCCTTGAATCATTGGCGATCGACCAATCATCGTCAATTTTAAACGAAAAAAATTCATACCCTCGAAAATGACAATAACTATCCCCAAAAGCTAAAAATTCTACAAAAATCACTAAAGTTAGACACTTACCTCTACATGTGTAGGTTTGTTGTGCGTGCTTGTCGATGCCATTACTCCAAACCTCCTTTTTCACTCCCTCAATCTCTCGAATTCATAAAAATAAGTCACAAAAATAAACTAATCATCATTGATGTAGGGCTTTTATAGCCTCCTAAAATTTTACAGAATCACTGATGATTCCTTGAATCACCGAAGATTTTTCTAAATCACTTGCAATCATTATGAATTGATATCGATTCCACATTTTTTAACAATCATTATCATTTTTAAAAATCACAACCACTTTATCACATTTTTCAAAAACAATTCTCCTTTCAATTACCTCAATCCTTGAAAATTAAAAAACCACTTTCCATGGGATATGTCATACGTCCTATGGGATGCAAGTCCTTTAGCCACCCTATCACTTGACTTCCCTATCCCCGTAGCCTACCCTTACGAATCCTATGTCTATAGGCAACATTTGTTCCTCCTATCACTTGATTCCATGGTAGCATATATCGTTTTGATACCCCGTCTTGGGAAATTTTAAACAAAAACATGTCACACTTCTCCAAACCAACCCTATCAAACTGGTGTTCCTTACACTACGCTGTAGTCACCCCATTTTGAGGGGGATCACCGATACAAATCAATCTATCAAAAATCATTTTTTTCTATCACTTTTCCTACACCAAACTATTTGACTAAAAGGGGAAAATGTAGATAGTCAAAATTTACACTGTTAATTTCCTTCACCATTGATGCGGCCTAGAATTTACCAAAAATAACCCAAGCATGTTGGTACTATTTCACATGTTTCTTAAATTGTTTCTTTGAAGTGTTGATGAAACAGATAGGGTAACGTGCATGGGGAATACCTGTTAAAATGCTAGTTGATAGGTTGTTGCACACGTATGAATTCGAATCCACAACTGATCGTGAGAGCTTCCTTTTGGCTAGGAGGAACTACCTATAATGCAAAGCAAGACCACAAGAAGGAATTAAACAATATGGGTAGTGAACTACCTAGTGTATGCTACAGGAAGTGTGATACTTCCTAGATGGCTATTAGTCCACTGTTTCAAACAATATAATGTTGTAAACAAAGTAAATCCTATTGTAATTTGAAATGATTTAGGTATCTCACTTAAAACACAATAATAAATAGATCTAATCTAATAGGCTAAGCTAGAATAGAATCCAAAGGTCAAATGATTGGTTTTGGGTTCTGTAGGTTTGACAGAGGTCTCAGGTAGATCACAGGTGGATGAGGGTGAGATGAAATTAAGTGGGTAGGTCTTTGTTCTGGGTGTGTGGGCAAATACAAAGACTAATTTTGGTCAGGGGTAACCGACGATGGTCAGGTGTGACCAGGTGCTTGATTCTTCGTGAAATCTGGAAATGTCACAGAACAAGCTTTAGGTCTCCTTTGTGATTACACAAAGGACTTTGGTTGGTCGGGACGAGGTATTGGGTGACTGGGGTAGGCTTCGGTGAGGTTTTAATGGGAATATGGAGGTGGAAGCATTGGAGAAGGTCAATAGGTGGCTAGGTAAGCAATAGATGATAAAATAATGATGAAATGAAATAAACCAGAGAAGTATGACGTTATACTTACTTGGATTTTGGTCCTGGATGCTTATGTGTGAAGGATGGAGGTGTTGATGAGAGGCTTGAAGGCTACAAGTGATCACCAGCTGAAGGAAATATTCTGCATGGGCTACATGTGCATTCCTCTTTGCTTGGTTAGATCAGATCATGGCTGTGCAGGAAAAGATGTTTGATCTCCTTGCATGCATGGTCTCGTTGGAATTCTCTCTATAAAGATGTGTTATCTCTTTGAGATGTGATAATGCTCACCAACCTTTTTGCTTCCAACTTCCAACCTTGAGAATAAGGTTGTTTTGGGGTTAAAAGGGTAATTGATGACAGTTTTGCCATAACCAAAGGATGATTAGGGGTAACCGCATAGTCAAGGCGGGATTTCCTAGGTTTACTAAACTAGGGAGATCCTCTTGATTTCCTCGATCTCATGTCGTTAACCTACATATTAGACTGGGAGCTTCTTGTGAGCATGCGAGAATGTGGTTAGAGGGAATGTAGGCATTGATTTTTAGGGTTTGGGTAAGACTCAGTTAGTTATGGCAACTTACTAAGAATAGGTCTTAGGTTGAGTTGGCTTGGTGAGGTGTCTAAGTGAACTACATGTGTGGATATTATTTAATTAAGATATTTAAATAATAAATATAGTGAGGATAATGCATTAATTAAATTAATATTAGTGAGGTGAAGTGGGTTGTGGCTAGGTGAATGTGATGAAGGGTTCTTATTCGTCGAGGAGAAAATGAGAGTGTGACCTAATTTTAGTGTCTACATTTTCCCCCTTTTTGTGTAGCTTGTATTGGTAAGTGATGCTAACAAAAATAAGATGTGATTACCCCATGTGTGGGTGAAGGTGATCCCCTCAAACTAGGAACTAATGAGGCGTAAGGGAATCGGTGAGTGGTTTGATAAAAGTTAAATGGGAGGAAGATGCAGGTGGGCACGAGGGAGAAAGGGTTAAAGGTCTATGCGGGAAATCTAGGTAATGGGTCTGGTCAAAGGTAGTAACATTCCAATGCACACACATGAATAAACTGCAGCACACTATCGGGTTGAAGAGTAGGCAAACTCTACATCATCTAAGGTCGATAGGTTTATCCGAACAAGGTTGAAGTGAATCGGTATCCAATGTATAGGATAAGGTCGGAAACATAACATAGGTTAGGTGCAGGAACGTTTAGGTATGTTCAAGTACACTAAAGGTAGGGTCAGAATAAATGGTCATGGCAATAGGCTAGGTAAGGTCATTAGGTCAACAACACAGGTAATAGTGCCGTAAGGTATAGCGCGATGAGGTCAAAGGTCACTAGCGATGGTCAAGGTCCAAATAGCTAGGCCACGGCATGGGTAAGGCCAAGGTAGGGGTAAAATAATGAGTCCCTAAAGGAGGAAAAATGTAGGTAGTAAATGATGAAGTCGGAAGGTGAGGTAAATGGTTTGGGTAAAGGTGGGGTGGGGTATAAGAGATGGGTGTCGGTGATAGGAGAGCGGAGATCGATGGGCCGACACATGATGTGGCCCATTTTCGGCGAGCACCGGGAGCAGTCTCATTTCATAGGTAGGCACATGGTAGGTTCTTTGTAGGGTAGGTATAGGGGCCAAGACCTATGGGACCACCATAAACTGTGCATGTATCCAAGTTACGGGATGCCCTAGGTGAGGCGAGATATTATCAAGACCAACTTATGGTGGCTAGGATAGATTTCATATCCCATACCGAGTACAGAGTCACAACAGAGGCATCCAGTGAGAGGATGAGATCCCACAATCATAGTGTGGAAAGCACAAGAGGTCGCAAGCTCCGAGGCCTCGATCAAGGAGTGGTGACTAGTGCATGGAGACCAGCTCTAGGTGAGGTGCCAGCAGGGACACAAGAGGTCAAGGGTATAGGTGACACAAAGATGGAGGACATCCGGTGAGATGCTTGATATGCGGTCACCTAGTTTTTGATGTATACTAGTTATTTGTTTTGATACATATACCAGCTGCATGTGTCGAAGACAGTGAGGATGTATGAGTGATTTGTATATTTTGAGTATATACCGGCCTACATGCCAAAGATATTTTGTATTGATTCATTCTTTTTATATATATGAGACCAACTTGCATGCCGATGACATTTTGTATTGTATATTAGCCTACGTGCCACGATGGACATGATGAGAGAGGCATGTATATTGAGATACACATTTATTGATTTATATGATGATATACATGGTATTTTGTGATTTGTTGATATGTTTATGAGATATTGGTTTATGGCTTGTGGTAGATGAGATATGGATTTTTTTTTTATTAGATGAGATATGGATTTGTTATTTTGATATGGATGGAAATTAGGCGAGTCGGGCATGATGGAGTCGGTCAGGTTTAGGCATGGACCGAGTTAGGTTGGTAGGCATGGATCGAATCAGTTTATTAGGCATGGATCAAGTCGATTTGTTAGGCATGGTTACATTAAAAGTAGGTGAAGTTGTGATTCATTATTTTATGCAATGAATGAAACTATGGTTCATATGTGAGATGTGGTATACACTATACATAGTGATGATAGAGAAATGGTAGGTGTAATAAATGTATAAAATATGAAGCAACTTGTTATGTATGTGGCTTAATTTCCAATGTTGTATATAAAAGGGAAACTAAGTGAGATGTGGTGTAAATAGTGGGGAAAATGGAAGATGAATTGTTTAGGGTAGAGGATGGCCGAGCTAACCTCCAAGGGCCCCATGCCCTTGAAGTGCTACCTACATAGTCCTAGCGAAAAGGGACCTCAGGCCAATGTAGTTCTCCCATAAGCTAGGGAAGAAAATGAGGAGGTGTGAAAATGAGTTGGTAGGTTTTTGGGCATTGTGTGGGTTTAGATCTGCTAGGTGTGGGTAGATTATAGGTAAAATGATGTAGGTGGAGGCGATTGTGGCGAAAGAAGGAGATTACCCCAAAATTAAGTGTTGAGTACCAAGTCTTGTATAAGGTAATCAAAATATAAACAAAGATGGTTAAAATATAAAAGGGGGCTATAAAGCCACCTGATTGAGTAGAATCATACCGAGTAGGTCATACTTTGGAGGAGGTGATGAACATAAGACCCTAAAGACATTGCATGATTGACATGTTCTATGATGAAAAGTAGTCACATGATCACCAAATGTCTAAGTTCCAAGAAGTCCCTTGAGGCGGTAAGGAAATGGGAGTGGGAATGGTAAGAAGGGTGAAAGGTAGTTAAATTTTTATATGGTATAGGTAGTATGCGCTTTGGGAAAGAGAACCTAGGTCACAATGGGCAAGTCCATGACAAAAAGGTTGAGTGTGTTGATAGACTGATCAATGTGGGAAGTCTATATGAGATAAATAATATGGAACTCCTTGAGGTCTTCATGAAGTTGATCGATGCGGGAAGCTTCGGTTGCTCTCATTTTTATTTTTTTAAAAATTATTTAGAGCTTCATAATGATGTCCGATGTCCTTTGAGGCAGCAGGTCTATTTATAGCAGAAATTTGTCGAGAGGAAGATGTCCTTTTGAGGGAGTCATCTTTTTATTAGAAGTTTGACTCAAGGAGTTTGGTCCCATTGTGAGGTCTTTGTAGTCATGGACAAGACCAAGGTGAAAGATAGGACTCTTGTTCAAAGGGAAAGGTGAAATGACCATGGGATCTCATCTTAAGGTAGATGAAAAGTATCCATGAGAATCATGCTATGTGTAGCACCGTGGTACACATATTCAAGGGAAGATAACAAGTGACGGGTACTCACATGATTTTGGTTTAATCGTTAGGGAGGTGTATGGAGTGGGTAGCGCTCAAGGGATAAGCCTGGAGAGATAAAGGGTGAGGTAGGATAACGAGTCAACAATAGAATGGTCAAAGATGCAAGGTGTTTAGGGGCTTAGGCTCAGGTTTACCATCGAGAGAAGATAAATGATAAGCACCTGATCCATAGGTATGAGTCACAATGTATGGTCCAAGCCAATTAGGAGAAAATTTGCCCCATTTAATTTTTTTTGCTTTGGTTACATGTTGATTTGCTTTCAGGACAAGGTCACCGACTTGGAAGGTTCATTCGTGATCATGTTTGTCATAGGCACGTTTGATACATTTTTGGTAAACTTGAAGGTGATTTAGAGCATTAAGACAACGTTCGTCTAATAACTCTAGCTATGCTAAACGGTCCTGAAAAAATTCATCATCAGTGAGCATGTCATGGAGAGAAATATAGAGTGAGGGGATCTAGACTTTGAGAGGCCAAAGAAAAGGGTGTGGCCATAGTGGAAGTGTGAATACTAGTGCGGTATGCCCACAGGGAAACAAGAATGTGCATATGATAATCCTTCCCAATATCGTAAACCACTTTCATGAGAATTTTTTTGAGGGTTTTGTTAGTGGATTTGGCTTGGCCATTGGTTTGTGGCTAGTAGGGTGATGAGAAACTAAGCTAAATGCCAAAGGCATTGCAAATTTTTGTAATGTTTTGTTTTTGAATTGTTTTCCATTGTCAATGATGAGGCGATGAGGAACACCAAAGCGACAAATGATGTGGTGGGTAATGAACTCACATATTTTCTCAGCTTTCATGGAAATGAGTGGGATGGTTTCTACCCATTTTGTATAGTATTCGGTAAAAGTGATGATCCATTGATGGCGTTGGGAAGAATGAGGATTGATTTCTCCGATAAGATCCAAACCCCATTGAGAGAAGGGCCAAAGGTCACGAGTGACCTATAAGGCATGACTTGGGTGTATGATGAAGATTGGAATGTTGTTGGCATTTTACACAACATTTGACGTAGTCGTAACAATCATGGTTAAGGGTTGGCGAGTAATAGCCTAGATGAAGAATACACTTAGCAACAACAAGGCCACTAAAGTGACCTCCACATATGCCACCATGAATCTCCTTAATGGTATAAGGAATTTCAGAACTTTTGAGGCATCGTAAGAGAATACCATCAAATCTGCGCTTATAGAGGAGTCCTCCCAGGATAACATAATGAGAGACCTTTTTAAGGAAGGCACACTATCCATTATGGGTGAGATCAGGAGGTAAGATGGAGAGAGAAAGGTAGTTGGAATATTGTTTATACCAAAGGTCACTCAGGTTAGGGGTATTGGTTCCGATCGAGTAAACATCATGAGGTAAATAAGAAGGTGAATGGAGGTGTTATACGGTGACAAATATTTTGGAATTGGTGGGTGAAGCGGGTATTTGGGAAGCTAAGCAGGCCATGGTATTTGCAAATTTGTTGGTGGAACATGGGATGGTTTGAAGGGTGTAATGATCAAAGGTGGTCAAAAGTATGTCTACATGATGTTTATACTTTTGAAGTATCTTGTTACGACATTGGTACATAAAATTGACTTAGTTTACGACTAATTGAGAATCACCAAAGATGTTGATTGATTTGACATCTAGGGCATAGGCGGCTTGGAGACCTAGTACGAGTGCTTTGTATTTAGAAATATTGTTGGTGCATTCAAAATATAGTTTGAAATACAAAGGCATGGGTTCTCCATCAAGAGGAATGAGGATAATACCAGCCCCACCCCCACACTAACACTTGGAACTATCAAAAAAGAGTGTCATTTGATAAGGAGGTTCATCCAGGGAAAGGGTAGTAATCGACTCATCTGGAAAGTCAAAATTAGAGGGTTGATCCCAGAAATAGGTGCGTCGGCCAATTGGTCGGTGATAGCTTGGCCCTTGATGGACTTTTGATGAATGAATTCGAGGTCAAGATCAGCTAAAAGCATAATCCATCATGCGGCATGCTGATTTTGATAAGGTTTGGCATACATGAAGTGTAAGGGGTTGATGTTGGTCACAACATAGGTTTTTGGTTGAGTAGGTAATGGCGAGTTTGGTGGAAATGAAAACTAAGGCTAAGTAGATTTTTTTGGGATGGTTGTATTGGGTTTCATAGTCCAAAAGAGTACGGCTGATATAATAAACTGCCTGCTCCCTGTGTTGTTCATCGCGATGAGCGAGCATGGCTCCCAAGGAGTGATTGGTAGTGGATATGTATAGATAAAAAGGTTGATCGTCTTTAGGTGGGATAAGTATGGGTGGTTGGAGAAGGTATTGTTTTAAGGCCTCAAAAGCTTTGTGATAGTCATCATCCCATTTAAAGGAGACATCCTTCTTGAGCAAATGATGAAATGGTTGACACCGATTAGATAATTGTGAAATGAAATGATGAATAGACTGCAACTTACCTTGTAGGCTACGGAGTTGTTTAAGGTTAGTGGGCGGAGGCATTTTTAGAATGGCCTTGACTTTAGCAGGTCAACTTCTATACCACAGAGTGAAACAATAAATCCCAGGAGCTTTCCTGAGAGAACTGAGAAGACACACTTCTTAGGCTAAAGGTGGATGTAATATTTAATGAGGTGGTCAAAGATGGTTTTGAGGATGGCAAGGTGCTTGGAGCGACGTTTAGATTTGGCCAAGAGATCATCCACGTAATCTTCCAATATGCAATGCATGATGACATTGAAGATTTAAGTCATAGCCTACCAATATGTAGCACCGGTGTTTTTAAGGCCAAATGGCATGAATCGATAGCAGAAGGTCCCCCACAGGGTGATGAATGAGGTTTTGTGTTGATCTTCTAGGGGCAAGAAAAATTTTATTATAACCCGAGAATCCATCCATGAGTGATAGCATCTCATGACTAGTGGTGAGGTCAACCAACTGATCAATACCGGGTAAGGGAAATTCATCTTTCGGGCAGGCTAGGTTGAGGTCACAAAATTCCGTGCAAATGCGGAGTCCCCCTGTTACTTTAGTAATAGGGACAATGTTAGAAATCCAACGAGGATAATCAATGGGTAAGATGAAGGAAATGGAAAGAAGGAACTAAAGTTCTTCTTTGACGAGAAGAGCAATACGAGGGTACATTTTCCTCAACTTTTGTTTGATGGGTTTGGCATCGAGAACGGTTACAATATTGTGGACCACTATGGTGGGGTCAATACCGAGCATGTCTGCATAAGACCAAGCAAAATCATGGTTATGATCTCTGAGAAAAGAAGTCATGGCTTCATGTTTAGTAGCATCTAAAGATTGTTTGATCTTTAGGATGTGCAGGTTGTCTTGAGTATGAATGTTGATCTCAATAGTCGATTCATTCAATAAGGTTTACGTCTCAGAGGGTAACGATTGATGAATATATGAGTCTTCTACGCCAAGGTAGGTGACTATGGATTCATCATCCTGACATTGAATGATGTTAATTGTAGGTGTGTTATCATCGATCATTTCAGGATACAGGAAGGGAAGAGTGGAAGGGGCCTCGTCCTCGCATTGATAAGTCAGAGGTCCCCGAGGAGATGGTGTTTATGAAAAAAATTTAGGAGGGATAGATTCAGGATCCATCAACTTTGTCGGTGAAGGTGGTGATGAAGGTGGAGTGGGTGAAGAAGGTGGAGAAGGGCTAGTGTCCTTAATGAGTTCAATGCGGGCCTGTTTGGTAGGTGGTTTGGGGAAGCCGATACCACTACGGTCATTATGTTTGTGGGTGGTACATGGAATAATGGTATGGTGGCCTTTCTCGTAAAAGCCAAAACCAAAACCCTTCCACGCATAGTGGTGTAGGAAGGTGTGGGCGAAATGGTGATTGGTAAGTGATTGGAAGTCAGCGGAAAATGGGTGGGTTTGTGATGGTGGTTCAGGTGTGTAAGTGGTTGTATCAAGTCCCCCATAGGTGAGACTAGTACAAAGGTGGGGAGGACCATAAAGGAGACATTCTCCTATACGATGATTGTAGTGAGGGTGTTGGTGAAGGCTTCCATACTCTTGTGGAGTAAGAAATGTGTTGACACTATATAGGCGGTACTCCCCCAGAGTGAGGTGTTGAAAAACACCTTCCAAGGGATCAGTGGTTGGTATGTAGGTAGCTGGTATGGATAATGTATCAGAGGTCGATGCGGAGGTGGGGTTAATAGATTGGGAAGCTAACGGGTCAGCCATGGAGGTTATGGAAATGGTAGGAATGGAGGAGGTATGTGTGGTAGAAGCAGTGCTGTTACTAGTAGGTGGAGGTGTAGGTGAAGCGGTAGTGGTCACAGAGGTAGATGGCTTGATAGGTATGAGCACATCATTAGGTTGGTAAAGCATGTTGCATGTTTTAAAAGGTGATGGGTCAGCTGGAATGGTATAGGTGTGTCCTTCGTGTTCAAACTTTACACAACGATGCAAAGTGGAAGGAACGTAACCCATGACATGGATCCAGGGTCTACCAAGCAACAGTTATATTGGAATTCCCCTCCAAAACGTAAAATAATTTAGGAACAGTGCGGGGGCCCACGCAAATGTGGAGGATGATGGTGCCTAGTGTAGAGGTGATAGCATCATTGAATGAACACAACATGACCGGGTGTTTATGCATGTAATTGTTAGGTATGCGCATTTGAGCGAATGCATGGGATGAAATGATGTTAATGCTAGTGCCCCCATCAATCATTACACGACGTACCCGTATGTCATCGATGTGGATAGAGATGAAGAGGGTTGGGTCCGGGTCATCATTTTGGTGTGGTGCGATCTCTTCCTCTAAGAAGCTAAGGGAGGCCACTTGGTGAACAAGGTGGGGTGAAGATGAAGGTGGTAATTTGGTGAGAGAGGCTACATGATGGGGTGTGATAATGGAGGCTACGAGTGTAGGGTCATTAGGTAAAACCTCAATTGATTGAAGAACCTCCATGAGAGCTTGACAATGGGATTTTGAGGTTTGGATGAGGTCATATAAGGACATTTTGAGGGGTGATTGGTGTAATTGTTTGAGCATGGTGCAATGTGTGACACCATTAGAAATGGGGTACGTGGGGCCGTAGATAGTTATTTTAGGTATGGGTGCAGATGGTATGTTGGGTATAGGATTGGTTGGTGGGTCAGTTGCCTTTTCTTTTCCCTTGTCCTTCTGAGCATGTGTAGTGATGTGTATCATGTTGATCTGAGGGGATTTGGCAAATGGAGAAGGTGTAGGGTGAGTGGTATAATGACATGACGGGTAAAAACCTACCGGAGGAGAAAAACCTTGTGAGGTCAGTTGGGTGCAACAACATTTGGGTGGTGGCGTGGCAAGTTCTCTAATGCAAACCATGTTAATTTCAAATCTTGGGGGTGGCTCTAGGAGAGGTGAGGGTGGAGGTTGTGGTTATTGAGTGGGTAGTGTGGGAATGGGTGTTGGTGAAGCAGGATCCTCGTTGAGAAGGTTGTCGTTGTCAAAGTTGGTTTTTGGTTGACATAATTGGATAAGAATGGTTTTCAAGGCCTTGCAATTCTCCACATTGTGTCCTAGGCACATGATGGTATGTGAAAAATTGAGTATTGTCAAACCCTTTTGGCTTGGGTTTGAGGGGGTCATAAGGTCTGAGTGGTGGTAATGTGATGATAGAGGACTCTAGGAGGTTGGTTAAAATTTTGGCATAAGACCCTCGCTAGTGGATCACAATGGGAAGTAAACATGGGTTTGGGTGTAGGTGTAGGTGATTTTTGAGGAATGGTATTTAGAAGAGGAGGGGGTCGAGCCACAGGTTTGGGTGGTGGTGTGGTTTTAGGTGTCGGTTGTGTTTGTTTAGGTATGGGTATAGTAGATGGACGAGTAGGAGGGTGTGTGATCATTTTGACTACCTTATTATGGGGTAGTGTAGTTTTTTTGGGTTGCACCTTCTTGGTAAAGGTGACGTGGGTGTACGAGGTCTATAAGGAAAAGCCGATGGAGGAAGAGGGTGAGTTACCCGTGGGGATAACGGGGTGTCTTTGTGAAAGTAGATGACGTTGGTTGTACTTGAGGTGCACGAGACAACAACTAAAGTGTAGTGGGTAGTGAAGCAATAGCTGAGGGTATCGGAGGTATGGGTGGTAAAGAGGCTGCAGGTGTAGGTGTAAGTTAGGTTGGGCATCTGGGTAGGTCAGAGGTTTGTGAGGAAGGAATGGGCTGTTGTGTTTTTGGTTTATTAATGGGTGGAGGTTTCTTGACCATGTGGGGAAGTTGAGATCCTAAGACGAACAGGACAGGTGCAGTGTGATTGGCACAGCCGGGGTATGAGTTCTATGGGTTTGGTGCTTCTGTTTGGGTGTCGGAGTAGGTATGGTGTTGACTTTGGAGGATGTGGCTAAATCCAGTTTGATAGGTGGATGAGTAAGGCTGGTGGTCGGGGTGACCCCTAAAGTGGTAATGGGTTTAGTTGAGACAAATGTTGTAGGTATGGGTTTGGGTTTAGGTGTAGGTTGAGTTATGGGTAAGGGTGCGGTGTGAGCTATAACAGGTGTCATGGAAGGGGTTGTGATAGAGGTGATTGTGTTTGGTTCAATTGGTTGAAATGTTTTTGGGTAGATTGTGGAGGTATCAGCAAGGGATCTCTACATCTATGTTGAGACGGGGAGTAAAAGGTGCCCCCATAGTAGAGCCCTATCCACATAATCTAAGTGATCAGCCAAACATGAGAACAGAATGTCTGTAGGTGGATTTGGTGAGGACCTAATGGAAATTCCCATAAAATGTGTCTTAGAGATGAGGAATTGGCTAGCTTCAGCTTCCGTGGGTAAGAGAGCTGAAAGTAGGTCTGTAGGATTTTGGGTGGTTGATGGAGAATGCTCGCCAAGAGGAAAAGGTATCTCAACTGGGTCTATGATAGGCGGTGGAGATGATGGGTGCTCCTCTATGGGTGGAGGAGGTAACGGGTGCTCCTCTATGGGTGGAGGAGGTACTATAGCTAAAGGCTCTCTAAGTGGTGAAGCTAGGGGTGAGATGGTCTCAATGTTAGCAAAAGATTCCTCCGTAGGTGATGAAGGAGATGAAAGGTGTTCCTCTACCAAAGGTGAATGAATAGGGAGGTTGGTTTCGACGCGGAAGGAGGATTTTAGGCTAGGATCTCCTCTATGGAAGGAATATGGGGTAATTGGGAGGTGACAAGTACATCATTAAAGATAGCGTGAACCTCGCGGGTATGGGTATCATGAGTTGAGGTCTCACTAGTTTGATTAGATGAAGGGGCATGGTTAGGAAATGGTTTCTTGAAGATGTGTAGGTTTTGGTTGGTAGGTGCATTAGGATTATCCATGGTTAACTCACATTTCTCGAGCATTTCTTGGACAATATTTTTGAAAGTGATGTAGTTGCCATCACTATGACCCTTTACTCGATGATAATTATAGAAATCGTGTTCATCATACCATGCGAACATGGGGTGAGCAAGGTCAAAACCAGTGTGTGGTTTTATGGGTGGAAGAGTGATGGCTCCAGCTTTGATAAGATTTTCTAAGCCAGAAGAGTAAGGCTCCCCAATTGGGGTATATTTCAACTATTGTTGTCTTAATTGAAAAGTCTAGACATGTGACAGATTAGATGAGGGGGTAGCCTAATTTGACGAATGAGTTGGGCCAGCCTTGAGTACCACTGTGTTAGCGATGCCCTTAGATTTTGAATAATTGGTTTGCGTTTTGGAAGAAGAAGAGGTATCATTCGACTTGAATGCCAAATTATTATTGCGTAAGTAGATTTTCTTCTCTTTGATGGCCTCGAATCTCTAACTTTCGTGCCATAGTGAATGCTTCGTCAAATGTTCAGAAGGTTTGGACCTACAAGGTTGGTGAGATATGCCTGACACAAGCCCGTGTGAAGAGCTCGATGAGCCTGTTTTGGCAGATTGGAAGGTAAGTTGGTTAATCAGCCGCGCCATCTGAATGAAAAAAATCTATGATAGATTCATCCTCATACTTGACATGTGGAATATAGATCACCA
The DNA here is from genome assembly GCA_018340775.1 of Taxus wallichiana var. yunnanensis. Lineage (NCBI taxonomy): Eukaryota > Viridiplantae > Streptophyta > Pinopsida > Cupressales > Taxaceae > Taxus > Taxus wallichiana. The sequence goes on along the minus strand of CM031235.1, from coordinate 327,214,879 downwards.
TGGTAACCTTCTTGACGATATTGATAGAGAAATGATCCAAGAAGGCTTGGGCTACTCCGATTGAATGAGAATATAGAGTGTTTAGGTAACCCCCAATACCAATCTAATCCAGTCCAGTGAGGGACATGGGAAAGGTTCTCAAGAGCAAGGCATCATCATGAGTGATCGATAACACCAGTGTTTGAATGACCACAAATGTTGTTGTGGGTCTTCTTTGCTATTGAAACGATTAAATTTAGGAATTTCCAAATGCAAAGGGTATGAATGGATAGGAATGGATGGGTGAATGGGCTTGTTACAAATCTCATTGTAGGTGAGAGTGTTCAGAGCCGCCGATGCCTCTAATTTCTACATCTTGTCCAACATCAATTTAATTAGGTCGTTAGTGGGTTGTGATGATTGGATGCCTCTTGTAGCATGAGAAGGTTGGTTTTGGGCATATAACAGGGGTGGCACTCTAGTGTATGGGGCTGCCATGTAGGTTGGTGGAGAAGAAGGCAGTGAAATAGGGGGTACGTACCCGTGTGTATAATGGATGAAACGAGAGGTTGTTGATAGTATGTATATGGGGGTGGAAGGGTCATGGTAACCCTAGTGGCAATAGGGGCTAATGATTATGGAATGGAAAGGACCACATTCTGAAATGGGGTAGGGGTCACTGACACTGGAGGTGGTAATGTAGCTATGGGTATGTGTGAGACATTAGGGCAGATGAGATTTTGTTTGGGGTAGTTGTCGAGGGTACGGTGGATGTAACAGGTGCCATGGGGGTAACAGACATGGCAGTCATAGTGGGTATAGGACCTAACTACGAAACAACTGGGGGTAAGGTAGATGCGGGCAGCACAGAGCCAGATGGGGCCAATGTGGGAGTGGGTGCAAGATTCGGGGGATAGATACGGTCATGTCATATATCAATTGACCCGAGGCATCTTGAGTGGATGAGTGGGAAATGTAAAATTGCAAGGTGGCAAGGTTTTGGTTAAGGAGTCATGTGAAATCTTCATCTCTGGTAGCGATAATAATAGGCTGGATGGGATCCATGGCTGATGATAAAATGGAAGGTGGTGAAGGACTAGGTGGGATTGGTTAACAACTAGCATGAAATACGAGTGCACTTGCTTGTCTTTGGGTCAACACCATGTGAACCAAGATCGATCGTAGGTAGAAGCTTCTCTCTGTAAATGACATAAAGAACAACAGGATTAGGTGAATCTGGCGACAAAAAGTAGATTAAGTACCAAATGGTGGCTAGAATATGAAATAGGCTAATCGATGTTGGTTAGGGAAAACCAACGCCGATCGAGGGTAACCACCGCCACTATCAGAGAAAATGGATAGTGAGTGAACAACAAGGTAGAAGGTAAAATCTGATAGGTATGCCAAATCTGATGATGTTTACAATGTCAATGGGAATGATGACAGTGACAGGGACTATGAAAAGTGGAAAAAAATGAATAAAAATGTCCTTTTGAGTAGGTTAGCAACAGGACCTAGAACCAACGTTGGTTGGGTATAACCGATGACAATCGAGGTAACACGATTTAAGGTTACTTATGAAATTGAAATAGTGATGAAAGAAAAGTGGTTGTGAATTAAAATCTAATGTAGAATCAAACCCAAAATTCTGAGAATGATGATGATATGGCCCAAGCACACTCAGGTGAAGCCGGAATACACCAGCTATGATGAGGAGCATGCAAGGATGAACAAAAAAGTGAAGAACATGATCTCTCACCTCAAAACACTAAGAAAATGCAATCCTAGGAGTGCCTTTTTTATTATGTTTGTTTAGCTTATGTTATTTAGGGACTGACACATGAATTGTGAAATAGATTTTTGGTGAGGATGGCTTCCTACAAAGAAGGAGATCTAAAAGGTGAGGTTTCAGGTATGTTATGGTGGGGGCGGGCTTCGCTCTGAAGTATGACTCGACAGAGCAACTGAGCTGGGTGCCCACTGTGTCGTGATCGTGTGATCACCTACAACTTCTTCCAGGTAGGATGTTGTTTAAGAATGTATGTATTTTGAATTTTTGTGAGGTTTGGTAAGACTCAAAGAAAGAGAAAAGGAAAGAAGTGCTTTTCTACGATTCGTTTGTCAACCATCAGCTGGGCATGACTTCCAGCATATAGGTTACCCTTAATTAATGTGAGCTAATGCAATAAATCAGAATGGAATGCACTTATTTTTAAGCCCAAATTGAAATGTAAAATTGGATGACATAATAAGATGAAGAGGAAGAGGGATGCTCTTTCACTACAATGCAGAAAACATGAAGAAATGGTTCTTTTTAATTACACCAAAAGAAAAGTTTCCTTTAGAGAAAATAGAAAGAAGAGGTGGGTTACCAAGGAAGAAAATTAGTGTGTACGCTTTTCAGAAGGGAAAAAAACACACAAATTTTCCTAGGAATGAATGAAATGCAAGGAACCTTGGATGGGTCCCACCGGGTGTGCCAAAATGTTTCACTTGTTTCTTAGATCATTTCTTTAAAGTGTTGACAAAATAGATAGGGTAATAGGTGTAGGAGGAATACCTATTCAAATGTTGGTTGATGGGTTGTTGTGTGCGTATGACTTCTAAATCCACAGCTGATCATGAGAGCTTCCTTTTGGCTAGGAGGAACTACCTGTAATGTAAAACAAGACCACAATAAGGAATTAAACAATATGGGCAGTGAACTACCTAGTGTATGCTAGATCCGGGAAGTGTGATACTTCCTAGATCACTTTGTCATCCCACCCTTTTTTAAAAAATTTAATGATGTAAACAAAGTAAATCCTATTGTAATTTGAAATGATTTAGGTATCTCACTTAAAACACAATAAGAAATAGATCTAATCTAACAGGCTAAGCTAGAATAGAATCCAAAGGTCAAATGATTGGTTCTGGGTTCTGCAGGTTTGATAGAGGTCTTGGGTAGATCACAAGTGGATGAGGGTGAGATGAAATTAAGTGGGTAGGTCTCTATTTTGGGTGTGTGGGAAAATACAAAGACTGATGTCGGTCAGGGGTAACCAATGGCGATCAGGTGTGACCGGTGCTGGTTACTGTGAAATATGGAAATGTCACAAAACAAGCTTTAGGTATCCTTTGTGATTGCACAAAGGACTTTGGTTGGTCGGGATGAGGTATTGGGTGATTGGGGTAGGCTTGGCGAGGTTTTAATAGGAATATGGAGGTGGAAGCATTGGAGAAGGTCAATAGGTGGCTAGGTAAGCAATAGATGATAAAATAATGATGAAATGAAATGAAATAAACTAGAGAAGTATGACGTTATACTTACTTGGATTCTGGTCCTAGATGCCTATGTGTGAAGGATGGAGGTGCTAATGAGAGGCTTGAAGGCTGCAAGTGATCACCAGCTGAAGGAAATCTTCTACATGGATTGTATGTACATTCCTCTTTTCTTGGTTAGATCAGATCATGGTTGTGCAGGAAAAGATGTTTGATCTCCTTCCTTGCATGCGTGGTCTCATTGGAATTCACTCTCTAAAGATGTGTTATCTCTCTGAGATGTGATAATTCTCACCAAAATTTTTCTTCCAACTTCCAACCTTGAGAATAAGGTTGTTTTGGGGTTAAAAAGGTAGCCGATGGCGGTTCCTCTTTAACCAACAATGGTTAGGGGTAACTAGCATCGGTCAAGGCAGGATTTCCTAGGTTTACTAAACTAGGGAGATCCTCTTGATTTCCTCGGATATCATGTCGTTAACCCATGGATTAGACTAAGAGATTCTTGTGAGCATGCGGGAATGTGGTTAGATGGAATGTAGGCATTGATTTTTAGGGTTTGGGTAAGACTCGGTTGGTTATGGAAACTTACTAAGAATAGGTCTTAGGTTGAGTTGGCTTGGTGAGGTGTCTAAGTGAATCGCATGTGTGGATATGCAAGAACTAGTTACTATCATGTTTAACACCTTGATTCAGCCAATACACTCCATTATATTAAACACAATAAATACATAAAAGCTTCTTACAATATTCAACATCATAAACTTGCGCGCATCAATCTAAGCAACATAACTCCATAATAGCTCACTACTCACTCTCTCTATTCTACATATTACTACATATATTTATAAGGGTGGGGACTTTCCCTTCACACTTACATAATTCCCAAAATAGGTTACATGCTAAAAATAGCCACACGCCTTTACAATAATAGACACACATGCAAGTGCGCTAATAATAGATCTCTTTTGGTTAACTAAGTAGTAGTAATTCTATTATTAACTCAACCCATGCAAAGTGCTTAGTATACGCTCTTCCAAAAATAGCCTATGCATGTCGTGCAAGTCTTTATCTTGGTTTGTGTGCTCTGCACGCTATCTCCAAAAATAGCCCGTAATCATGAAAATGGCTAAGTCCCAAATCTTCCTTATCTTTCACATGTTTCCTTCCCTATCCTTCCATGCCTTTAAATGCGCCCTGTTCCCACACACGAAACCTTCTATGTGTGCCTTCTACTAAGTATCATACTTTGTCTTCTCAACATTACCCCACACTAAACTACATTTCCACCCCGAAAATGGTTGCCTCTTGATACTTTAAAGAATAAATGGGAATGAAAGGAAATAAAATTATTATTCAAAGAATGAACTTTCACCCTGACATCCTCCTCTGTTTTCAACTAGAAGAATTAACTCTGGATATTCTTCTTTGATTTCAGCCTCTAAGGTTTTCCAATCACTTAGCATGACTTCTACATTTTCTAGGAATATCCGATGCAATAGAATCTAACTCCTCTTGCACAATATCTTCCTTCTCATTTGTAATACTAGAACAATGTTGGACATTGAATCACCCCTTCCTTCCAGAAGATCCATATTTTACGCTATAAGCTTTCCAATTTCATCCAACCTTTCTTTATGGGGGTCTTGGGCTATTGCAAGGGCCTCACACTTTTGCTTTACCAATGCCAATCATTCTTGCATGTGCCCCAATGTCTCATCTTTCATCACCTTCAGGACTTCATTGTCTTCTACCATTTTCTTGATTCGATTATTGCTTCTCAGCTGCACAAAATATTTAATGCTCCTGTCTTCTTTCTTCAAGTCTTCCTACAAAGTCTGGAGCAAGGCTTCATATGATGAAATATTTCTAACCACTAAAGCCTTTTCTCTCTCTCTTCTTCCTACTCTGGTTCTTTGGCACTGACATGTCGAATGGGTCCATCCTCAAGCACCAAATCAACTAAGGTACACACATAATGCATAGCCAAAGGGAATATTTCAAGTACCTTGACTCCAAGTGTGGTCTTGCTTTTAGGACATGATCACCAATCTCCTCTGCCATGCTGATGAAGGCCTCATTCTTCTTCTTCTCTAGGTCCTTCTCTCCTTTCAGATGTGCTATTTCTGCATCTTTAGCTTTGATATCTTCTCTTAGCACTCTAATAGTTGTAGCCTTATCTACATTCCTTTCATGCCACCTCTATAGATACCTTCACCAAGGCATTACTCACCTGTTCATCAGACATAATAGTGGGCTTGATAGTTATGTTCCTTTTTGTGGTGCCTTTCTCATTCTTCTTAACACACATGACTCTTCACATACATCAAAATCAGGCTCGTGTATGTGATTTTGCATGGACCATGAAAATTTTCCTCACACACATAGTAGCCATGTCTAGGTCCATCAACTCCCATCCATACAACTCCTTGAGGCCTACTTATATTCTGGAATCATGCGTGGAAAATTTTACTTGTGTCCTCATCATAGCCCATGATCGGTGCAACATACTCCCCACTTTCCCTCTTTGTTCTTGGCCCCTTAGGAACTTGAGCACCAAGGTTTGGAGTTGGATCTTCTATGTTATGAGCAGTATCTTGTTTTGTTTATCCTACCTCCTTTACTCCTTCTTCTTCATCCTTCATTTCTTCATCCTTGGGTTCCTCCACATCCTCTGGTGGTATAGAGTTCCAGGGCACTCTCTACAGACTCCTCCACCTCCTCATTCAGCTTCAGCTTCCTCCTTTTCCTCTTAGTTGTCTCTTTTTGAGGGAGAGTCATGGTGATCCTCCTAATAGATTGAGGAGTTCCATGCCTTGTGTTCTTGTTCTTCTGAACACCCTCTTGAAACATCGCTCTCCTTGGACTACTTCCAAGTCCTCTTCTTCCTCTTGTACCTGAGGTGGGGTACTTGCGCGCTCAGCCTCTACTCTATCCATGGGTTGCCTCCGGCCCCTATGTTCTAAGCCACCACTATCTTCATGCTCTTCTTCCTCATCATCTACCTCTATAGGTTCTATGTGGGCTTTGGAGCTTGGTACATTCTCCACTGTATGCTTTCCCTTAGGTGGCCTTGGGAGCACGAACTCATTCTCCACATATTTTTATTCTCCATCTTGGGCTTAAGCTGAAGGTATACAAATGCTGCTCTCAATGTCCCTAATTTCCAAGCTTACAGGATTCATGCTTATAACATCTGAAATGAGCCTCTCAACATAGGCAGTCTTCCTAGAAATACATATGTCTTCCTCAGTGTGGTAGTCACAATCTACCTTGTCTACAATAAAATTTAGGTGGCGTGCATCAATAAAATGGTGGAATGATGCCTAGAAGTAGTGCACTGTGAAGGCATACTATTTTTGCACCATGGGCTCCAAGTCCCATCCTCATAGAAAATCATGTGATGCATAAGTGCTGGTACACCGTGAAATTGTACTTGCCTTTCCCACCATTGATGGTAACTCCTTAGGAATGTGCCACTCCTCTTCAAATGCCACGTGGAGCCTGTCATACCACATCTCCACCCTCTATTTTGAATGGCCCACTCATCGACCCTTCACATAAATATTTTTCAAACCTTTCTACAAGGGATTTTTCTCCATGGGATACTCCCAGATCTTGTCTTTTGGCCCATCGGGCACTCCAATCTCCATAAATACTAAAGAAAGTAAAATAGTGCCAAAACTAATTTTATCACCTATGCGCACTTCCTCGATAATGTTCTCTACAATGTAGCATTTATGTTGTAGATCACTCCTGTGACATTCTCCTCGTGATATGTAGCCACATTGTATTCACTTGCGACCACCTCTCTTGGTCATTCAACTTTGTTACTAGATGTGTGCAATTCCTGAACCACTGGGTACTTCTTCAACTTGTCAATGTCCATCTCATGTGGACCCTTTGTATATCCTAACTCTTTTCATGTTTCCATGATCATTGCTTTATCAGTTAGATCACTTACAAGGTCTACTCTATGCCTTTTAATCTTGTCAGTGTTGCAATCAAGGCGGCTGTGATTCTGACCCTCCATCCAGGTGAAATAGAAGAAGTCCTCATGGACTCTGCTCATTAACCACTTGGTATAATGGTTCATACTTTCCAAAATAAGGGAGCTCATATAACTGATAGACTCCAACCTACTTTAACAACTTCTCCCCAACATCATCATATACTGGCATGTCCTCCATTGTGTGCTTGTTGGTCTTCGTGCTCAACAACACATCTAACTCCTTCTTGTTATCCGATGTGTGGTGGTTGTAATCACTTATTTTACACTTACGGATGTGGGAATCCCATTCTTTCCCAACTATAACACCTTCTGGGTACTACATCTCTCAAAAAATTACTCTCGGGTGCAACTTCAACTTCTACCTCCACTTTCTTCTTTCCTTTGGCTCCTACAGCAGGTACTTTCTTTGGTGCCATCTAAAAATCTCAACTTTCTGTCCTTTGTAATGTGTAAATGCTTCACTTTTCTATTTTCTATAATGAGTAGGTCCAAACCCTAGCTCAAATCTACATGCCCTAGTTTGAAATCATGTGCCCTAGCTCTTTCACAATGCGTATGCTTCACTCAAACCCTTCACCAATGGGGACATGCAAGCTTCTTCTACACACAAATCTTCTCTCCACGTCTAGTTTCACACTCTCTCACACCTCAATATACATTACTCATCTCGATTGCACTTAGCTCTTTCAAATACTTGTGATTACAATGGTAAAAATGAACTCACATCACATCCTTATATAGATTTTCAAAAATTTAGTGCATTTATTTCTCCTTCACCTACCAACAATTCTCTCATTAATTGACCATTTTCACACTTTCCATGTGGTACATCTTCACCTCAAGCTATAACCTTCTAGCGCACCTTCCTACCTTTTGCTACAAACTTTCTCTTTAGCGCTGCTTCCATGCACATGAGTACCTCACCACTGCACCCCTTCTCTTGGTAGTCTCCATGGCCACTACTTACCTCACGTTATACTGTTCCTTCATTTATCCCCATCTATGGTCATCATTTAGAAGCAATCTCTCTTCTAAAAACTCCTTTCCAAACTCAAATAACACCTGTAATAGTTTACTCCTTGATTTGTACCCAGTTGTAAACATCCACCCCACACCAATGGTATGTGCAGTCCTCTACATAAAAATACTACAAATGGTAATTAGCTTCTAGCGCGCAAAATGCACTTATTTATAAAAACACCAACTAAATTGACAAAGCATAGTGACGAAGAAGGAAATACATTAAGGGAATACATAATGAAAACCTAATCTAAATGGCAACACTGCCTTATTACAAACACCAAGAAGTCTTATTTATAGTAGGGCTTTAGCCTACTCCCGTTGAAATAACTGGTAACCATATTCCATCAAGCACCTTTAACTGAAAGCACTTGTTTCAAGTATGTGAGTGATAACATACGGTCCTAACCAATGTACTTTAAGTTTTCTTAGATGGCGCATAAAACTTAGAATCATAAAGAAGCACCATCTATCCAATCTCAAAATTTTTTTCCCTAATGTGCGGTCATGCCATGCTTTCTTCTATTCCTTTTCTTGCTTCTAATCCAATGTGTTATTTCTCATCACTCATCTAGTTTGGTCAAAATTTTCAATTCATTCTTCTAATGCTTTCTCATCAAGCTAGACCTCCAGCGCGCATGCAATACGCAAAGAAGGTAACATGAATTCCATAGGAAGAACTACTTCCATGCCAAACACTAACTGAAATGGTGTGGCTTTTTTCAACCTCTTATATGTTGTTCTATACACCCAAAGTATGGCAGAAAATTTATCATCCCAATCTTTCCTTCCAACATCACATATTTTTGTCAATGTCTGCTCAAAATTTGTTGAAGGCCTCAACAGTCCCATTTTCCTAAGGATGATAGGGTGTAGTCTTATGGTGTGCAATCATAAATTCATCCAATAATATCTTGATTATCTCATTCAAAAAATGTGTGCCCCTATCACTTGTCAAACTTAGTGGGCATCCATACCTTGTAATAATATTTTCCCATAAAAACCTAGTTGTTGTAGTTGTTGTACAATCCTTTGTAGGTGTTGCTTCTACCCACCTTGTCGAGATAATCTATGCAAGTGATGATGTAGCGCGATCCAGTCCTACACGTGTGCGGCTGGTGAAATAGGACCCACAAAGTCTATAGCCCATTTTTCAAATGGTTCTACACTAGGAATAGGTCGTAAAGGCATTTCATCTCTTTTCCCTGGTTTTCCAAGGCATGTTGATAATGATCACATGCCTTACAATATGCCTTACAATCCTTAAATAGGGTCTCCCACCATAATCCAGTGAGTAGAATCTTGCACAGTGGCATCACCTACATAGTGCCCACCTGCAATACCACCATGAGCCTCTTCCATGATATCTGTGTGCTCATGTTCTAGTACACATCAACGGTGTAATACTTCATCTCGGCCTAACTTGTATAGGTCACCGCTAATCAACATAAATGGTGCCACATGAATGGAAAGTTGTTTCTTCTCTAAGGATTTCATTCCTTCGGTGCACCATACATGTACGTAGAAAGACAAAATTTCCTCTAATTTTGATGGTGCATGTTGTAACTTTGTATATAAATGTGTGCATTGGGCATGGTATCTTCAATTGTCTGCGTGTCTTCTCCTAACTGTATTCTGGATAAATGGTCTGGTCCAGAATTACTTTTCCCTGTTTTACCACAACTGTAAAATCAAATTCTTGGAATAAGAGTACCCATCGACATATGTGCCCCTATAAAATGGGCTTGTTTACCAAATACTTTAATGCCATGTGATCAATATAGAAAACAAAAGGTGTCACTAGCAAGTATTGTTTGAATTTATGCAAGCGTGTAGATCATGATAAGGCCTCATGCTCTATTGTTGTATAATTCTTCTCTGACGAGGTCAATTTTCTATTAGTGTGTATTAATTTCACATCATTAGGTGAGTCATCTCACTTAGGTGAGATTATAATTTGTCATTTAGGGTCATTATGATATTCTCTTACGTGTTAGTGCGTCTAGGTGTGTCATATGCGTCATTTGGGAGTTACATTCTATTTTGGGAATGTAACTCCTCCTCTCTACTCGAGTTGTCTTGTAGCACTAGGGTTAATTATCCTATATGTACACCCCATTTGATCTATGAGATAGAGGAGATTTTTATGGCTTAACCAGGTTTTCCCATGTTTCAAATCTTTGCATGCACATTCGGTCTACTGCCCTCCCGAGATCTCTTCATGCTATTGTTCATTACTTTTGTTGATGTGCATGTTGTTCCCTCATGATCCTCGCTACGTCTTTTTCTACTAGTAAAACAAACATAAGATGATCTATAATACCTTCTCTAGGCTGAGCTAATATTGTGCCAATGGCCATGCCAAAAGCATCCACATGTACATGAAACGGTTTGTCCCATGAGGGAAAGTGTAGAATAGGCATTGTGGTAAGTTTTTCCTTTAATGTCTCAAATGCGCACTGTTGTTTCCCCCAATAAAATGTCCCTTTTCCTTTTAGTAACTCTTCCAAGGGTGTGAAACCTTAGCATACCCTTTAATAAATTTTCTATAATACCCAGTGTGACCTAAGAATCCATGCACCTCACTTTGACTAGTAGGCTCTTCCAGGCCGATAATGACTACAACCTTAGCTAGATCAACCAACAAACCTTCCTTATAGATGATGTTCCCTAACAATGTGCCAAATGGTGTAGAAAATACACATTTCTTGATGTTCAAAGAGATGTTTAACTATCGACATCTTTCAAACATTAAGCACAAATTGTCACAATGATCCTTAACAAGTCCATACATCATCCAGTCATCTAAATAAACCTGCAAGAAGTTGTGAATAAAATCTTTGAACACTTGGACAACTATGCGTGAAAATATAACAGTGTGTTTTTTAGACCAAAAGGCATCACAATATAGGAAAAACTTCCCCATTCAGTGGTAAAAGTCATTTTCTCTTGATCCTCTTGTGTAATTCGAACCTAATGATGATATCCAGAATCCATCTATAAATGAATAGATTTCACCCTGCAATGCCTTCTAGTATCTCCTCTATGAAGGGCGTAGGAAAGGGATCAGTTACACATGCAACATTTAGTTCTCTATAATCCACACAAATCCTAATCCAACCATCTTTCTTTATATTGATAACCATGGGACTAACCCACTCTAATTCTTCTAGGGGCTTGATGATGTTAGACTTCAACATCTTATTGATTTCTTCCTTAACCTTTACACGTAGGTTAGGATTCATTCTATAGGGTCTCTTCTGATTGGTGTGCACCTTCCTTAAGCTTGATTTTCATCTCCCCTAATGATTCATGCATGCCTTTTAATTCATGGTATCCCCTAGGAAATAAGTCCTAAAATCTATCATAGTAACTCAATGATTTTTGCCACTTTAGAGTCAGACCAATAATCCCCAATTATGGCCTCCTTAGGTTCAACATCCGAGCCAATATTCACTTTCTTTGTTTTCATAGGTTCATGATAGGCATGTGGTCTTATCTGCACTATCCAAAACCTCACGCCTACCTATTGAATGATCTACATCCATATTTTCTACTTCTTCATCATCCACTAAGTAGACCATCTTTCCTTTTTCTTTCTCAAAGCAAAGCATGCTTAAGTAGTGTGGCATCTTGTCCCTTATTTTTCATCAAAGTGTGCTTCTGAGTCTATCCCACCAAATAGCTCCTGGATGAGTTCTTCCACCTTGGCACTATCTCCCATAGTTAAGTGCTTTATAACCTTTAATGCCTCTTCTTCTAGAGGTTTAGTAGAGAAGTAGTCAAAAGTATGGATCATTCCTGTAATCAAATCCTACCAATTTCTAGTCTCTCTATGGAGTTCCACATATACATACCAAACACGCACGCAACCTTGTAAAGTGGAATAAAATTTGTGCACCCAGAGTGAAGGTGGTAAAGCTTCCTACCCCTCTATCCAGAGTCTCTCACACTTGAACGTGGTGTTGAATAGGTTGATTACCATGATAAGTGCATATTTGAGTAGGTGCATTGCTCTAAAAAACAAGTAGAAAGAGCAATCCTGATTTCATCCCATTCTGATAAGATTATCTCTGTGAACCACCCACCAATGCACTATTTGTCCCATGTAGGGTATATATCAACATATTTCTTCTCTCAACTTGGTCGGTCCATTTGTTCTTCCATGGCATGCAAAAATATCATAGGATCTCCTTCTCCAGTGTACCAGGTACCGAGTTGTTACCTATTCTCTTGATACAATGAGGTCTACTCCTCCATGTAAATGTGGTTCTTACTTCATGCCCAACTAGTTCATAAGTACCATGGGCCCAATTATCACAAGAAATACTTGTAGTGTCACTAAGAGACTATGCATCTTCCCACTTGAAGGATACCCTCCTTAGATGGCTCAAGGACCTCTAGGTCTCGGATGGCACGTACATAGATCTAGTTCAAATCTTCTTCACTCAAAGGCTCAACATAGGGCATAGATTTCCCATCTGTTAAAGGGATAATAACCCTTTCCTCCTTATTCTCAAAACTGATATATCCCTTGTTGAACAAAGATCAACATTATTTGCATAACACCAAGGGCACCCAAGTAGAGATGGGAAGTTGTCTGCTTCTACAAGTGCCAAAACCTCAAAGTCCCTATGAACTTGGCCCCTTGTATAGTAATGGATGCATCCTTTAAAACTCCAATGGGAGTTTCCTTGGTTTGATTAGCCATAAACAACACATTAGAAGATGGTTGTAATGGGGTCTCCCCATCTGTACCCATGCATCTAAAGTAAGTACATTAACTTATGCACCTATGTCAATCAATATATTACTCAAAATCCATCCATCCACAACAACATTTAGAGTGATTTCCTTGTCATAGTCCAAGCTATGGGGGAAGATTTGCATGCAGGATCTGTCATCCATTCTCAATACTTGCACGTGGAGTGTTTCCCTTTAGCCAATTCCCTAATAATGGAATGATATTCTCTTGCGCAACATTTTTACACACTCCTTTAAGTCATCAATATCAGATTGGACCATCTCTGCTGCTTTCTTTTGTTCCATCTTCCATGATTGCTCCTTTAAACACTGTATTTCACCCTAAATTTTTTGAGTACCTCCATGGTTTCTTGATAAACCTCCTTCGATGGGTAGGATCTGGTACCATGCATGTAGAACCTCCTCCTTAGTGATGGTAGGCTTCTGTTGTAATGCTTCTTTGGCATGTGCCGCTTCAGCGTGTGTAGTGATCTTTACAGGTAATGCTTCATTTCAGGTGTCAACTTCGGCATCCACTAATTTTCCATAACACGTTGTATCCTAACCATCCCTGCACCTTTTTTTTGTTTATGATTCTTACTAAGATGCTCATATAAGTCTGGGAATTCCTCATAACTATGATTCTTCCCACAAAAAGAACAAGTAATATTCTTGAGGACATTCACGCCTATAGTGGTCAGGAGATCCACATGTAAAACATGTTCCACGAGGAAACTCACCTCATCCACCACCATGGCCTCGACCTCCAAATCCACCATGGTATCCTCGACCTCTACCATGACCTCCTTCAAAATGCCCTTCATTCCGATCATAACATGCTTGATTGTGATCCTAATGCTCACCCTTTCCTTTAGAGTTATCTGATACTCCCATATGTTATCATACACCAATATCTATAACATCATGGATCTGACCAATCAATCGGTAGTCTTCCATATCATGAGTCGTGGACTTAAAATTTTACAATAGCAAGAGACGTTCTTCCTTATTACGCATTGTAATAGTGGGCAGTGGTTGGCATCATGGTTCAAATGACATATCTCATAGTTAGTAATAATGAATGCATTGATCTATGGGGACAACTATCCTTGGTGTGCCCTTCTACTTCACAATATGTACACCAAATCCCCATGCATGTGCATCTCATGTGTTGAGTTCATCGATAGTTTCTCCAACTACTTTTCCATAGCTATAATCTGTGCTTCCAAAAATGGGCTCACCTCAGTGTCTATGCTCCCAACTAACCTCAATGCATAAATTTTCTTCAAGTGCTTCACATGGATCAGTGTATGTCTTATGTGATGACAAATGCCTTCTAAAAGGTGTGATCAGACCTCCAACAAACCATTGTGCATGTTGTCTTGTGTGAATATCATAAGAAATCTTAGACAAAAAGTCTTGAAATGGGCATCATATTCCCGACACTCTCAGTAGTGCCTTGCTTAATATCCTTGAGCATTCTTATACTCTTCTTCTCGAACTCAAGGATGTGAAACTCTTTAAGGAAAGCATCTTTTAATGTTACATAGTCTACACAAGTCTGATCGGGTCAAACTTTACTGTACACTTGTGTGCGCGTCCTTTATAACGTAGTGTAAAATTGACTTTCCTTGCTCATAAGTCATGATCCCTTTCACATGCCACAAATATCTCACACATGTGCACATGTTTCAGTAACATCCTCTATGCCCCTATACTCTAGAAGATGAAGAGACATCTCCATGTAAATATTTTGGGGTTGGTGCGGACCTTTCCCACCTGATCTAGAACCTCTTGTGTTACCTCTACCTCCAAAACCACCAGATCCACTAGAACTAGAACCACCTATACCTCCTGATCCTCCACCTATAGCCAAAGTGGACCAGAAGATGTACTTCCCTATGTCCCAATAGTAGTATTGAACTAAACCCCTACAATCTGCGAAGTGTTACCACTCCCAGAAGTGAGTCCAAAATTCTACGTGCTCAAACTCTGTTCTGGATGATGCACCTGAAAAGGTACCTCCAAAAAATAATGAAGACATTTTCCCTGCCATCATGGTTGCACTTGCCACCTGACTTACTCTTGCTCTCCCACTGCCTAAATTAGCTTGTTGACTACTTGTCATACTAGTTACTGGAAAACCAAGCACAAGGGCGAGGTTTCCAGTAGATTCAGATGCACGCCCATGGCCCATAGTCATCTCTGTTTGGCACACTTCCATGTGAGGCCGAGGGGTTCCCTATCATGCTTTCCCAAATGGGGGAGTTCTGATGCTCTGGCTCCATGCCTTCTACGTGAGCTCCAAATCCTTCACAAGCCATCTCTCTCCTCAACACCATTCACTCTGTAACATCCCGCTATTTCTTCTCTATCTCCCTCTCACATGCCTCATTATACTTAAGCCACATTTCTTCTCTTTTCCTTTCTGCCACTAGGTCTCGCCATCTTTCACCAAACCTACTCCTTCCCCATGCGTGGTGGGGTTTAGCTAGCCATAGGTTTTTCTTCCAAGTTCAGAGTTACCATCAAGATCTTGATCGCTAGTGGAATGCCTTGCAAGTAAGTTCCCCTGGGATATCGTAAAAACTGGAACTTAGCTACCTCCAGGAAAGAATAAGTGGAAATTGAATACTCCAAGATATAACTATTCAAAACACCATGAAACCAAGTATCCACAAGCGTGTGTCCAAATCAGATCAACATCATAGAGGGCCTGAAATTCTTCCTGCGTCCAGACAAGTGTGTGATACCTCTAGTTCCATTTAGATGCATAAAAACCAACCACTCGTACACACTCGACTGGAAAGATAGCAAATAAGCTCTCATACAAACAATCGTACAAATTCTATTCCACCCATGTACATGTGTTAAACTCATATCCGGTGTTGAACCTCCATGCGTACTCTTCTTCTAGATATTTTATCCACTCCTCAACACTTGCTAGGGTCAACCGATATGTCTTCATCATGAACCATCCTGAAAACAACTGAAAAAGAGGTCCTGAAAATGAAACCAATGATGCAACCTAGAATTTACCAAAATAACCCAAGCAGCGTTGGCACATCACTCAACCTAGATTGAGTGCTCACCCAAGCATGCAAAGGTACCAAGCCCCTCTTTAGGGTTTCTTGTGTAGGATGTTAGCAAGATGAAGAGTTGATGCATTCAGATCCATAAATAGTATAAACATTCTATAGAGCATATTCCAGATCTAGGTCTAAAGAGAAATGGATTTAAACAATAACCATAATGAATTCAACCATGCAAGAACTAGTTACGATCATGTTTAACACCTTGATTCAGCCAATACACTCCATTATATTAAACACAGTAAATACACAAAATCTTCTTACAATATTTAGTATCATAAACTTATGCACGCATCAAGTCTGGCAACATAACTCCATAATAGCTCACTACTCACTCTCTCTATTCTACATAGATTACTACATATTTATAAGGGTGGGGACTTTCCCTTCACCACTTACATAATTCCCAAAATAGGTCACATGCTAAAAATAGCCACGCACCTTTACAATAATAGACACACATGCAAGTGCGCTAATAATAGATCTCTGTTAACTAGCAGTAGTAATTCTATTATTAACTTGAACCCATGCAAAGCACTTAGTAGACACTCTTCCAAAAATATCCTATGTGTGTCGCACAAGTCTTTATCTAGTTTGTGTGCTCTGCACGCTATCTCCAAAAATAGCCCATAATCATGAAAATATCAATAACTTTTAACCATTTCACAACCTTCCTAACCTCTACACCTCATCCTCAACCCTTTCTTAATATATTTCTTGAATCCCAAAACAAAAAACCTTGATTAGAAGTGGTTTCAACCACTTTTTAGCTATTTCCTAAAAAAAAGATCTCTAACAATCCAAACGAATTGTCAACGATTATAAATAACACCTTTGTGCTCTCTCTCAGGGATCTTCAATTTCGAATCTTGTGCCTCCTTTTTAATCTTACGCCTCATTTCTAAACATTACAACATCCAAGACATCTTCAAGCATAATCAGGCATCAACATCAATCATTTTCAAGCACATTTGTTGTCATTCCATCACCCAACTTCTCAGGAATGTGACAAGACAATTTGTCACTCATATCCATCTCCTTTGAAGATTTGAGGCATATTTTATCTCTCCATCACTTCAAAGGTATTCCTATATCTCTCTTCATCATTTTCAATCCATCATAATATTTTTAATCAATCGAAAAGATCATTATAGATATTTAATTATTGTTTTATCAAAATTGTCAAAATTCACAGCAATCGCCAATGATTCACCTTAGTCGCCACCATTGACCTAAATTGCCACTATTCCTATCAAAATTATCTTTTTATCAATTTATCATCTTTGTATCAGTTTTTATCGAATACTCTACGATTAATATGGTGTTACCAAGTATGGCTCTCTGTTAGATGGTAGTTCCTGGCTGTTCACATCCAATTACAAGCATTTATAGCCTTCCTATAGACCAATACCCCTTTTTATGTGAGTAATACAACATCCTACATGAGTTTAAACTTTGCACAATCTAATTTTCTATTGATGAACAAGACATTGAGGATCAGATCGAATTCCTCCATTATATCCAACAAAATACGATGACTTAAGTACGATTACTTCAAGCATGTCTAGATCACATCTACACTTTCTTGGGTTACCTTTGAAGCTGCACTAGACCTTCCTTTTAACCTTGAATTATAGATCTCTGCATCCATTTATCATTTATCTATTTTTATCCATTGTTATCATTATCTCTATAAATTCACTTAATTGTTACAAAGTGAGCTGACATCCTCCAAGGAAGTCCCTTTGGATTCCTAGAATTAGCTTTTGCTGAGCAGCTCGGTTATCCATTTGTCTAATATTTTTATTAGTGTCTTTTATCACATATTGATTTTCGAGAAAGGTAGACTTTCACACTCATTTGGACTCAACCGTTTCAAACTAACATCAACATCAACATTCATCACACCGGTATCGATAAACCCTAGCATCTTCTCGAGGTCTATTTTGTTTTTGTTATTTCACTTCATTAATTTAAAGTAGGAAAGTAAAACCTTATCTAAACATAAGTAGTGGAAGCATTTGGAATGAAAGTAACATGAGTGTAGGATCCAAACTAAATTTCAGGTGGAGCAGTGTCATGATGGGTAAAGTAGCGGTGGGAAGGGAAAATTCCAAGGGATGTGGCAACCAATGTGTAAGTAACATGACATGGTGGATGAGACGGTGCAGCATTGGATGGATGTAATGGAGAGTGCACATGAGTAAAAACCTATGGTGATGGATGGAAAATGACCTTAGAACTAGATGAAGGAGATAAATCAATTGGAGTAACAACACGCCTACAAGAGAGGAGATATAGACTGCTCATGTGAGTGAGAACCAAAAGAAATGATGCCCTTGTCTTCTAATTGTTTCAAGTGATCATGAAGGGCATAACAGTCATTGTCCCTATGGCCATTAATATGGTGATAGTTAAAGTAAGGTCTATCATGTTGGTGTTGCAAGCGATGTGGTGGATGGTGTTGGTTATAAGGTGGGTGAATTAAGTGCCTATCAACCAATGCACATAGCACATCATGAGGTCTAGCGTGATGAGAGAAATGTAATAGTCCTCGTGAAATAGGTGTATAAGTCTGAGGTGTAGCCTAATGTGGAGTAGGAGATGGTGGATGTTTATGTAATGGAGTAGACTAAACTTTTTTGCGAGGTGGAGGAGATGGAGACCATGTAGGATGCTCAATAGATGGGAGTGGAGAAGAACTAGATGGTGTAGTAGTAGTAATATGAGGAGGATCTATAACATGAGTAACAATGAGATATTTTTCTAATTCAATGACCTTATAACATAAAATCATGAATGATTCACATGTGTCATATTGCAATTGTTGTTTCAAGGTAGGAATAAAACATGCAGAAGATAAATTGCTTCTCTAAGTCAATAGGCTGAAAGACTAGTTGGTGCGTGAAAACATTAAATTGTAGAATGTAATCCATGATAGGTTCTATTTTTCCCTGATGTAAACTAGGTAAATGATCATATGTAACTCTAGGACCATTATTAACTATGAAACAATGAAGAAAATCTTCTTCCATCTCATAATAGGTACTTATAGATCTAAAGGGAAGATGTGTGTGCCATTGGAGAACGTCATCTGTGAGACTTTAGCAAAAGGATTTAAGTAACAATAAATCATTAGAATATGAATCCATAGCCATATGGTAATGCTTGAGATGCGGTATGGATTTCCAGTACCATCGAAACATGAAAATGTAGGCATAAAAAATCCGTAGGAAATGCTGAATTGTGATTTTTTGGGGAATAGGATTGTCATGCAATGACTTATTGTGAATGAAAGCATAATAAGCTTTAATTTCTAATGTAAGAGATTGGACATGAGACTATAAGTGACCAACAACATGCATGAGGGAAAATATATCTTGTGAAGGAATAGTAGAGGATGGCAATAATGTGTTAAGTAGTTGTAATTTTCCATTATGAGTAATCATAGGGATATCAAGAGGATACATAGGAGTTTCTAACTCTAAGGGCACACTAGAAGGTGGTGTATAAGGATTAATAGGTGAAGAAGGACATAGAACATCCATAGAAGCAGTAGGAATAGCATCAGAAACATCCCTAGGAGATGAAGTGATAAGAGTAGAGGAAATAATAGATGGAGATGACTCATGCAAGTTATTAGATATAATCTCAGAATAAGATGACAATGGAGCAGGGGATTCACACTCAACAATATGCAAAGAAGTAGAATCATGACTATCAATTGTTTCATTGAAATCAAAGAGACTCAGATAGAATAATTTCATTAAGTGTATCATCAACATAGTATGAAGGAGAATGTGAACTAGTATGTGATGTATCATGAGAAGAATTTTCAGAAATAGAAGTAACATGAGATGTAACTAGAGTAGTGTCCTGACTAGTATGAGAATCAACATGCACATGTGTATTATCATCAAGACCAAGCATGAAATTAATAAGAGTATCATCTAAAGTTTCTTTGGAAATTTTAGAAGGAGGATCATGGCTAACTGTATAACAAGGTGTATAATGAGTAAATCTCATCGGATCATAAACAATTCCAATGGTAGAATTATCAAATCTAGTAGGCACATTGCATTCATTAGCTAAGAGTTGTTATTGAGTATGATCCGGAAGAGTAACATCACGATATAAGGTAGTGAGTTCAGTGATAGTGGCCTCATCATAAATGGGATTGATACTCACATGAGGCATGATGAGCTGAGAAGGAGAAGAGATATCCTTAGCCATTAGGGTTTGTAGTGGATCCTAGGGAAAATAGTTCTAAGTTATGGGTTCACTAAATGATTCAATAAAATCTAAATTTTTATTATGAATCTAAATATACAGAAATATGAATGCTAAATAATTTATTTGATTTTATAAATGAAATAAAATAAGAGGGATAAGGTACTTACCTCAATTTCACTTACCTCCAGTGACATGGGACTGGAAACATGATGAAACAACATAATAGACATCACGACGAACCATAGGAAAATGTAGAGGAGGTGGAAATGGCTATATTGGGGCACCTAGAGAAATATGGGGGTTCTGGGTGCCTAGATCTACGAAATGGTTAGAACTTGGTTCCGATAGGGTCATTAGGAATTCACACTTAGTCATCTTTTATCATGTGAATATCACACTTGGATCATCGAGGTAGATGTAAATGCTGCAATGAAGGAATCACCTACAAAACCCCAAGTAAAATTTCAAACCGTAAAAAAGAAAGATGCAAATGAAGGGGTCATTTTGTCCTCGGATGCCACAATCGGTGGTCTTACAACTGAGCATTGTACTACATCTCAGACCCAATGTAGTTTTGTGTGTGCAACAGGTGGTCTAGGTCGCCCTCACACCAATGGTGCCAAGATAGCGGTAAATAATTAGATAACAATGCAAATGTGTGGATGGAATAGAATGAAATCCCCTTCCTATTCACTTTGTATATGTAAAATAATGGCCCAAATGTAGTACCTTTCTCTATGTAGATAGTTATCCCTTGATAATAATATTCCACCCATATAATGACATGTATGATGTATTTACATAGATATTTCTTGTTCAAATTTCAACACTAATGACCCAACATGCTGACTAGTACCTCGGAGATGAGAGGAAAACTAAAAAAACTAACCTCAAATGCCAAAAATAAGATCAAACATAAAGAGGACAGGGGTGCCCAAGATGGACAGGAGCACCTAGATCTACTATCTAGAGATAAGTTCCTACAAAATGAGTGAGAACCGATAAATAGGGATCCACCGAGACCTTACCACAATAGTGTGTATGAGTGATGACTATGCAATACAATAAGAAATGAATACCAATAAGACAAATGAATGGACTATGGGATGGGTCATCAGTGAATACTTTCCTTACGCAAGATCCATATATAAAACAACATACTTAGCAATATAATAATAGTGTTAAGTGTGTGATTTTGTGTCTACATGAGGTATAAGATGAATTAGGAGGTGATTCAAGTTGTGCTAAAATATAATTTAGATAGTTTTCCATTGATATAATTTGTCTCGTGATGATAATTTTTATATAGTTTCGGTGTCGGTTTGTGGATACGAATATTTTTGGATTTGTAGGACATGACAACATTTTCTAAAATTTTGATTTGGTTAGTGCATGAAATGGATTGGGTGATGCTTAATATCACCTAGAATGTGAATAGGCATGAAGTTTTCATCCAATTAATCCATTTGGAAGTCTTTAAAGTGTTAGGAAGGGTCTTAACCAGTTCCATCTATAAAACTACTTTCTAGGAAGATTGTTTTGGTGAAGGAAAAATTTATTGTGGTTTGAATCAGAGAATGTTTCAAGAGCCAAATAGTAAAGACAAGGTATGGAAATAGGTTTTTGTGAAGGCACTAAGCCATTGAGCCCATTAAATGAAATAATATTAGTGGTTCATGATAATTGTGACCTTTGGATTATGATTAAATGTCATTTTAAACAAGTGTGGTTATTTTTACAGCATGAATAAAAATAGTTTTTGTTTTAGGAGATTTTTCTCATTCCAATGATGGGATTTTGAGGATATTTTTTCATGGGTTAATGATTTTGGCTAGGCCCAACTACTTAGGTCATTTTTGAATATTGTGATAAATTTTATTAGATATTTTTAAGCTAAGGGGATCAAGATAAAGGAGGAAACCTACCTTATTTGAATTTGAATTAGAAATAAGCTATAAAAGCATAGTTTTGGATGTTTGTGAGGTAGTAGTGTGTGCAAGAAGTGTGACCTAGGTGAAGTTGTTTTATAGGTGTATGAGCATGGTTTGAGAACTAGGAAATTTTGTAATAGGTTGAAGAATGATAGTAAGTGTGTTTGCAAGGGTTTGATGCATTGAGAAGTGAAGAAAGTGTAAGTTTGTGCATGTTTGGAGACCTAGGATCTGAGCAAGGGTTTGAAGGTGTTTGGAGATGAATCTTGTGATCACCATTAAATAAGTTGTTGCAGCATATCATCAGTGATCTTCTCATCAAAATCTTGTGTGATGAGTCATATTCATACAAGTCTCTTGTTGTGAGTAATATCAACAAGGGTTTAGGGGTTGGTTTTCCTTGTGGGGTTGGTGCCTCACTAAAGAAATATCTTGTGATGTGTAATATTCACTTGATTATTTGTTGTGTGTAATATCAACAAATTTTTCAGTGGGTTTTCTTCCCCTTGAGGGTTTCCCACTTACATCTTGTTTCTTGGTGTTGTTTCTCTTGCTCATGGTTAATTATATGAATGTTATATGTTGTTGTGCACACATTAATGGATGGCTAATTGATTAATGGTTTATGTGAGTGATCTAAAATTGAAATTAAATTATAAGGATTGATTAACCCCTCCTTTTAGTCTATTGTGCTTCTAACGATTGGTATCATATCAGGTCCTTTTGGAGAAGTTTGAGACTTGAAAGGAGATCCTTAAAACACAAAAATGGTGAGTGGTTAAATTATTGGAAAGGAATAATTGTTTGATGGAAAAAACTATGTTTTTGGGAGTCCGAGGATAAGGACTTATATTATGTTTCAAGGGTTTGATTTTAGAAAAATTGGTATATAGTTACACTCCTTATTCTACTCCACCTACTAGTGATATAGACAAGAAGGCATATGAAAAAAATTATAAGGCCTTTTATGCTATCATCCTTACACGGTCTTAGAGAATATAAGTTGGGAAAGGTAATGAATTGCAAGTCAAAAAAAAGAGAGGCATGGACAAAACTTCAAGTATTTTATGAAGGTGAATCAAAGGTAAAGATTGCTAAGCGTCAAATTTTTAGAAATCGGTTTCGAGTCTCTTAAGATGAATGATGAAGATTCTATTGTTGCATATCTACTTAGAGTTGAAAAGGTTTTGTTGTCCATTTTTGCCCCCTAGGTAAAAATGAACAATGAGGGTCTATAGGCTAAAATTGTTAAATTTGGTATATAAAATTTCTAGATGATCTTCTATACTTTCATGGTGCCTTTCCATGGATCTTCAAAGCACATAAAAAGAAGGATCCTCAAACATAGCTCAATTGAGCCTAAATCAACACATAAGTGCATTAGTGCAAATTAAAATAATTTTTATCAAGCTTATGTTTGAATTAATATCTTGAACTTGATGTTGGAACATGGTTTTGACGAGGGGTGGGGAGTTAGCTTGGGCCCTCATGAATAGCTCGGTCGAGATAGGGCTCATCTCGGCAAATTCTTAGGCATGTCGGTGAAGTAACCATAATCAAGCTCGAGTGATTCGATCAAGGATCAACACAAAATAATGACCTCAAATGCAAACGCAACTTGATGGATGACTCAACTCGGGCTCGGTGTTCAAGCATGCAAAAAGGAATATGCGGGAGGTAGCTTAGTCACCTTACTATGAAATGTCATTGTGAGTCACAAAGGGGTCCGAGCTGAGACAAGTTAGAGAAAATCCCGTAGGATTCAATGCGATCTTTAGACATGTAGGTGAGATAATCAATGTCTCCACAAAGGAACAAATGAACAATGAGCCCCTCATCGGTTCGGAAGGGGGCTATGTAGTCAGTGTGAGTTGACATTAGGGTTCGGGTGATGAGCTCGATGCCAAGGCCAATGTTGACGTAACTCTATCGTGACAGGGTTAGTCGGGCTCATGTCAGGAAAGGCCGAGCATCCATCAAGACAAGAACACGATGGAATTGGAAAACCCACTGGCATAATTGATATACAATTTATCATTCGAAGTAATGAAATAGCTCATAGCGTTTGAGTTGCTCACACAGGTTGAATTTAGCTTGGAGGATACCACAAGGTTGGAATATTTCAAATAGGTAGTTCAACTTGGCAATAAAAATAAGAGAAAAGGCTCTCCAGGAGACTTGATTTGGAAAGAAATCACCATGGATCGAGACAATTCGGTAGTGTGAAGTCATCACGGGACTAAGAGCTTGAATGAGGCGGAGTTAAGGTTAGACTTTTGGAGTTTTTTTTCAGAAAATATTTTCAAACAATTCCATTTTGGAATTTCAAAGATTTTAAAGGTCGAAACATTGAACGAGATGAATATCTCGAAGCTCGAACTCTAAAACTCCTAAATTCGAGTTTCGGGTTTCTAGGATTGATTTTATGTCTTTTAGGGTTTGGAGAAATTTAGGATCGGAGTTCTGAGATCCAAGTTGATCACCATGTTAGGAGGAGTTCCGAGTCTTTCACCGAGTCAAGAGTTATCCCGAGTCACTCGGCACAAATAAGGACTCGTGGTTTAAATGCAATATGTGGTGAGGCCAAGCCATAGAGCGGGGAGGAAATTAAGGAATGCATCGTGAGTTATCCCGAGTCTTTTCCAAGCCAAGAGGAGTTAGTGGGGAGGAGAAAATATTCAGTCGATTCGTAGGCAATAACAAAGCTTTGGCTCACCATGAATGGAGTGGAGTTGGATACGATTGGAGCTTGGTCACCTTAGCAAGGTGTTCGGTACTCGGGGTGGTCACGGCGGTGTAAAGCTATTTTGGTTGTAGCGAGCTTACATGAAGACTTGTGGAGTTCTATGAGGAGAGGAGCAAGGTAGCTCATGCAACGATGAGCTGATTAAGGAACTTGATGGTGGTAGCATGGGTGGTGAGCTGCATCAAATGTTATCAAATAGAGGATACCTCGATGCATTACAAAGCAGACTCATAGAGGATGAGCTTAAACCGGTAGAGAACCGGTATGGTGGAGTCAATCGAGTGGCTCCACCGATGCACTCTTTACATAACCCACTCGCATTAGTGGTGAGATGTTTGGGAGCTCGAGTAGGTGGCGATCTATCATTCGAAGCAACTCGATAGCTCGGGCTTGTCATGGAAGAGATGGAGTCGGCAGAGTGCAAATCAACTGTCGAGTTGATCAGGGAGAGCTCAGCGAAGGTGGTGGGTCATCTTGGTGTTGAGCTCATTGAATGTAAGAGCACACTCATAATGATGAAGATTGTGACGTTCTCACGGTGTAGAACATAGTTGGACAATTCATGTAAAACTCAATGAGTCAATGTAATGGAGCATGGAGAGCATGTTGATGTGTGTGAGAAAAAACTCGACGTCGGGCAAGTCAATACAGAGATGTTCACAAGGGGAGCTCGTGATGGCGAGTCCACAGTGTTTAAAGAGAAGCTCGACCATTCAAGGTAAATATGAACTTGACAGACTCACGAACAGATATCTTGTTGAGTCGAGTGAGCGGTAAGTTAAGTAAGTTACTCGGCCAGGATCTTATTAGGCGAGCTCGGAAGGGATCAAAATCAAACTCGGTTAGAGATAGCTCACAGGCTTGGCATTGTTCGATGAAGAAAAGTGTAGGAGGAAGTTCATTTGGAAGAACTTGCAGAGAACTCATGAGATATAGTTACACAACGAGAAGATTGAATGAACTAGCATTTGCATGGTGAAGGATGGAGCTCGATGAGTCGAGCATTACGCAAGCCGAGTTTGATCGATGGGAATGGTAAGCTCTAGGTAACTTGGCGGTGAGCCCGTGTAAAGTGAAAAGGTGTTCATAACTTATTTTGTTCACACCGAGTGTGGAACTCATTTTGGTCATGGTGACGAGGGAGCTCGTTTGAGTAACGACTCGATGTAATGGTGGAGGATGGCTCAATAGGAGTTATTTGAAGGTGAGAGCTCATCGGTGAACGCGATGAATCATGGGAACTTGGTCAACGATGGTAGAAGGATTCATGGGTTGAGCTCAACTTGAGTAGTGAGTTGTCATAGGAGCTCGGTGGATGGAAATCGGTTCTTAGCTAAGTGCGGCAGTGAAGAGTAAGGACAATGGAGTTCTTGACTAACTTGGTGAGTTGGCTCGGTGAGCCAACTACCGAGTTGGGCCATTTTTGAATTTTCCTCTCCATTGCAATCTGGTCCAAGTGGGGCCCACCAAGTATTTTTATTTAAATATTTTAATAATAATATTTATTAGTATTATTTAAATATTATTTTAATTAATTATGAAGACTATGTCAACAAGCAATCAAGGATGAATGATGAAGCCTTTTCAAGTGGTGTAACTGAATTTGATTAATGATACATCATGTATCTTCAATTTAGGAAGGGAACTTATGACTCTTTCTCTCCTCTCTCTCAAATTCTTCTATAAATGTAAATTGGAAGTTCATTCCAAGGGGGTTATAACAAGTAGGTTCCGACAAGTCATACAAGTTGGAAAAAGTTAAACACTTTCCAAGCTTCCCTTCTCTTCACAAGCTGAGATGTTATGATTTGTAGGCTTTCAAGCCTTTCTTCTAAAATTGTAATGGCATCTTATGCCCTTTTCCCTTGATGTAATGATGCATTGTGCAAGTGCTTGAAGTAATGAGAATTATGTTTTGTGATCAGATGAATGTCCTTTCATGATTTTTCTACTTCTATTTGCCTCTCTCATGTTTTTAGGTGAACAGTGCAAGTTCAGGTTTCCATTGTAGGTTTGTGGAGTTCTGTGCTTATCAAGTGGTGGAATATTACATGCAATTGAGTTGTGGTGCTGGTTCACCCTTCTCAAGTTCATCCTTTTCCACTAGGAGATTGGTAGCTTATTGTCTGATCGAGTTTAACAAAGGAACGTCCGCCCCTGGTTTGTGGTATTTTGTACCCTTTCTAGTTGTGATAGGTGAAGGTGGTCAATGATGTAAGCATCACTCCCACATTAACCCTTCCAGATGTTGAACATCCCTTAATTTGGTGTATCACCACTTCTAGTTTAGGTTTTATTTCCTTTCATTTCTCTCTCCCTAATCCCATGAAATGTTAGCATAGGTCTAGTTAGCCATCTTTCGGCATTAGAAGCGATGTTGTGTTTAGTTTAGGAAGAGGAATCCAGCCTTCTCCGAGGTTCACCTCGAGCCAAGTACCATAGCTTGAGAGGTGATCCCATGTGTCCCAATCACACCAAATTTTTTAATTCATTTTCAAGCCATTTGGGGGTGCGGTGATTTGGTGACAAGAGGTTGTCAATAACATGAAAGGGTTAGGAGAAGATGTGAAAGAAGAAGTAGTTATTTAGAAGGTTTTGAGATCTCTAACTCCTAGATATGATTCAAAAATTTATACTATAGAAGAATCCAAGGATTTGACCCAACTGAAGATGGATGAGTTATATTGTACTTTTATTGCTTATGAGATGAGGATTGTTGACTCTAAACCAGCTAAGAAAGAGGTTTCTTTCATATCTGAAATTAAAACTAAGCGTAAGAAGACCAAGGAGGTTGATGACATTCCTAAAATTTATGATGAAGAACTCTTTGCAATGATGGCTAGGATATTAAAGGTTGGATCTGGAAAATACAAAGGTAAGATTCCTTATAAATATTTCAAATATGGTAAGGTAGGACATTTTTTTTAATTATCCTCATAAGCACGGAAGGAAGATCATGATGAACATAAATATGATAGAGATCATGATAACAAGTACAACAATTATGATAAGAACAAGAAAATATTTAAGAAGTTTGACTATAAGAAGAAGGAAAAAGGAGTTTTTATACAAAGGAAGATGATTACTTATATGATACTAGTAGTGGTGTTTCAGATTTTGCGTCTAAATTTGATTATGATTTTATTGGAAATGACTCATTGTTCATGACTAAAAAGCTATGAGGTCTTCTAGTGATGCCTCTTCTTTGTTATGAGATTTTATATCAAGTTATTGCATCTATTTTGATGAATATGAAGTGGAAGACATAGATGATCTTGAAGTCATTCAAATAGAGCTAAATCATATTGAAAAAGAGAACAAGAAGCTAAGTTTGCAGGTCAAGGAATATGGAAATCAAATTCATAAGCTAGAAGACAAGTACAAGGCTAAGTCAAGCAATAAAAATGAGTCGATCAAATTCTTAGAAGAAAAGGTAAAGTATCTATTATCCAAAATTACCCCCCAGTTTAATTTTGGCTTTAACAAGACTAAAAATGGAATTATCCCCTTTTACAGTGCAGATGGACATACGACCATTAATTTTCACTTACCGATGCACTAGCCATTTGTATTCAAAAAACTGCAGGAGTGCAGCTTTAAAATGATTAGCGGGTTGGTTATGAACATCGACGACGTTCATTTTCCCATCAAATTTAACATCGGTGGTCAGCGAGGACACATGGCGAAGCTCACGGTGTCCCAGGTCAAAGGCCACATGGTGGAAGATCACTGATCAAGGTGGGCTATGTGTCTCTTTTCAAAAGGGGATGGATTTAAAAGGGTTTCTAAGTCCGTGGATAGGCAAAATTTTATATTTCGTCGGGTTCGGAAAAGTTAGGCAAAACAAAGGGGACAAGTAACACATTAAAGAGCCAAGAAAAATTCTAAGTCCCCCAAACATAGAAATTGCGATGTGAAGAACTAAGTGGCACCATTTCATTGGTTCACCCTTAAAACTTGACAAAAGTGAAGGCTAATAAAGATCTAACAACCCGAAGTCACGTGGAGCCTTCTCATTGGCTAAATCTTTCTGGCTGTCGGAGAAGGACATCAAAGACAAGACCGACAACCTAAAATTGTGGAGCTTTATTTTTGGCTCACACTTTTTGTTTGTCAAAAGAGATTATAAAAGGTTTGATAGTGCATCGGGGTGTGGAGATTCCTAATTGGTCGATGATTCATGGATGTTAGAAGCTAGAAATCAAAAGGATTGACATGTGAAGTGTGTGGAGCCTTCCCATTGGTTTGCATTTCACAATGGTCAGTCAAAGGGAAAATTGTGAAGAATCATGGAGCCCTTTCGTTGGTCCATGTGTCACAAGGACTGATAAAGGAAAGGGACAATCTGTCAGTGCGAAGAGGTGTGGCAGCTTTCTATTGGTCCATTTTTTTAATACGGTGGACCTTTTTAAAGCCAAAGCAAAAGCCCGCAAAAGGTGAATAAGAAAGGAAAAATGGTGAGCGGGGAAGTAAAGCCATATATTGTGAACCAGTGGGAGACCAACACTTGGAAAAAGGTGAAACAAGTAAATGTTGATATAGGCCAATCCCCGAACTAATTAAAGGCTGCCACGTGTCAATTTTTGTGCCTCCTGACAGGAAAATCTTCAAATGGCCATATCTTTTGATCATGAGCTCTAAATTAGACAAAATTTATATTATTGGAAATCTCTCATCGAGCCCTTCAATTTCACATCATCAAAATATGGTTTTAGTGGCATTTATTAGGTCAAAATGGAAAACATGGATTTTAGAGGAAGAAGATGACCGTTTTGGCACACAAACGATCAAATCAGGTAGCTCAACCACTAGAATTGATGAAGCATGGCTTCATTTGCTTCTGCAGGATGAAATAGACTAAATGATGGCTCTGTAAGGTACCCATGTGCTTTGTAGAGGATTTTAATGTAAATTGTTGGTGGTTGAAGTCCAAAAAAGTCATGCCCCTTCTCTTTTCCCTCTTCTCTTTCTTCCTTCTCTTTGATCGTGTTTATATATTGTAAAAATATTTCATGTTGAAGAGGGAAATAATTATGGTAGAAAACTCTACAATTTTTGTTTTGTGAAACCAATGTGCTACAAGCCTTTTGGAGGAATTTTGAATGTTGATCCTAGATTTTCTCTTGTAATAGAATGATCTCAGTGCATATTAATGAAGCAATAGATACAAGTTGTGGATGCATCTTCCCTTGTTTTTTTATTTACTTTCTCCTTGCCTCTTTATTCTTATTACTGAGATGTATTATGTCTCTCTACTCATTGTGCAAAGTTCATTATAGTTGTGTTTATATAGAAATGATGTTGTAAATGTTATTGTTAGACTGTGAAGAAATATTATCACCCTTTCTAATATGCATTTTGTTCCTAGTTTCACACATTGGAGAGTTGTTCTCACACTCGTATTTTTGTGCAACACCTTTATAGTGTAGTTTTATTTTTACTTTCATGCTTTTACCTTTCCTTGGTCCCTTGGAAGTGGTAGAATAGGAGCCATCAGTAGTTTACTTTTATTAGATTTAGCTTGTACTACATTAGAAAGAGAAACCAGCCTTCTCTCGGAGGTCTATCTCAAGTAGCACTCACACAACTATAGAGATATTACCCATGTTACCTAATCACACTTGCTTGGCACACCATGTGGGACAAGAAGTCTTCATTTTGATCAGTAGCAAGATTGGTGTGGTCTTGTTATAAAAATCCATCCTTCAAGAGGCTTTGAAATTTCACATCTAAGAACTCTAAAAGAAATAATCCGGTGGTCTTAGCATCCCAAACCTGTCAAATTTATGAGAAAGATTCAAACAAGGTCAAGAACTAGAGAAGGAGGTATTTTTGAATACTTACAACTATCTCTAGGAAGAGGAAGAAGGGGAAGAAGATCTCAAAGGTCTCCATCTCCACCAAATAGAACACTATCAACACCTCCACCGGACAAGCCTTTCATTCAATCAACTAGATTTCTTAGACCAATCAAGATGGCTCATTAATAACCACCACCACAACTAAATCATTTTTTGAATTTCACTGGAAGAATCCCACTTACTCTCAATGCAAAAAATCCAATCCCAGTTGCAGCATTAAAGAAAATACCATATTTCATCAGGGAGAACCATACAAATTTGATTGATCACATTCAAGACATTGCAAATGTCTATGCAATCCATGAGGTCAATGAAATAGATGTGGATGTCAAATTATTGGCTTCCTCTTTCAAAGGAATTTTTTTACAATGGTTCAAAATCCTAAGAGCAGGATCAATCAACGATTGGGATCAATTGTGCATAGCTCTTTGTGGTCAATTTGGGGAGAAGGAAGACAATTTATCTCTATTGGAGCAATTGACTACAATCAAGAGAGCACCAAATGAGCAGATGGCTAACTTCAACTTCAGATTTCAAAGGACATGGGATAGGATTCCACTTGCTATGAGACCATCGTGAAGGTGCTTTTCTTTACTTTCTAAAAGCTCTAAATTCTAATATTTCCATGATGATACAATCCATGGGAGGTACAACTTTACCCATAACCTATAACATTTCTATTAGAGATGAAAATTATCTGATTCAAGATGGTAAACTTGCACCTAGGCCACATATGCCTCTTTATCTAGAATTAGGGAATCTAAACACTAGTCAAGCACCTACATTAGCCCCTGTCCCTACCCCAAAAAATAGATTCCTACCAAATCTTCAACATCTTCTTCTAGCACCTCAAATGAGCTCCAAGAATTCATGAAGTAGTAGTTGCAAAACTTAGGTAATGAGTTGGTGATAATTAAGAGGTAAAAAGCTCAAAATTTTAGATCATATCATCCTCAAGCCCAACCCAATAGACCTCCATATCAGCCTAATAAGCCACCTGCTCAAGTTACAAACCCAAACCAAGTAAAACCTCCTACCAATAGGCCATTTTAGCCTTATAATCCTAATACGCCATCCACATCTAGATCATTGGTACCAATAACATGGCACAAGAATATGACTGGTTCTTCCCATGTAACCAACCTTACAATCAATCAACATTTTTCAACGGTGCTCTAAATCAAGCATTGATGATGACAATAGTTTACCTAGAACAAGAGACAAATCAAGAAGAAAATAAGAAACAAGAACTCCTCAAAGGCACCTACAAGTGAAACCACACTTGTCAATTGGCAAGCTAGAGATTTCGTGGTATAAATCGGAGTTCCACCTCGGGGTGTGGTAGAAAACACATCATCTAAGAAGAGGAATATCGAGGAAGGGTAGTCATCCAATCCAAGTGCTTCTCATCCCTCTATCACTCTACAAGGAGTTGGTAATCAAAGTATATCTCTAAAAGTGTAAAATAAGCCCAAAATACCTTCTAGACTAGCACATGTACTAGTTGTAGCAGCTCATATGTAAGAAAAGGTCATACCAAGCAAAGGAAAATAAAAGGATAGTTCCTCTCCATTCAATATCATTGAGAAAATGAAGAAAACAAACGTGAATATCTCAATGTGGGATTCATTTGTAATCCCGGAGCCAAAGAGATACACCAATATAACTCAACAAGTGAGAATTCAAGGGGGTCAACAAGGTAAAAACAAGAAGCATCCTCCATTTTATAAATCTCTCGATCATTGGAGACAATCTTGTACACAATTGCATGATTGATTTGGGAGAAAGTAGTTTTGTAATGCCTAAGAAAATAGCTGATCAGTTGCGCCTTCAATATGAATTCATTTCTAGAGGTGTGGTGCATTTGGATAGGACAACAATTAGATTGATCAAAGGATTGAGCCTCACATTCCATGCATGTCCTAATGTCACAGTCTTGCAAGATGTTTCATTTATAGACTTGCCACCAATCTTTGCATTATGCTCATCAAGAGACTTCATCACTAAAATTGGAGGCTACTTGTTTGCTAACCTGGAAAAACATGTTATTTAGAACAAGGTATGGAGCTAAGGCTACAATCAGATCTGATCCTATTTCAAACTTTCATATTGAACCACATGTACCAAGTCCAATCAATGCAAATTGTTCAACTTTTGATAAAAAAATATTTCCCAAATACTCCAGAGACAATACTAAGGTTGGAGGTATTCCAAACTTAACTCTTGATGAATGGGAAAATAAGAGGCATGCATTTGATCCTTACAAGGAAATGGAAGAATTTGAATTAGGTAGTTATTGCTTGCATGCATAAAATCCACTTCTCCCTAGCATTACCAAGCCGGATGAAAAGATGAGAATGAAGTATAATAACTATTCTTTAACGACTCAAGGAGTAGGCAAGGTGCAGGAGGAGGAGCCATGATTGTTTCACCTCAAGGTATGAAATACTACTCAGATTTCCATTTTCAATTCAAATATTCAAATAACACAGCTAAGTACGAAGCTTTGATCTATGGGTTACATTGGGCAAGAAAGAGAGGTATTAAGAACTTGCAAGTTTTTAGAGATAGTGAGCTGATTGTGAACCAAGTTAGAGGGAAAAACACTGCTAAGAATGATCTTCTAAAGAAAAAAAAGAATTGGGTAGGGGATCTTATTTAAGATTTTGAAGCTTTTGGCATTAATTCCATTCCAAGGAAGAAGAATGAGGCTACAATCAGACATGATTTCATTCTTTATGCTTTTTGAGGTTCGGATACAATATCATCCATCTTGGTACAATTGAATAAAGAAGGTGCAAAGCATCCCATAGCATTCCTCGCTTAAATCTTGGAAGATTACGAAGTAAGGTATTCTTTCATAGAAAAATATGTTCTTGCTATTATCAAAAGCCTAAATAGTTCATACACTTGGTCTCGAACAATAAGATTCAATTGTTGGTGTCTCATGCTGGAGTCAAAGACTTTCTCTTGAAAAAATATTTGAATGAGAAAAGAGAAATTTAGATCACCCAAGTTATGGAGTATGGTATTGAAATCAAAGTGACTAATATGGTCCATGGTAAATGCCTATGTGAGCAGCTAGCTTCCAAAAACATGTTGATCTAGCGAGTGAAGAAGAAGTTATATTGGTACTACAAAATGATCAAGAACAACCAACTAATAATGCATCCATTCCATGTTGGACTCAATATATGGTACATTATCTCCAAACAGTCTTTGCCCTCCAGTGGAGCAAAGCAAATAGAAGATAATTTAGATTACAGTCCATTCCGTATGTGCTTTTTGATGGTGTTTTGTTCAAGAAGGATGTGAATAAATTTCTCCTAAGGTGTCTCCCAACAAGTCAGGTTGAGAAATTGTTGCAGGACTTCCATGACGGAGAAGTGGGAGGCCACTTTTCTCCATGAGTAATATCTCTCAAGATCATAAAACTTGGTTACTATTGGCCTACAGTGTTTAGTGATTGCTATGCTTGGATCAAGAAGTGTAAAAATGCACATTATTTAGAGAGAAGGAGAATCTAGTAGTGTTGCCCCTTAGTCCCATTTCAATTGATCAATCATTCATGAAATAGGGATTACAATTTTTTAGAGTTATCAATCCAAACTCGAGCCAAGGCCACAAGTGGATATTAACATCAAAAGACTATTTCATCATGTGGACTAAAGCAGTGGCACTCAAGGGAGCAAATGAATCCAACATCTTGGATTTCTATGAGGGGATAGTCACGAGGTTTGGTGTACCTACCACTATCATATTAGACAATGCATTGGATTTTCTTGGCATAAAGATAATAAATGGGTTATTAGAAACAGAATATATCTCATCACTTCATCAAATTATTACCCTCAGGGTAATGGCCAAACAGAGTCCACAAATAAGAACTTGCTGATAATTATAAGAAGAAATCTTGATGAAAATCAAAGAAATTGGCACATGAAGCTCAAATCAACTCTATGGACTAATAAGATTACACCCAAGAGGTCAACAGGTAGTTCTCCATACAAGCTAGTATATGGGAAAGAAGTAGTGTTGCCTATATCACTTGAGTTGTCGGCATTGGAGATCATGAAGTAGTTGGAACTAGCTAAGTTTGAACCCATGGAAATCAGGTATGAAGAATTGATGGATTTGGAAGAAACAAGAGAGAATGCAGGGGAAACCATTGAGAAATATCAAGCACTAATCAAGCAAATCTTTGAAAAGAAGGCTAAGGTTAGGACATTATGAGAGATATATTTTGTGCTTAAATGGGATGTTGATCGATAAAATCCATGCATACATTCCACGTTTAATGCCATATGGAGTGGCCCTACATGATCATAGAATGCAAGAGTAGCAACGCTTTCGACTTGCTAGATTGGATAGTGAAGAGATGTAGATTCCAGTCAATGGAATCTACCTCAAACATTGCTACTAGAAGGAAAATTTCTCACCCTTGTACATAGTAGTTTAGGATTTGCATTCCTCTTAGTTCTTGTACACATTGTATTGTTGTTAGAGTAGGTTTCATTTCCCTAAGTATTGATGTACATGTTTTATTGCATCTAGTGTGTTTCCTTGTATAGTTCATCCCGCTTCTAGAAAGAGAAATTGCAGAAAAGAGACTCAAAGTTATAGGCAACAATTGTTATCCTTAAGAAAATTCAAATGTAGAGCAACTAAAATCAAATCAAGAGGCATATCCAAAAAAATTTCCATTCTTTCACTTCTTATTAGTGGTTGAGTTTCTCATTCCTTCACCGAGCTAAAAATAATTCTTGGGGATGCTTTGATATTGCAATAGATGGTAATCCTCGGTGTTTCGCTCACCTTCAAATGATATTTAAGCAACACACATTAGCCACCATGCATACTTTCAAGGCTTGATAATGGTTTTTGCAGCCTTGAACAATAGTTGGGTAGCTCATGGGAGGTGTGGATTGGATTTTGGAGAAACAATTTAAAGAATCGTCATTCAACCTCGATGGATCACAATTGTGAGGAATGGGCAAAATTCAAGTTTTAAGACAGTTTTCTACTCTCACAAAACAAATTTCAAGATTTTCTTATAAGAGTTGGAAAATGCAACCAACGAAAGGCGTTCTAGATGCAAGTAGTAATATCCCAAGTATTCTAGGGTCAAATTCCAAATTAATCATGTAGAATCCATGCCCAATGGATGCATATTGCACTTGGTAAAATCTAAAGCAAGATTACCTCGAGAGGTCACCAAATTGTTATCTAAAATTACCCCCTTGGGTTAATTTCTGCTTTAACAATCCGAAAAAATGGACTTAGCCCCTTTTTGCGGGTATGTGACGGTCATACAACCATCAATTTGCACTTCCCAAATGCATTGGCCATGGGTATTCAAAAAACCTGCGGGAGCACATTTTAAAAGGATTGGCGGGTTGGTTATGAATGTCGACTATGTTCATTTTCCGTCAAATTTAATGTCAATGGTGAGTGGGGACACATGGTAGAATCTTAGAGGTCTGGCCCAATGACCACGTGGTGGCAGGTTCTTGATCAAGGTGGGCTACATGTCTCTTTTCAAAAGGGTATGGGATTAAAATGGTTTCTAAGTATGTGGGATAGGCCACATTTTATATTTCTCTGGGTCCGGCAAAGTCGAAAACGCAAAGAGGATAGGTGGCACATTAAAATGCCAAAAAAGTTTCTAAGTTGCCTAAACTTAGAAACTCGCATCATGAAGAGCTACGTGGTGCCATTTCATTGGTTCACCCTTTGTAGCTTGATAAAAGTGAAGTCTAAGAAAAATATGACAGCCCTTAAGTCATGTGAAGCCTTCTCATTGGCTAAATATTTCACAATTGTCAAAAGGACATCAAAGAAAGGAATGACAACACAAAGGCATGGAGCATTCTTATTGGGTCACACTTTGCATTTTCATAAGATATATATAAAAGGTTTGACGATTGCATCTGGGTGTGGAGCTTCCCATTGGTCGATGATTCATGGATGTCACACGCTGTAAATCAAAAGGACTAACATGCGAAGTGTGTGGAGCCTTCCCATTGGTTCACATTTCGCAATAGTCAGTCGAGGGGAAAATTGTAAAGAAGCATGGACCCCTTTCGTTGGTCCACATGTCATGGGGAGCTGACAAAGGAAAGGGAAAAGCCTTCAATGCATAGAGGCATGGTAACTTTCTATTGGTTCATATTTTTTTAATACGACGGATCTTTTTAAAGTCAAAGCAAAAGCCTGCAAAAGGTGAAGAAGAAAGCAAAGATGGTGAGTTGGGAAGTAAAGCCATATGTTGCAAACTAGTGGGAGACTGACACTTGGAAAAAGTCAAAAAATGTACACGTTGGTAGAGGCCTATCCCCGAACAAATTAAAGGTTGCCACGTGTCGATTTTGGTGCCCTCTAACAGGAAAATATTCAAAAGGCCATATCTTTTTATCCCAAGCTCCATATTAGACAAAATCAATATCGTTGGAAATATCTCATCAATCCCTTCAATTTTACATTATCAAAATCTAATTTTGGTGGCATTTATTGGGTCAAAATGGAAAAAATATATTTTAGAGGTAGAAGAGGACTGGTTTTTGCATGCAAACGATCAAATCAGGTAGCTCAACCACTAGAATTGATGAAGCATGGCTTTATTTGCTCATGCGGTGAAATAAACTAAATGATGGATTTGTAAGATGCCCATGTGCTTTGCAGAGGATTTTAAATGCAAGTCATTGGTGGTTGAAGTCCAAGAAATTCATGCCCCTTCTCTTTTCCCTCTTCTCTTTCTTCCTTCTATTTCACTCATGTTATATATTGTAAAAATATTTCAAGTTGAAGGGGGAATAATTATGGTAGCATAACTCTACCATTTTTAATTTGTGAAACCAATGTAGAGGACTTCTTACATGATGATCCTGGCCTTTCTCTTGTAATAGAATGATCTATGCATATCAGTGAAGCAATTGATACAAGTTGTGGATGTATCTTCCCTTGTGTTTATTTTCTTTCTCTTTTCCTCTTTATTATTGTTGTAGATGTATTGTGTCTCTCTACTCATTGTGCAGAGTTCATTATAGTTGTGCTTATATAGAAATGATGTTGTAAATGTTGCTATTAGACTATACAGAACTATTATCACCCTTTCTAATTTGCATTTTTCTCCCATTTTCACACAATTGAGAGTTATTCTCACACCCTTATTTTAGTGCATCACCTCTGTGATGTAGTTTTCTTTTACTTTCAAGATTTTCCCTTTCTTTGGTGCTTTGGAAGTGATAGATTAGGAGCATTCAGTAGTTTACTTTCATTAGAGTTATATTGCACTCGATTAGGCAGGAACCAGCCTTCTCTCGGAGGTTTATCTCAAGTAGCAAGTCCCAAAATTGAGATATAGTACCCATGTTACCCAGTCACATTGCTTGACAAAACAAACTCACATGCTAAGAAATTAAGGGGTGTTGTGATTTGGTGATAACAATATCTTTTTCAATTTTTAATATAAAGAAAGTGTTTGTTTGAAATTTGAAGAAGATATAGAGTTCCGAAGGGCTGAGCTACTAGAGGTTACCAAGAAGACTATGTACTTTTAGAATCTTGAGAAAAGTGCAAATTATCTAGATGATCTAATTGGAAAACAAAGATCAACATGTGGTAGAATTGGTTTGGGTTTCAAATAGGAATCTAAAGGCAAGGAAGTGAAGCAAGAAAAAATGATTTCAAGCAAAGAGGAAAGTTGACATAGCATCAAGGAAGATAAAAATAAGGTGACTCTCAAAGAGAATGAAAATTCAAGGCAAATTAGGCTACCAAATGCCTCAAGGTATGAAATAACTTTCAATGGATATTGTTATAATAGTAATGCATTTAGTCATAGGGATTAAGAGTGTAGAAGATCACCTAGAGATACTCATCCATGAAGAGACAATAGAAGTCAATATGCTAAGAGTGTTGTATGCTATAAGTGCAATTAAGTAGGTCATGTTGTTAGTATGTGCTTGAATGATTCATCTAGTCATGTTGATACTTACAAGAGGAAGATTTCTGGATATGCTATAATTGTAATAGTGTTGGACATGTTGCAATAAACTACTATCAAGGCTATTCAATTCAAAACAAGAGTGTTCAAGGTCTTAAAATGAAAATAAGTGGATTTCAAAGGCCTAGGATGCAAATTAACAGTCAAGAAAGGATTTGGGAACCAAGAAGGAGCAATGATGTCTCATCAAAACTGATGTTAATGGAAGGCAAGGTATAATTTAGAGTACATATCAAAATTGAGAATAAGAAGGTGGTCTACATGCATCTAGGAGGGTTTGAGACCTCTTCAAGACCTTCTTTTAGGTCTTCATAGTGTTGATATGACTCTAGTATATTTTTAGAGGTATATGAGTTCATATGAAGCATTGGATTGAGGGGGAGTTGTCTAAGTCAAAGTGTGTGTCTCCTTCATGATTTCAAGGTATGCCTTCTTAAGTCATTTTGTAGTTCTTATTGATCTAATTGATTGATAATATTGTGTGAGTCAAGTTTTAAGTCTTGTTGTCTTCATGAGTATATGCTTGATTTCTTGGAGTCTTAGTCTGTAGTATTATGGGTGTATTATCAGTCCAAGATGACTCGGTGTGTACAAGAGTCATGTTGTTGTCTCATTTGAGATTTGTAAAGTCATAAATTTATTTGAGATTTGTAGAATCATAAATTCATGAGGAGATTTTTCTTGTAATATGATTGTGTGTCTAATGATGTTTTCTTAAAAGGAGTTTAGTATAGTTTTCAAGTGTCTACATGGTATGAGAAATTTATGAGTCAAGTGATTTTTCATGAGCTATAAATTCATGTCTTATGTGTTTTCAAGAATATTGTATGTGTGTGAAGCTATGAATGTGTCACAGAAGTTGTTAAAGGCTATCAAGAGTCTTAGTGTATTCATTCTCCTCAAGCAATTTGTTTTGGTCTTCATTAGTGGTATGAGAATGTCCACTAGATTGTGAGTCATTGGGTCATGTGTTATGAGTTTCAAAGGGTGTAGGTGAATCTCGAGGTATCTTGAAAATTTTATGAGTCATCAAGTATGATGACTTGATCAAACTATTATGACAAACAAGTATTGTGGTTGAGATATGGTCGAATCAAGTGTGCTCAAGTGGAGTCTAAGGTGGTTCTAGGTATGATATTGGTGTTATTTCTCTTCAAACATGTCAAAATGTGCTCAAGTTGAGTCTAAGGTGGTTCCAGGTATGCTATTGGTGTTATTTCTCTTCAAATATGTTAAAATGTGCTCAGGAATGTAAGAAATGCTATTTCAAAATTGATGATTAGGTTTTTGCCCTTGAAGTCAAAGTTTAACCATTTTTGTAGTTTCTCTGTCTTAACTGAGCTTTTATAGTGCACATTGAGTGTTATGGTGGAAATGTTGAATTTGAAGGAGAAAATAGTGGGTTCCAATGCCAAATTTTTGTAGAAGCATCTAGACAATGTATTGTACATGATTTATGAGGTTTTAAACCGTAAAAATGCATAAGTTGTCTGGAACTCTTGACAATAGTATGAATTCATAGTGTGAATGCAAAAGACCTAATTTAACTGGATGTAATGAAAAAATCTACAAAGTGTATCTT
The DNA here is from genome assembly GCA_018340775.1 of Taxus wallichiana var. yunnanensis. Lineage (NCBI taxonomy): Eukaryota > Viridiplantae > Streptophyta > Pinopsida > Cupressales > Taxaceae > Taxus > Taxus wallichiana. The sequence goes on along the minus strand of CM031235.1, from coordinate 327,174,417 downwards.
TAAGAGAAATATTCAAGGCTTGTGAAAGTGGTTGTATGGCCAAATGGGTATCCATATCTGGTCATATTTCATCACAAAAGGTTGTACATCAAAAGATATATGTGATTCCATTCAAAATCAAGTCTAGTAGTCTATGAATGTGGATTTGGTGATGTAAAGAAGGTAACGTGAGAGTTTAATGAAGTTTTTGAGATTATTGGGCATGTATAATAATGTGAAACATATGATTAAGTGAAATTTTATGCTGTAATGAGAAATGGTGTGATAGTTTGATCTCATGAGATCTTTAAGGCTTTAAGACATTGTTTAAGAATGAATGATCAGTCACAGGTTTTTATTTGACTACTTGGTATTATTTATGTTCCCATAATTCTTGTGCATCAATCTGATAAACCCAAGAAGGTGTCAAAATTGAGTGTAAGAAGATGGTATAAGGTATAAAGGAGAAAAAAATTTCATCTATGTTCTCTTGAAGCATCTAAAATGCATTTGAATGTGTATTGCGATTCTGAGCCATGTAAGTCATCATCGAGAGACCTCTGAAACTTCCAAATTGATGGAGCATGAGTTGAATGGATTTTGATTGTTTCCAAAATAATTCTGAATTTGTTTTCAAGAGTTCTCTCATCCAATTGATGAGTCACAATGGAAGGGCATAAGAAGCTTCATGATAAAGTGTGTGCTACAAGTCAATATCATGCATCTACAGGTGAAGGGGATGTATGAGAGGTAGAGATTTAAATTTTCATAGGTTTGTAGTGCTCTTCAATATCATCTGTCATGAAAAGTTTCTTTCAAGATGGTCTATAAGGTATAAATTGTGAATGTCATCCAAAATTGAAAAAGGGTGTCTAGTGAAAGTGCTTTATGACAATGTATGATCAATGTTGCTTCAAAGTTGCGAATCTACATGCCTGTAGATGTTGTCTTAGTATGGTGGTAGCTATTTTTAAAGGATATATGGTGTCTTGAATTCCTTATAAGGATGTATAAGTGATGAAATAGTGGAGCAGGGAGTGACTTAGAATCTTGAATCAAATCAATGGACCAAGACCTTAAATGAGTTTGATAAGATGCCCCAATAACATTAAATTGTAGTTTCAAGTAAGGATGATATGTAATATGATTTCATGTTAGGAAGGAGTCCATGTTTCAATCCTTTAAGATGATCTATGTATATTCATGTACTATAAGAGTATGCTTCTTGAAAAAGTTGAAGTTTAGGTTGATGCTCTGTTGAATGTCATTCTACAATGGACCATAAAGATGCTACTAAATGTGGATGAGGTGTATAAGCTTACCAAGTTAGGTCAAGCTTAAAATTGAAGGTGCTCTTGATCTATTCATGTGCTAAAAGGATACATTCTTGACAATTTGAAGCTTGGTTTGAAGTTAAGATTGATGTCTTGGTAGTTGTTAGTGTACAAATCATATGAGAAAGTTCTTCTATAGGTAGACATTGTGTGTATAGTCCTATCATGACAAGGGGAGCATGAATGTATGATTCTTGAAGGTGGATTGATGTATCATAGGAATATGAGGATGGTGTGTGTGTTTATTCACTATATTATGAATTTCAAGAAAAAAATTTCTTTATATCATCCAAATATGATTTATTAAGGATCAAGAAATCATTTAGGACATGGATCAAGTGTTTAAGCCATACTTTTGGCTTATGAGGAAGGTAAGATACTTGAATTTGTGCTTTTATACTATATATGGTGGTCTTAAGTCAAGGATGATTTTGGTTTACATGATCATTGTGTGCATGGTGTTCTTGAACTCTTCAAACTTGGTCTAGAATGCATTGAAGTGCTTTTAGGGAAATCATTCCTAAAGGTTGAGAAATGTCAAGAAGAGGAAGACCTAGAGTCAAATTTGTGTCTTCTAAAGTTGAGTTTGGCCTAATAATTAAGGAAAGGAGGATATTTTTCTTGTGCATATTTTTGGCATGTTCATGGAGAAGTTTCTTTAGGTACAAGTCTTATATAATGGTTTCATGAAGGAAAAAACAAAGTTTGAGGTGAGAAATGCATTTTTGCATGCCTAGAAGATGGATGATGGTGTTTTAGCCCAAACTAAAGCTGAGGAAGATGAAGGATATGTTGATACATGTATCCTTTTTCATTAATTTAAAAATCGGGAGAAGTTTAGGTGGTTTTCAAATAATGACAAAGGGGATATTATTGGTATGTTGTTATATAGGTGTTGTCAGTGATGCAAAACCTCATTGATGAAAAATTGGATGATGGAGTAGGATCAGAGAAAGATGAGGATGATGATGACATGATGATTCATATGTGTTCATGATGATATCAGGTGTTTCAATGAGAATGGCTTGTTCTTGCAAGCGAATTAGGTAATCTTGTTACCCTAGATGACAAGTGGATGGTGGTATGAGATTATTGGAAACTTGAGAAGCATGTTATCATGATGGAAATAATCATTTGAGAGTTATTGGTCACTCACATGAGGTTCAGGGTGTAGATACAAGTTGGTGACCATGTTGCACGTGCTCATTTGGAGCAGGTACGGATGTTAGGAGGTATGAGGATGAGCTATAGAGCTATATGAGCTCATGGATGCATGTATTCAGTTGTATCATGATGTATCAGGTATGTTAGGACCATTTGTAGTGTTTTCATGATGTGTTATGAGGTTGTTTCAGTTGACCCTATCCTTTACAATGTAAAACCCTAAGGGCTAACTATGCAAATGAGATAGGATGAAAATATTGAGAGCTATTTGTGACATGATGATGATTGGAGATGTTAGTAGGGTGTTTCATTGTGTTGTGGGAAACATTTTAGGGCTCCATGATGAACATTTAACATGTTATGTCAGTATTGGTCAAATAGGGTTAAGAACAAGGCCATTTCAACTCAAATTGGAACTTCTGATGCTCACCCTGAATTGTGTGCTTTGCATGGGACCTTGTGGCTTTCAGGGATGTTTCTACATTGAGTCTAGAAGGTTTCAAAAAAATAATGAGGTCATTTCATCATCACATTTTTATGAATGAATGTTAAGAAGGTAAACAACTCATTATGTGTTTGAAACCCTAGCTTGAAAGAGGTTTGAGATATTTTCTTCATAAGTGACCAGTTTTGCTTGATAGTGCTTAGATGATGATTAGAACTTTTAGAGGACTCCTTCATCTTTCCAGAAAGGTATGGTAGTGGTCATGGTGATGAGTGGACCCCACTCAAAATAAATGGCTATTATGTAATGTATGTGGGTTTTGCTTTATACACATGATGGTTTTAGGTCATGGTGATGTTGATAAATGGTCAAGTATGCTTCATTCAAGTTGATTAATCAAATGGTAGTTTTGACGCAGTAAGAATAAGTCTTCATTAAAGTTGACACTACAAGATCTACGGGATGTGTTAGGAGGTGATTCAAGTTGTGTTTGAAATATAATTCATAGATATTTCTATTTATGTAAGTTTTGTTTCATGATGATGAGTTTTGATATGGTTTCCAATTCAGTTTGTGGAAAAAAATATTTTTCTTCTTTGTAGAATAGACAACGTTTTTTTAAATATTGAGTTGGTTAGTGCATCAAATGGATTGTGTGATTATTTCTATCACATGGAATGCGAAGAGGAATGATTTTTTCATCTAATTAATCCATTTTGAGGTATTTAAAATTTTAGGAAGGGTCTTAACTAGTTACATTTGTAAAATTGTTGTTTAGGCAACTTGTTTTGGTGAAGGACAATGTTGTTATGTTATGACCCATGAATTTTTAAATAGTTCTATCTTATTTAGATGTGTCCTACAAGTTATATAATTTCCATTAGTGGTCACATGGCATAGTTTAGGTGTTTTTGATGATATTAAATCCAAAAGGTGAAGACATGGTGCTGGAAACATGTGTTTTGTGAAGGCAATGAGCCATTGGGCCCATTAAATGAAATAATTTGATTGGTTCATGATAATTTCAACCATGGATGATGTTTAAATGTAATTTTAAACATGTGTGGTTATTTTTAGAGCATGCCTAAAAATATTTTTGGTGTTAGGATATTTTTCTCATTCTAATAATAGGGTTTTGAGGATTTTTGGTGCATGGATGAAGAGTTTTGGCTAGGCCAACCTACTTGGGTCATTTTTTACTTATTGCATGGTAAATTTTATCATTATTTTTTAAGTTAAGGGGTCTAGCTCAAGGAGGGAAACCAACCTCATTTGAATTTGAATCAAGTAGAGGCTATAAAAGTATAATTGTAGGTGCTTTTGTTAGTGGAGTGTGTGCAAGAACTACAACCTAGGTGAATTTATTTTACAGGTGTATGAGCAAGTTTTGAGAGCTGAGAAAGTGTTTGAAAGGTTTAATAATTACATCAAGTGTGTGTGCAAGGGTTTGATGCATTGAGAAGTGAAGAAAATGTAAGTTTTTACACATTTAGAGACCTAGGGTTTGAACAAGGGTTTGAAGGTGTTTAAAGCTTAATCTTGTGATCACCATCAATTGATTTCTTACAACATATCATCATTGATCTTCTTATCAAAATATTGTGTGATTATTCATATGCATACAAGTCTTTTATTGTGAATAATATCAACAAGTGTTTAGGGGTTGCTACTCATTATGGGGTTGTTACCTCACTAAAGAAATATCCTTTGATGTGTAATATTCACTTAAGTCTTTATTGTGTGTAATATCAATAATTTTTAAGTGGTTTTTCTTCCCCTTGAGGGTTTTCCACTTACATCTTGTGTCTTTATGTTGTTTCTCTTTCTCATGATTAATTGCATGAATGTTATATGTTGTTTTGCACACATTAATGGATGGATAATTGATCAATGGTTTATGTGAGTGATCTGAAATTAAAATTAAATTGTAAGGACTAATTCACCTCCACACCTCTCAATTCATTTTTCTTCTAACATATTTTTACATTGTGTTGTCATTGATGTCAAAGTGAAGGTCTTGGTAGTATTGTCTCGAGGTTATTGATGTCAAAAGGAAAGAGAAACATGAAGGTTGTGTTGGCCATTGTTTATTAGTGTTTTCGTTGATGTCAATTCCATTGATGGAAAAGGGTATAATGAGTTCATATGAGTATCCATGAGGTGTCAATAAGATGTCAAGTATGAAGGTTCATTGGTAGTGTCCATGTTTGGTGAGTTCTATGTTGTCTTAGAGCATCGTTCAGTGAGTATAGTCATAGTATGAATCCTTCCAAGGTGGTTGAATGTTGTCATGAGGTCACACATGGTCATAAAGGTGTGTTACAAGTGTTAATGAGTTTGTAAGTTGTCAATATGGTCGATTAATGAGGTTTCATGGTTGAGTCAAATCATTTTAGGCCTATTCCTAGCCCTAGAGCATGCAAAATGAGATGGAGGTATGATATTTGGAGCTAATATGTCATGGTAGAATCATGGTGGTAGTGTACATTAAGTGTTTAGTGATTTTTAGGTCAGTTATCGAGGTTTGGTGCATTTATGAGGTCCTTGGGAAGCAAGCAGGTGAGAAACAGACAAGATAGCACATGTAAGTATTAATGGATGGAGAGTTTCAGAGCTATTTGGGCTAGATGGTGAATATGAAAATTTAGAGGATGTTTTCATGATGTTTCATGGCATGTTTTGTGTCATTATTAAGAATAAATTTCAAGATACATTATTTTTGGAAAAACCGAGTGATTTTGAAGTAAAAGTTGACCTTCTGATGTTTGTTGTGATATGTGTTATTATTATGGGGACCCAAGCTCTTTGGAATATTGTTTTAGGTGAGTTAAAAGGTTTCAAAAAAAAAGAATGAGGTGGTTTGATCATTACATTTTTATGAATGATCGTTAAGAAGATAAGTTGTTTTGAAACCCTAGCTAAAACCTAGCTCAAAGAGACTTGGAGAAAAAGAGATATATCGAGCCTATATTGATTGGTTTTTTTGAATTGATAATAGGATGTTGTAGAGGACTCCTCTAGTTTTCCAAAAAGGTATAATATATCATGTGACTATATGTGGGCCCCACCTTTGAAAATGCATGTTTATGAAGAAGTTTAGTTTAAGGAAAGATTTTCAAAATAAATTGCAAAATAAATTGACATTTTTAGCCCTGAAATGTTTCTATATTTTCATGATAGTTTCAGATCATGGTTGATCTTCTAAATGGAAAATTTTTCCCTATTTATGAAGACTACGTTTTTGGCGGTTTGAGCAGTTTGTGGTAAAAGTTGAATTACGAGAGATACAAGAAGAGTTAGGACTCCATTCAAGTTGTGTTGTGATCTTAGTTCATAGATATTTTTAATTGTGTATAAAAATTAATTTTTTTATATGGTATGATTAATTTATGACCTGTTATTTGAGGGTCAAATCTGGAGGATGCTTGGTCTAATAGGGTATCAAGTGGCTTCATGAGGTAAAGTGATAGTTATGAGTTGTTCATGATTTGTAAAGGTTGTACAGTGCTTAAAAATAATTTATAAGGGTTTTAAATTATTTTTAAAGTGATGAAGTGAGTTTTGAGGTGATGGAGCAAGTTGAGCTCAAGGTCGGTTCTTGAGTCCTAGAAGGCTAAATAAGTAGTTTGCAAAGATGGACTTGGTTGAAGGCCTTCCACTTGGAGTTTGAAGGAAATATAATATATTAGGGAAAGTAGATTACGATTTATTTCTAATGGTGTATGGTTTTTTAATTTTTGATGAGTTTTTATGGGTCATATAGCTCACTTGTGAAGAAGAATGTTTCTTGAATTTCAAGACAAGATTTCTCAGCCGAAAGATTGAGGTAGAAGTGGCATGAAATTGATGATTTGATGATTTATATCATTTGGAGTGTGAAGGTGGATGAATTTTTTCTTATTTAAGACATTTTTAGGTCTTGAAAGTGGCATAAATGGTGCAAACTAGTTGTGTTTGTGAAACGTCTTTACTGTGCGATTCAATTCGGTGAAGAGGAAAGTTGGTATGGTTTACACATATGGATGTTGCATGAGCTCTAAAATTCATGGATGTGATCTAAATTTATTTTGGATTCTAGTGAGTGGATACAAACCATATTCGAGTTTTTCTTGGATGGTCTTGAGGCTCAAAGGTTAAGACAGTACTAAAAACAACTGTTTGGTGAAGGATATGAGCATTTTTGGTTGTGTTATGAATAATTTGATTGGTTAAATCTAATTAACGACCATGGATTATGTTTTATGTCATATTACACATTTATGATGAATTTTGGAAATTTAATAATCATGGTTTTAGCTCATCTAGGTGATGGGGTTTTGAGCTAGTTGAGTGCATTCGCACACATGGCCGACCTCATGGGCCCAATGTGAATATTTTTTAAATGTATTTAGATTTCTTTAAGTATTTTTGGTCAAAATTATGATATAGGATTGGCATAGCCTATGTTTTAAAGAAGAGAAGCATACCAAAGTGATGTTTTGTGTTCATTTTTGAATTAGTGCTCTTAGAGGGAAAAGTGTGACCCTATCGTGAGTGTGTAACAAGTATGATTGTATTATTTGAGAGTTTAGGAATTTTTTTACAGGTTAAGGAATGTTATAGATCATGTGAGAAAGTTTTTGAAGCCAAGAAAGTCATGAAAGAAGAAGAAATATTGAGTTGAAGGAATGAGGGTTTAAACAAAGTGTGTGAGATGAAATTGTGATCTCCATTAGTTGTGACAACAAACAAATTATAGATATTCATATTCAGATTGTTGAGTTGGTACTTGATCATCTTATGGGGTTATATCCTCCTTATAGAGTGGGTGCTTCACTAAATTAGGGGTAAGTGCTCCTTGTGAAGTTGGTGCTTCACTAAATTTCTTTTCTTTGTGTAATATAAGAAGAGTTTCAATGGGCTTTGTTCCCCTTGAGGTTTTCCCACTTATATTTAGTTTTCTTATGTACTATATTTCTCTTGATATTTTTATGGTTGATTCAATGTTTAATTAAGCACACATATGGTTAATGTTTGATTGGATGGTTGAGAATGAATGATGAATGTAAATGGAATAAAGTTTTAATAGACTTGATTCACCCCCCTCTCATTCTCTTGTGCTTCCAACAATTGGTATCAGAGAAGGTCCTTGAGAGGTAAGTTTAACAACTAGAAGGAGGTCCTCTTGGAATACAAGCATGGGTAAGTCTTCAGATATTGAGGTTTCATTAATAATGAAGTATGAGGTTGTTGAGTCAATGATTCATAGTTTGCAAGATCATATATAGTACATGGAGATTGAGCATGGTTAAGCCATCAAGGGTGTTTAATATCAATTGAGAGTGTGTTTAAAGCCCTAAAATTCAAAGAAGACACTTGTTGCAGGTATGAAGAAAAATTCAAAGCCCTAGAATTTGATTTATAAAGTACATCTAGTAGATTGAGGATGTATAAGAAGCTAGGAAAGAGTATTAAAGCTCTTGATGGGATTTTGGAGAAAAACATACATACAAATGATAATACATGCCTAGGGTTCAAGGGTAAAAATAAGGAAATTGGTGAATAATCCAATTTAAGCACCAAATCAGACATGAAGGAGACAAAGAAGACTAATTCAAGAAGGTCTAACCACATTTTACAATCTAATGCAATGAGGTATGGTGTTTCTTTTAATGGTTATTGCTACGTTTGTCATTTTTTTCGTTTAGAGTTAGAGATTGTAAAAGAACATCTCCTAGGATTGGTGACTCTCTCTTCAAAGGTTTCTTTTCATGTTGCAAATTTGTTCATAAGGCCACGGATTGTGGCTAGAATCTAAGTGTATATGATCCAAGAGGAAAGAAGGATGTTTTCTTGATTCGATCAAAAAATCGGGTCATATATCAAGACTATACTAAAGAAAATAGAGGTTCATTGAAAGGTTTGATCCTAAAGGGACAATCATGGAGGACAAACTAATAAAGATGTTATAAAATAAGAGGTGTTTAGTAGAAGTATCATCAAGTGAGGTTTTTCAAAAATGGTTCCAATGCAATCAAGATTGAAAATAAATTCATCAAGCCCAAGTCAATTCAAGGAAGCATGTTTGATTTAGTTGAGGAAGAAAGTTATGAGGAATATCATATGTATCTATCATCTATCCAAACTCTTGTGCATGAAAATTTAAATAAATTAGGTATTTCGGACACTTCAAAGGTCATAAGGTATGGAATGTGACTCTCTCCATGTGCGCTTGAGTCCTTGTTATTTATAGGTATCTAAGTTTAGGTAATGAGGTCATCTATGATATTTAGAGTATATGTTCTTTGTGGTGTTGTTATTAATCATTCATAAGTCTTTTTTTTACTTGTCAAAGGAAGTTGTGTTTCAAGGGTCAAGAAAGAGAAAGTGTGGTATTTTCAAGGTCTTGTGGAAGATGAAAGGATTTAGTCTCTTTCAAGATATTTGAGGTCTTGCTCCGAGATTTTCATCAATCATGTTTAATTCAAAGAATTTAGAGATCATCACATTCAGTGTCGAGTCCATTGTCATGAGAAGTAAATGTTAGTTAGTTGTTTAAATGTCCTTATTTGTCTTGTTTATAAATCAAAGGTCTATGTATCATAATGTACCTCAAATGGTGTCAAGAAGGATATTCATGAAAGGATTAGTCATCCTATAGGATTTTGAAAATCATGAAATATTTTCCTTACATAGTTGATTCAAAGTGTATTACAGCTTAAAATATCTCTATCTTAAATACGGTCATGTTTGCAAAGTGTTGTTATGGTTGAAGCCCATTAAGATATTGTCTTAATTTCTCAAGATGGGTCTATGATATGCATTTAAATTTTGATAAAATGGGTTATTTTTAGTCTTAATTAAGGAGTCTTTATTTAAAGTGTCTTCTGTGTCTTTAAGTCTAATAAGTTAGCATAGTCATGTTGATCTCTTGAATTTTGTGTCATCAAGTCGGGTTTTGCCATTGTCTTAGTCATACAAGTCTATCATTTTACATCATGTGTACAATGAAGGACTGAGTCTAGTTTGAATTTATTCTTAGAATTTACAAGTTTCAATAATTAGGGTGTCATGAAGAAATAGAAGATTCCAAGGTCAAGGCTAGTAAATGGCTTCGCTTATGGTCTATGATGACTCTTTTGGAAAAAATATTACTCAATAAGGATTGTGAGGAAGCTAACAAATATCTCAAACAATAAGTACAATTTTTAGACAAGATAAAAACATGGGTATAACATAGGTTATACATTATGAGGCCATGAATGATAAATTCTGAGATCAAATATCAAGTGAGTGGTGAAGAAAACAGGGTACTCCAGTTAGGAGACTTCAAAGTGACAGAGTTGAACTAAGTAGAGGTGAAGTTGTCATGAAATGAAGAATGTAGCCTAGTTAAGGTCCGAGAAATCTTTGCATGCTCTTAAGGTCAAGGTATGTATTCCTTAATTCATTATTTCTTTGTAAGATATTGTATGATGTATCAAGTTTGAGGTTGGTTGAATAAGGATGAGAATAGGCACTTGAGGTTTGATGATGCACCTTACTCTCAAGGTTAAGGTGGAAACAGAAGGTCATGGGTCTAAGATTCTTAGTAGAAATGATCTCAATAAGGGTAACAGTACACTACTTGTGCATGGAAATCTAAACTGAATGTATTCTCAAGGTATGACTGTTAGTTAGAAGGTTAAGATCAGTTGAATAATGCATTTGACAAGTTTCACCTAATTTAAGGTCATGAGAATTGACATGGTCTCAAGTGAATGAAAATATGATCAAATTATATGATGATTACATGCCCTATTTTTCTTATAAATATTATCATTTTCAGGACTATAGATGATGTCTCTAGATTTCTTAGTGATCTTGGAAGGAGTTGTTGGAAATTCTAGGCACTAAGAGGGGGTGAATTAGTGCTTATACAAATTTTAACTCATAATTCAATTTCCTTAACTTAGATGGATTGAAAAAAATCGTACACAAGTCATAAAAGAAATAGAACACATGAGTGACATAGATTTTAATGTGGGAAACCCTTCACGGAGAAAAACCCACTGAAACCAAGAACTAGGTTGGACAAAATGTCCTGTAAAAGTTACATTGATTTCATGTTGAGCATCAACTCAACTTGGAGCTGCAACTCCAAAATTTAGTCAAGATGCTACTTAACCTTTAGCAAGATTCAACTTTCATGGAAGATTCAACTCCCAACAATTCAACCAAGCTTCAACTTAATCTTCTATAAGTTGCTACTTACAAGGAAGCTTCAACTCCCTAATTTCTAAGCATTCAACTCCCTAATTTCTAAGCATTTAGCTTAGTCTTCTACATAAAACTTGACCACTTATTTTGTGTTCTATCTCACAAATAATTATGATAACTTATACAAATCAATTCCTTTTCTTCTCACACTTCTTTAACTACTTCAAGTACATTTCAAACATCTTCTCTTTCACGTTATCAGGTTGTTGCATAGTTTCAAGCCTCAACAACTCAAAATACACCCTAGATTTTCATGCCTTTGTTGCACCTTCAATTGCACATCCATCAACAAAAAAAACTTATACCAACAAGATCCTTTTTGTTAATAGGTATATGCATTCAAAAATAAAAATTATACTTCACTATCAATAACCTTTTACTTCCACACTTTACGCCACGTACAAAGAAAGAAAGAAAGACAACAAAAATTGTCCACTAACATTAATTACATCTGATTATGTGTAAAATTCAAGTTTGTTCCTTACACAACCTTCTAAAATGATTCATATTCTTAAAATTCATTATAAAAGTCTCCTAAAATCGTTTACCTATCTGACCAAACTGGAAAATACCTCTTACAATCTAACCTACAAACCGGCATATATGACTTATAACGCAACTTTTTGTCCTTTTCCTATGGAAAATTTCTCTCGTCTTTTTCTTCACTTGAACACATGGAAAAGTGTCCCAAACATGAAGATAAGTTAAAAAATTCCTTGTTCACTATTATATCTTCTTAACTCCCCATTTTCTTACCAATTTTTCTTCAATATTCATTAGAGCTTTACTCTCATCCATGGAGTTCCAGAAATTACAGTCATGGAGGAGCTTGAAAAACTTTAAATTGCAAGTCTTAAAATATTCTTAAAATATTTGATAATTTGATGAGTGGTTTCTACATCACCTTTAGGTGCCTAAGAGAGCTACATCAATCTCATTCATAAAAGAACAAGCTGATTTGAACAAGAAACCATTAGATCTTTACACTAAAAACTACAATCCTATAAATATTGTTGTTTAGAGCACTTAAAATTTTCCTAAAACTACATATCAAATACCAAAATAAATATCTTGAAGTCATATTTCTGGAAATGTCAATTTCTTTCACTAACTCAAAGGATAGGCCACACAATCAGCTTCATTTCTCAAACTAATTTGACTGTGTTATGAGAGATTGAAAACTAGTTTTCAAATTATTGTGTTCAAACACCTTCAAAGTATTTTCTAGACTCAAATAACACTTTGAGAGTTTCAAGGGAATCATATAAAAATTTTATAAGTGTTAAAAAAACATTTTGTTTAAACAAGCCTCCATCTACTCACTTGCAACCACAAGCTTCCTCACTAGCTCAACAAAGGCAGTTTTGATCATTCAAACTTGTATAAGAAACCACTTCATCAACCAAAACCAAACATATTAATAGCTCATATTAAATTCATTCATGCTTTTTAGCACCAAAAATAACCACTTCATAAGGTAATTCATTATGTATAGTCTTCATTCCTTCAGGACTAGCTTTGCATTCTAGGGTTTCTTGGTGGCAGGACTAAGAATGCACATGTATCATCAATTTTCTCCAAACAAATAGCTTAGATAACTTCATGAACACCACTAACACATCCCCAACATCATTCACCACAAATTTTAGCATAGGTTCCTTTACAAAATTTTTCTATATACTGATTTTTTTACAAAAAGATTGTTTTCTTGTGTGGTTCACCATGATTCATGAACTCAGACCAACATGAAAATGTGATCTGATGAATTATATACATGCTAAAAATCATAAACAAGAAAAAATAATTCATTCGGAGGCCTAAACAATAAATTTTCTCCATACCGATTTAATTGGGTTTGAGGAAGGCTTACGATAGCTTCACAAAAGTGGATGGAACTTTCTTATTTGACATCCATTTTTTGACTTTAGAATTTTTGCAGCATATTTTTATCCTTGTGATCTTCAAATTTTTCTATTATGATTTATCCGAAGAAGGCTCCAATTTTTTTATTAAATGCTAGAAAGGCTAGGTCCTATTTCAAGAACTTTACTTAACCCGTGTTTACACAAATATAATATCTTGAGCAAAAATCCTCCTCGAGTCCTCAAATTTGGATTACACCTTCATGACTACTTCCTTCATGAATTAAATGACCATTTTTCCTATTTCCCTATGAAACATCCAAACGAATATCATGTGTGCATGTGAAACATGTTTGTCCTGAAAGGTTGTTATACCAATGATCCTAAAAGTGCCTCTAATAGTTGAATTATGACATGTAACTTCATAATTGGACTATTGAGAATGTAACTACACATTTCACATGCCTTCACTTTCTTTATTCAGCTTGTTTTTCATCATGCTCTCATGTTGTGTGTCTAAAATAGGCTAATTTGAGCTAGTTTACACTACAACTCACCATGATTGTCCTGTTCTTCAATTTTTAGCCCCTTTAACATGTCCTATAATGTGTTTTATACCTTTACCATGCTTCACCAGCAACCTCAAGTCTTCACTTCACCTTTCCAGGTCACTTTGCTAACTAGGCCTAAGGATTAGACATCTTGAATCTGAACTACTTTGAAAATTTCACTTCATGAACTTTCTTTATTCACCCTTATGACCCTAATTTCACCTTATTTACATGCTATACAATTCCATACATCATCTTGGTAGGTTCTCATAAGCATCACCTTGTTTGTACTTTTCACTAACTACTCAAGAAATCAATGTTAACTCAAGTGTTCTTATTAGAATTTGAGGATTCTAATAAATACATATTTAATCAACTTACATATTACATAATGTTACAATAAATATTTAAATAAAGATTACATCATAACATAAGTAAATAAAGAAATACTTACAAGAAATAAATAACATAGGTGACACAATATTTATAGTGGAAAACCCCAATAGGGTAAAAACCACTTTGAAAATAACCTTTTACTTCAAAGAACTTATTTTACATCTAGTAAGATCACCTCCTCCTTTGAAACCCTATTTACCAAGGGTAAAACCAAATCACTTGATTTACACACCTTTGATATATTTCCCAAATATATCAAATGAGGACCTAAATTCCTTTTTATATAAGGTGATTGGGTATGTCTCCCGACCCACCTTTTTAACCTAAAACGGTTGACACATACACTTAAGTTTATAATATTTACTATTAGAAATATAATCATTTCATGATGTTAAATATTTAACCTAAAGTATATACCTAGGTTAGCATTTAATAATAGAAATATAAATATTTCATATTATTAAATATTAACCTATATATTAGTGATACACCCATATACATTAAGGGTTGGCAGCTGACCACTTAATCATTATGTTCCAATAGTTCTCAAGCTACTTTTCTCGTTCTCCCTTTTTTCAGTCACTTCAAACTATCTCTATCTCTCCTGCATCCTTATTTGTCATTAATATGCCTTTGACATTAATGAGAACTCAACATACACCTACAAACAATATCCCCTTTCATCGGGGTTACTATATTGATTTACACCATTTCATCATACTTCATAAAACCCTATACATGACTCATAAGCCTTCAAATTGAGTTAATTGATGAGAAAGTTCATGGATATCTACTTCATAAACTTTCACTCTCCATTGTATGGTTATTATTTTGAAAATTTCATTGTCTTTTGGTTTAAAATCAACCCAGTTTTAGCTTGAAGGAACTTATGAATTTGACACCCAACCTTGCTCATTGATTCCAAAGACTCTCCAAACTTTTTGTGCACTTTCCATCTCAACTAATAGTTCCTTCAAGGAATACCCTGATATCATCTTCAACCTTTCAGGAGCCATAATGTCCTCATGTTTACATGGAGAGGTCTTTAATTTCATAAAGAAAGACTTCAAAACCTATTTAACCCATTCTTGTGAAGGTACAATACTTCAATTTCTCCTAATTTCCTTTCCTGTTTCTAAGAAGATACTTACATTATCAAAACCTTCACGAGACTTCCCAATCTTAGAGTATGAAACCTTTTTCATTCAACATAAAATATTTTTTGGTTCATGATAGAGTTGTTCTTACAACATAAACAACGCCTCTATAGGTTACATACATATTGTTAGTTGTATCTTGCAACTAAATATTTTTCAAGGCTCAATATTTTGGATTTACCTTTAGAATACCTCTTCGATATTATTATCTTACAAGTTTCAAATCTTGTCTCTTTATTGAAGTCAAGGAACCAAAATTATATTCTAAACCCTAATGAGGGTTTTCTCACGATCTTGAGGTGGAATTTTTCTCTAATGAAAATGATATGCTTTTCAACCTTGAAATATTCCTAATAGTAGACATTATTACATTTTAATCAACCTCTGAGATTGATATAGTTCACCATATTTTAGTGCAAGCCTTGATGACTACTTTGGCATTGAGTTGAGCATTGAAACTTTCTCGCTAATGTTTTCTTGACCTTCCATCCATAAAACTAAGAAGTATTGGTCGAACATAGTAGGCCACCTTGTTTGATGCACTTGTATGTCCTCATTGTAGCATCATCCTTTGACAATTAATATCTCTATGACTCTTTATCCTTGATATCACCCTATGTATTTGTCACTTTTTGTCTTAACATGTTCTAACACAATCTTGGCAAATTGATTCCAAGTTAGTATCCTAATCATGTACCTCAATGACTCAATCATCTCTCAATATCCCGATAAATTTTATGCTCCTTGATTTTCAATTCAAAATCATATTGTTTACATTTATTTGTGGTTGCAACACATATTTCTTGGTTACAACACCTTGAACAGGGATCTCTACCTAGAAATGGAGGATTAGTTGTTTCAATTTTATGAGATGATTTGACAAATCAATGTTTACTTAAATAATTTCAGCTACATGAAAAATATTTCACTCAAAGATAGTAGATTTTACAATGCAAGACCTTATTAACTTAGTTTATAAACTCAATGAAGAAAGGATTTCATTATTTCAACATTCTCCCCTTCTAAGATTATTGTTACGAGTTTTTGCTTTCTAAGATCGTATTCTTTTCTCTTGTTGATAGTTCCTCTTAATTCTTATTGCTCATTTGATCATAGTTTTATGTGGATTGTAAGGTCTTAATCCTTCATTCCCTACTAATCTCAAGTGGCTCTAAGTTTCCAATAAACCATTATGATTATCATTCTTAGATTCCTCCTTCAAGGGTCATAATTCCCTTCTAGATCATGATTTTTCTTTGATATTGACACCAAACCTATACCTTGTGGTCTCTGTTCTATAGTGTTATGTCTCTCACCTTTCTTGAAATTATTTTCCACACTTGATTACACTTCTCATTATCATGATGACAGGTCTTCAAGAGTTTGATTTTGATAAAACCATAGGGAGGGTTTGTAGTAGCTCTAGAGAGTCTATTTTGTTATGAATCCTTTTAAATTCACTTTCAATGTCCTAAGTTTTCTTCATTTAGGTTTGTCTTATCCTTATTGAGCCTAATAGACTACCAACACTTCATGATGACATTCATGGCATTCATACTCTGATTTTGATTATAAGAAGACATTGTTCTAACTCGTTTTTATCTTCAAGTAACAAATTATAAGCCATTTTGATATATTCAAAATACCAAAGTATTTATACTTGTCTAAAGCTCCTTTGTATACTTTCTTCGTCTTTATGTTCAAGATTTAGTCCAATATAGCTTATTTTCAGCATGTGAAACACACTAAAATACTTAGAGCACGCTAAGATTGATTCTTTTGGGTGTGATATGACTCAAGCACACAATTTGGCTTCATGGTTGATATTGAAAGTCCTAATACTCCTTGGCTCAACACACTTTCTTTCACTTTTTCTAAATGATTGGAGAAAACTCATGATTTTCATGGAAACTATAAATGTTGATTTCTTTGATCAACTAAACTAGAACTTCCATATATAGGCACATTTGACATCCTTGTATAAGTTCATGACTACACTACATATTTATAGAACGTCTACAAACTCAAAGAACCTCTTGGTTATGACATAACCCTTAAGTACTAAACAGGTATGAAAAACTTGGTGTGGACTGAATGAGAACAAACTTATCACACCAAAATACAAATATGAAAGCATTTTTATTTATTAAACAAGCACGCATGATCTTAAAATATATTTACAAGGATAATGTATGCACAAGATTCCTATGCGAAAGTGGATAACCATTACTTTACTATTTACTCAATTTGCAACATGAAGTCTCTTCTATCAGCACCTACTAAAGATGACTTTACCTCAAGAGCTCACAAATCTTCTTTCAAGTAGAGAATGTATTCTAGAATCCTATAGAAGGAAATTTATATCTGATAAACCACCTAAGAAGTGTAAGAAGCCATCAAAAGAGCTTGATGACTCATCCTTTCCTTTTCTTGTCCTCGAGACCTTGTCGATCTTCTTAGGTGTCTTTTTTTGATGTGATAATCTCATCTTTTAATTCTTCACTTGTTGATTAAATACCTGATAAGAATACATGATGAGCTTCATTTTATTTCTTTCTCTCAATTATGAGTGAAGATCCTTTATGGTTAGTACTTGGTTTTCTCTCATTCTTCTTGGTTTGGTCATCAAATCTCGATTCCTTAGTTGAATTTCCATCATCTTCCCACACTATTCTATTTTTATTTTTTTCTTCTTCAAATTCTGAGTGTGCTTCCTTGATCTTGTATATCCATTTCATCTATTTCTTTCCAGAGGCTACTTTAGCCGTAGTTATCTTTTTTTGTCGATCTCTAGGATTGGTCTTCATATTTGGAG